>CM062819.1:635015494-635220961 GCA_031772625.1 Pinus tabuliformis | reverse complement strand
TTCCTTTTGTTTGAGACTTATCAATTGGCTAAAAAAAGTGTTGCTTTTTGTATCCTCATAATGTGCTATCAATTCTTCCGTAAAAATTGCCCAAGTGATAATTGGTTTACGAGAGCAAAGCCATTGATACCATACAAATTGATTTGGTTCCAAATATAAAGTTTCCATACGTACCCTTTGTGTGTTTTGCACATTATTGAGATCGAACAATTGCTCCATCTGTAATATCCATGTGGTAGGATCCTTGCCATCAAACTTCCTCATATCGATTTTTGGAATATGGTGAGTCTTTGATCCAACATTAGCGTCTATGGAATCATGATTAATATTTCTTTGTTCTCATCATGAGTTTCCTTTAGTACCCTTTCACCCTTAGGGACCATTTCTTGTAGCAACTTATTCATATTTATCTTCAATTCGTCCATGTCTGTCTTCAAATATATCTTCAAATCATCCATCTTAGCTTCCACGTAAATCATCTTAGCTTCTATGCCTTTCCTTAAACAGTCCATCTTAGCTTCTACACCTTTCTTTAAACCATCCATCTTAGCTTCTACATCTTTCTTTAAACCATCCATCTTAGATTCTGTTCCTTTTTGTGCAAGGGACAGTGGTTGCACTTGGTCTTGTAATTTTGATATATCATGTTGCATTTCTTCCTCTTCTTATGAGTCATGCTAGAGCTTTCAGGTTCCTTACTATGTGTTTGCATTTTCTTTCCTCGGGGCATCAGCTACTGATAATAATTCTCTACTATGCCCTTTAAATTCCTTCAACATAAATTTTCAAACCAAGCTTAAGCAAAAATTTAAGAAAATCTACACATCTTTTTTTACTTTGTAGGAGCTCGATATTGCTCTGATGTATCTCTGTACTTTTCAATCATATAGTTCTAAATTTGTGAGCTGTAGTAGCCCTTTTTGTCCTCTTTCCAATGCCACAAGTCTGACCCAAATTGGATTCTCCAAGGAAGAGTTATGTGAAATCTCCCACAGTGACTTTATTATAGACTAGTTCAGTAGAGTGAACTTGTACGACTTGCCACGAGTCATTGTTTTGACCTTTGGATTTGAAACATGCATAAGAAATATAGTCTGTCCTCTTTCTATACCTTCTTACGAAATTTCAATCCGATCCCCAGAGAGAAGGTTATGACGATTTTCCCCAGGTCACCGGTTTTGAATGTAATTCAAGAGTCTGCAAAAAGACCAACTTCCTCAGATCATATCTCCGCAAATATCACGCGAAAAGCTCTGAAATTCGGACCCAAGGTTCAGCATGATTTCTTCTCAAATGGTTTTTTTTAAACTTCTGAAACTTCATAGAAAAAAAAGTTATAGCGAAAATTCCACGATGACCTGTTTGGAGCAGTGAAACCCTAGAATCCAAAGCTCTGTACCAAATGTTATGAAACCAGCTCAAGAAAAGATAGAAAAGATAGATCAACGCCTTAGAATTCAGCCTCTTCGAGGGGGAAACCTCCTTTACATTACATAATGAACAATTCTTGGATGATTCAAATGAAAAAACCTCCTTTCTATAAATAGGAGTCTAAGGAGTCACAATATAATCCAGCTGACCTAACAATAATAATATAAAGCCACAAAAATAACAATAGAGGGATTCTATGGGGCACAGTAATAATATATGGGGGCAATAGGGCACAACAATATTAATAAGGGGTATAACTACAATAGTAATGGGGTAATCACTAGTATTATAGGGACCCAACAAAAACTTTTAAAAGTTCACAGCGCATCGAAGAAATCAATATCAGTAGCTTTATCACTTTATTATGTGTCACGTTGAATCCCCCGATTGCGTTATGTATTACATACCCAATGGTTCCATAAAAATATGCTATATTGTTGTATCACATTAGCCATACCAGAACTGTTGCATCAAAAGTTATGTATCACATAGGAATGTCACACCAAAATCTGCGATTTTGATATCATTGCGGACCTGCTACACCATTGTAATACAGCTCAATATAATATCACATCCGTCACATAATCGCAAAACATAAAGGGATCTTCCATTCAAAACAACGATTGCGATATAATATGTGGACCCAAACAAGTTATAGTAACAACCCTAATATAACTTTGTGTCTGACTATCGGAAGTTATGCAAATCATAAAGGGCTGTAACATTGGACCACCGATTGCGATAAGACTTGCGAACTTGACAGACCGTCGATTGTGATATTACTGTGGACCTGACAGACCACTGATTGTGATAGAGTGGTGGACCCAACTGAGTTAGTAAGATAGTTTATTAAATATCGCATCTGCTACAGGGTGATATGTGAATATCGGTGATATTGATATTAGAAGACAGAGCATGTGCACACTTGTAAAACCTCTGATTTTCATGAAAGTTGTGATTGTGGGATTAAAGGAATGACGTGGCATGTGGGACCTCCATTCTATGATGCGATTTCTATAAATAAACAAGGCTATGTTATAATTGATTGAATATTAACAAAAGGCCCTATAATATATTTTTAATGTGCCACCTCATGCATAAGTCAGGCCTCCCTCCAATAGACGTGTCTTTTTGGTGGAACATATATAAATACAGGTTAACATTTCACCTTAAGAATCGATCTCAGGCATTGAACATAGAGAATAAGTAATAGTTCACAACCCATGAAGTTGAATAAATAGAGGAAGCCGAAGGTCGAGCAGGAAGGAAGGAAGCCGTAGGTCCAGCAGAAAGAAGGAAGTTGAAGGTCAAAAATTTTGTTGACTGGGTTAATATTTGAAAGGCTCAAAATGTGATGAATTAGAAGAATAGTTTTGTGAAGATCTGTATGACCTCGAATCAGCAAAATAAGATTTCATCAGTCATCATTTGAAGGGAACAATAAACAACACCATCATTGAAGTATTTGTGAGTTTTTTTCCTTGGAAGTGAGATACCACGATAGTCACTCATGAAGAAGTTACCCCTAAATCATTTACCACGACAATAAGAACATAGGCTTGAAATAGATAATTTTTTTTGTGCCGACATTGAGGCTTAGCACAGATATCTTGTTGAAAAACTTCAACAAATCTTGGAGACATTATTGGAGATCATGATGCCTATTTGAAATCATCATGAGGTAACTCTGTAGACTCTGTTTGGGAAATATGAAGAGCTGTGAAGACTCCTTCATATGAAGATAGGTTGTCATTGATGTAGCAGTGAAGTTGTATATTAACAGAATTTAGTGAAGAAGATTTTGGGAGAAGAGAATTACTATCAAATATATCTAGACAAAATATAGAAGTGGGTTGCACCCCAGAGGGTTGGTGCCCTGAAGGTTGGAGCCTCGAACAAACAAGGTTGGTGCATTGAAAAAATAGGGTCGGACCCTTGGGGTTGGTGCCTCAGAATTGGAAGGATTGGTGTCCTGGATTTGGTACTCCTAAATCCAAGGTTGGTGCCTTGACAAGATAGGGTCAGATCCCTAGAGGTTGCAGCCTCACAAAATACCAAGTTGGTGCTTGGCAATAGGTTGGAGCCTGGGGAATTGAATATTGATGTCTTCATCAAGGGTTGGAGCCCTGTATATTCTACTTGATCCGTTATAATATATTTTTAATAAAATATTTTATTCCTATTTATTATTTTGTGTTCTAAATATAATTGATTTAACTGGTATAACTAACAATTGAAAAGGAATACTGATTCACCCCCCCACAATATCAATTGGTATCAGTGCCAGTACCTTCACACAAAGCCTAATAGCTGGAAGGTTGACCAATTAGAACAAAAATGGAAAAGCCAAGGAATAAGGTATCCAATCCTCCTAAATATGTGTCTCCCTCAATCACTGAAGTTGAAATCAATCAATTTGTAAAGGCTCCATGGTTCAATGGAAACTTTGATATATGGGAAGTAGGAATGATGAATTTCTTAAAGACTCAAGGCATTGAAGTCTAGAAATTAGTGATTTATGATAGCATGATGTATGAAGAATCCAAGGAGTACAATTCAAAAGCAAGGAATGCAATCTTGAATGTGCTACCAGATTCTATAAAGGACAATTTAGAAAAATGTTTGTCAGCAAAGGGTATATGGGACAAATTTCATGACCTTCACTCAAAAGGAGCATTGACCATGACCACTGGTCAAGAAGATGATGGAAAGAAAGAAGGAAATCCAAACCCATCATAGAAGCTGAAAATAAGAATGGTGACATTAAGGCTAAATAAGACCTAGAAGATGAAGAGAATGAAAAAGATTTTGAAGATCTCTTCACTAAATTATGGCTGCCATGGAAGAGATTATCAATTTGAAAAAGGAAAATTAAGAACTTAAGAAGAAAGCATTACTTGGTGACCAAGACCAAACAAGGAAGGAAGTTGACCTTGTCAAGCTTCAAGTACAAGAAAGGGATGAAGAGCTTCCCAAGATTAAGGAGGAATTTCATAAAAGTAAAAGAAATCATCATGAAGAAGTCATATCCATGAAAAATCAATTAGATAAGGCAAATAAATGGGAAGATAACTTGTCAAGCCACCTTGAACAAAGGCACAACTTGAACAAACTTGAAGCAAATATTGGTCAATATAAGGAAGAGGTATCCTCCCTTAGATCACAACTAGAAGAAGCAAGGAAAATAGCACAAGGAATTGAGAAGACAATGGAAGCATTGGTAATCATAGAAGGATAGGTTGATGAAGCAGAAAAGGAGAGAAAAATCATGATATGCTAACTAAAATCAAAGTATGAAAAAATATTCAAAATAAAATCCAACCTCAACCTTCTCAAAGCCGAAACATGTAAAGCTACAAGGATCATGGAAGAAACGGAGAGCAGTCTAGCTAAGGAAAATGAAGAAATCTTTAGAATGAAATCATATATCATCTCTCTTAAAATAAAAGAAAATGAAGCAACTTGTATCAAGGAAGAGATTGAGAAACAACTTGCTAAGAAGAATAGAGACTATGAAATATTGGAAGAAGAAATTGTCTCCCTCAAGAAAAAGGTAAAAGGGATGGACAAATTTTTGAACAACTCCCAAGCCTTGGATGACATGCTCAGCCTTCAAAGATCCCAATTTGATAAATCAAGTATTGGTTATGAGGGAGAATCATCAATCAAGAATGATAATGCTTCAAACAACAAGGATGTGAGAAAGCCAGAAAGAAATATTGATGCTCCCAGTTCCAACAAAGGCAAAGATAAGAGTCAAGGCAACAATGAAGGAAGTCCCATTCCAAGAAGAAATGTAGATGATGTCAAGGATACAAGAAGCAATGGTTATAATCAAAGGATCTCAAGGCAAAAATATTTCAGAAATACATCAAGGAAACCTTCATCTCCTAGGTACCAAATTTTATTTCTTGGTTATTGTTAGGCTTGTACAAACTTTGGACACATGGAAAAATATTGTAGGGCATGAAACCATTGAGAGATGTATGAACTAACTCACTCTCATGAGGTGTCTCTCAAACTGCTACAAGCTCATCTCTAACATTTTGAATTCTAGTGATATAAGGAGTGACTCATTCACCTTCTGCATCCTAGGGTCCTCAACTTCTCTTTCAAGAACATCTTCCAGCTAAGGATTCTGGAAAAGCATTGTGACTGCATCCCACATTTCTTTGGTAGTATTATTTGATCCAAGGTGGATTTGGTGGCCCCCCACCTATCCCACTTGGACCCCCACAACTGTCTTTTTCAGTTTCCTTAATTGTAGCACAATTTACTATTTTTGGCAATTTTTCGGGTCTTGAACTTCTGGAGTCGTTTTGAGGCCCTAAATGATGTTTTTGGGAAAACTAGGAGAAACAAGGGTCTTTGTCTAATGTTGATCACTCAAAAGTTGTAGTCCTCGGATAGATATTTCTAACAAGTTATTTTTCATATCAAATAGAGATCGTATGCCAAAGTTATAACCTTGGGAAGTTGATGTACCAATTTACCCAAACG
Source organism: Pinus tabuliformis (assembly GCA_031772625.1). NCBI lineage: Eukaryota > Viridiplantae > Streptophyta > Pinopsida > Pinales > Pinaceae > Pinus > Pinus tabuliformis. Next base: position 635,215,030 of record CM062819.1, on the reverse strand, counting down.
GGGCCCACAATTTGGCATTTCATCTCCTAGGGTTAGGTTTTTGGATGTTTAGGGTTTTCCATTGTTTCTCAACAATAAATAGACCTTCGAGCCTCATTGTTACACAATTCAAAGGCATGTAGCCGCCACATCTCTTCTCAGAGATAAGCTAGCATCGCCCGAGCTAGTTCATTTCCATTTTTTTTTGTACACATATTTCAGTATTTTACATCAATAAAAATGAAGTATTATTTCTATTGCATCTCTATATTTATGGTGATATTTGTAATTTGTTGTGTTCCTGTCTAAATTCGGATCATTCTTGCCGGTTAGATGTGAGATAATGTGATCTCGAACTCCATTGAGAATTATCCTCTTCACCTTGGCCATCTCCCTATTATAATTCTCTAATTGTTGCAAATCTATAGGTACAACAATAACTCTTTCTACATACGACTTTAGACCATGTTCACCTAGCAAGAAAGTCATTATGGCTTTACAGATACAATAGTTAGAGGCTCCATCAAGCCTATCTTGATCTCAAAGTCCTATTGAGGCCATTTATACAAAACTCAAATTTGAGAAAATAAACAGGAATCTCCTCCTTTTCGTACTTGGATGCTTGCTCTACTACTCACATTACCTCCATTAATGCACAGATCTACTTTGCTACTGCCTATGCAACTGAAAGTCATGGATTTCCTCCTAATAACTATATCTATAAACCCTTTGAGAAACTCCTCTGTGTTATTTTTTCCTTTTCTACCCAATGCTGACCTTCTACTGCTAGACTAGATGCAAATTGACTGCGGCTAGATCTGCTCATGGAACTCACTAATCTGCTCACTAGAACTACTTCTCGACAACACCACTACCTGTTGGAACTGCTACTGGGTTGTTCAAACTTTCCTGCACTTGCTACTGGAAATCAAACCCTTCATCCTAACAATTTGCACTGCCTGGCTAGACCTATATGTAGATCCAAAAATTTTTCCCAGAAACTCCCTCTAAAGTTGCAAAATTTCTGCTTCACTACTGAGCTTTTGGTCTGTCTTCAACACCACTCTGATACCATGTGAAATTTTCACTCTATTGTAGCAACAGGAAATTATTCTTCTGACTAAATATTATTATGTGTAGTTTATTTTCTATTATGACAAACAACAAAAATATCACAACTACAATTTTCACTACAATAAAAATGTGTTGTGGAAATTAAATTAGAACTGAGAAAAATAATTCACACACATAATAAAATTGACACCGTTATTTTTGGACAAATGTCCTCGGAAAAAACCAATGTGGGAAAACTTTTGTAGTAGATGCGGGTTTTGTTATTATTATTTAGCAACAAATGTCAATACAATAAACTGGTTGCCAAACTGGCAATTCTCTCCTAAGAAACCATTGGAAAAATTATTGAGGGAATTTTTCCCTTCTCCATGAGAAATTTGATAATAATTTGGCCACTCGAATTGGCTATCCAAGACCCTTGCGTAGGCCTCTATGCAAATGTTGTGCAATCCCTCACATGCACTCTTCGAATTTTCATTTGATTCATATGGGTTTCCTATTGCTGCCTTTGGAAGTGATTCTCCGACCCTTTAGAAAATTATCTTGGCCTTCGACACCTAAATCGACCTCCTCTTTAGTTGAATCGAACTACCTCCATGAGGCTCTGCACAAGCCCCCACACATCCTCCTATGGAATAACTTGGCCTTTCTACTGACTCTTTTGGCACTGGAAAAATCCATTAGATCACCCAACTGTTGCTCAATCTCTGTTACTGGTCTCTTACTTGAATTCTCTTCCCAACTGAATCTTTTCTCTATGCGAAATTTGATCTGCCTAGATCACCCACTAACTTTGATGTATCTTCTTCATCCCTATTTTCCTGCTCTTATAATCTCTCCTTGGTAAACCAACAATGATGATTAAATCTCCTTCAATGGCTAAGATCATCTTAAACTCAATCCATTTAAGTTTTTAGAACATTCTCACATTTCCTTAATTAATTACTATTAATTAAGCAAATTTCCTAACTTAGACTTGGGAAAAATTTAAATGATGGATAATTAATTTAATTAAGGCATTTCCAAGCTTCTCTTCAGAAACATTTTCTAGGTTTTGAAGATCTCATGTTCTATTGACGGTGCTGGACCCGCCAACATGTCAGGGGATCTCCCCGGTAAGAATTTCCAATTAGACCTCAGACCATTTGGTGTAGGAGTCCCAGCAATGGGTCGTACAGTAATGCCTTGACCACGATTTCGCACAGAGGTAAGTAAGATAACTCTGTTGGTAGCAAGGGTGTGATAGCTACTGTGAGCCAAGGAATGTGCATGAGAGGTTCTAACACATGGTAATTGAGATGAGTGTGCCCCTTGGAAACCTGTGATAACACTTAGTTAAGAAGGGAAAACATGAGCAAAGATGCATCACAACATGCAAGGCAAGTTATATAACAATCCAAAGTGATGGTTAAACCAACAACAAGTTTTAGAAATATTCATACATACATACACAAAATTTCCATACATGCATGCATCAGCAAACAAATACATATATCATTTAGAGTAAACTAGATAGCATATAATACAATACAACATATGCATGAAACGTGATGGCTCTATTATGTTAATAAGTGTAAGTTTCAGTCATACAATACATCCATGTCAACCACTAGTTCCGATAGCAGAACGTTATAGCCACAACCACCTGCTCCTCCAAAGAGATATACTAGCCCTACGTAGTGGAGAAGCCAAGGCTTGTTACAATATTGTCCAAGCTTTCTCTAAGATTGTCCTATTCGAAGCTTGGCTTACCAAAATCCTTTACAATGAGTTATGAGGGATTATTTATAGCAAAGGGTGGGGTGACCCTTGATATTCCCCTTTGTGATAGTTCATCTACCCTCATGACTCTTCATCTACTCTATGATTGTTACATCCAACTATTGACACTTGAAATTCCATTTGACAAGATGTTACATTATAATGCACATGTGCCCATGTGAGACAAAAATGGCTTGAGCAAGCCATGCAAGACATCACTGACACTTGGTCCGTTGTGGTGAGACCAACTCTTTGACATGCTTGTGATGGTGAAGGTGGTGAGTTGATGCCAAGCTTGGTTTTCCGTGATGGTGTGCATGGGCTTTGTTAGGTTCCTATACCAATAGGAGTCATAATTTTGATTGACTAAGGTTAAGCCTTGTAATATTGTACATACCTTTGCTTTCTGCAAATGTTTTCCATATTAAAAAATTAAAAAATGTAAAGAGGGTATGTCCTAAAAGAATAATCAAAGGACAAAAAAAATGAAAATAGGTCACAAACAAAAAAATGAAATATATGAACCCCAAAAGACAAAAGAGACCATGGAAAGTGTGCAAGTCAAAATTCCACTACTATTCACTTTTTTATGCTTAATAAATGATTGTGTGCAACTTGTTACTTATGCCACAATCCATGAATAGTCAAAATGTTTAAACTTGGCTATTTCATGTTTTCAATTTCATGTTTATAGATAGAGAATAAAATTTGACCAAACAGTGTAATCTTGGCAGATAATTAGATAGGTAGAGTAAATAAAAGGAGCTCAACTGGTTAATCTGAGCCCTTGGATGATATAAGGTTTGATTTAGATAGTTTTCTATGTAAAGAAAAGAAAATATTGATAAGGGTTTGCTAGCTTAAATGCACCCTAATAAAGTGAAGAAAAAATGGTAGGATAAGTAGATGGGTAAGTAGAAGAAAGGTTGCAGAAGTATGATGATTGATTAGACAAAAAGCATATTTATCATTTTTCATCATATGTTTCAAATATGAATGGAAAATCAAGCATGCAAATAGATTTCATAGTCAATTAATTAACTTCCCCATTTATTTCACCTCTTTGCTTAACTAATTTCGCATAATAAAGTTCAAAGAACTTAAAACCTTTAAGTCAAAGAGGCTCAGAGAATTTCTCTAACTTTTTTGGGGATCGGACCCTCGGCTCAAAGACTTATGGATATCAAGTACTAGATTCCCCTCATAAAAGTTCACCCCCCCTTCAGTTCATTCATTTTCCTAATAATACTCATTTTCCTAAGGTTAAAACACTTTTTGCCTAGGAAAAGCAATTCTCCCCCATATAAAACACTTTTCATACCAAAAACCCACAAAAATGCTTTACCCTAAGTATTAATGTAAATATGTGAAAAACATGTAATTCACAAAAAAGCATTTTTCTTAGTGTTTTTCCCTTTTCCGCCCATTGTTCATATTAATTACTAACTTTATTATATTAAATCCCAACAAAAACCCAATTTCCTGTATATATTTAACTCCTATGTACAAATTAACCTTACACCCCAGTTTAATTATAAACTATGATTTTCACCTTAAAACCTGACCAAAACCTTTAACTGATCGATCTGTGATCAAGTTAATAAAGCCCCCTTTAATCCTCCGTTAATTACCCCGATGGCCTAATCTCACGTTAAGCCTGATACTGTCGTAATTAAGTGCCCGTCGGGCCCCCCACTAGCCTCTGCACAGCTTTTCCACCCGATCACCGTGCGATCGTCCCCCTCCTCATCTAGCGGCCCCTCATCCATATCAGGCCAACCTGACGTCTATCCTTTACCCACCCGATAAAGTGGTTTCCCCCCTAGCCCCCAATGTTATGTGTCATTCGATGAGTGGAATCGAGTGACCCTTCCGAATACCATTGAACACCCAAAAGCAGTGTGAAAGAAACTGCTTACTGCCCTCCCGCTAAGCGAAAAATTAACCACTATTCACCCCGTACCCGCCAAAAAAATAGCTTTTGCGTATAAAGGCTAAAAGCCCCAAAATTGTTTGTTTTTGCTGAAATTTCATCTGCAAGCCTCTATATGCATGCACGACACCTTCAAACGTCGACGCCGTCAACCCACGTACAATTTCACTCCAAGGACGCCGCAAACAATGCAGTCGGCCTTGTAGCCTACACGAAGCCCATTCAACCACTTGCAGTCGCCAACGACCCTGCTCAGAGCCAATTCACCCTAATTCCAGGTATTAAAAACTATAATTCACCAAATATCCTGTTAATTTCAAAGTAACCAGTTGCTGAGTGTTTTTAGTTAAGTTAAAAATTAATTAAAAATACTCAAGAGCTTGAGCCATAAACCACTGTAGAACACCGTTGCCCCAAAAACTCTGAACCCCTCCCCACACTCAAATCCACAAGAATTGAGTATGGCTGCCCCAATTGCAATGGATGTGAGGCCCATCACTACACCTCATTTAGACCTAGACCACCTTCCCCTAGCTGACAGAGACTTCCAAATAAAAGATACCACTGTCATAGAGCTCCTACTCAAAGTGCATTGCCAAAGTAGGGACAAGTTCCTAAACCATGCTGATGAAATTGGCCTTTGGGAGTCAAATTTGCCCAAGTACCAGTTCCCCCAAGTCCACATTTTTCCTGAAATTGTGCATATGTGCTATGCTTTCTACATCCCCAGTCATAGAACCATCATGTCTCATGACCAGAAGGTCCTTTTCACCATTACCGCTGAATCCATCAATGAAATGCTGCAACTCCAACTAGGGCCAAACCTAACTCCCCTCCCAATTGGAGACCTATTGGACTTATACCCCAAACTCAGCTCTACCAAATTGGCCCAACTGTTCCAAACCTTCATCGTAGAGGAAAAGCACATCCCTAATGACCCCCTTCCATATGTAGCAGCTATATTTTCCCCTTGGGGCCGAAATATTGTAGCCCTGATATCTTGTGTTTTGGGTTACTCCACAAGTGAGGATATTGATGAAATTATCCTGGCTTTCATGTCCATTTATTGATCTGAATTTGAAACTACTTGAAATTTGTTTGCAAGGTATTCAATTCAGAATTAAACATGTTTAAAAGATTTCCATGTCTTGCAGAAAGAAAACACATGAAATTTTCAGCTGTTTGTGACCCATTTAAGCATAGCAGAGTTATTTCATTTTACTGTTTAACACATTAAAACAAATTTGTTCTGCAAAATAAATCAACCCAAATGCAAAAGAAGTTGATAAAGCAGTTCACCCCCTCTAGGGCTATGTCTGCTGGGTCCAAAGCTCCCAACGGGCTTGTCCTTGTTTTTATTAAATGCTAAAATTGAAAATACAGCTGAATAGAAGCATCTATAGGAGAAATATATGGTAAAAATGGATTCATAACACTTGAATCCTTCAGGATTGATTATTGGATCACCTCCAATGGATACCTGCAACCCTATACAGTCTTCACAAAACTGGACCCTGGTGGCTCCCAGAACTTTTACGGCTCCAAAACCTCTGAAAATGACCTCAGATGGCTGTAAGACCTACACCAATGGCTTCAGAAGGTCGAAAATACCCAAAATCAAAAAAAAAATCATCCAAAACCGCCTTTCCTAGCCAAAGTTATGGCCATTTAAAGTTTCTCCAGTTTGCCCCTAGAAAAACTCCAGCTAACTTTAGTTAACTCAAATAGCTCCGCCAATTATGGCGGGTCCGCCAAATTTGGCACTCCTGCCAAAATTTCGCCAACTTAACTACAGTTACATTTAATTTTTGGGTGGTTGCCTCGGATTTCATGCCGGCAGAATATTCCTTTTTTAATTTTTTTTTGAAAAATTAAAATTTCTAATGTTATGGACAAATTCTTCTTTTTGCCATAACTTCCTCATACGGTGACCGTTTTTCGAACCGTTTGTGGCCTCGGAATCGGAAAGACGAGAAATTTCCACTAATTCCACTTTGAACTAGTTCTAAGCACTTTAAATTTTTAGCATTTTACGACACTTAGGACATGAGCACCTGATCACGCCTCCCCATTGGGAAGCTTTTGGACCCAAAAGCCTTCAACTACCTGTTAAAGAGGTGAGGGTACAACTCCCTCACTCTGTCCACCTCCATCCACTTTTCCTTGTTCGGTTTGCTGCCTTTGAAACCAACCTGAACATAATCTACACTGCCCCTCCTTGAAGTGTGTGTCTTCTGTCAAGGATTGTATCTTCTTTCATCTCATCTAAGAATTCTGGTGAGAAATCTTCTATAGATGGCAGCTGAACAACATTTTCATGATCAGAAATCAAAGGAGGTTCATACAAACGTAAGTTCTCCACATTGACAACAGAATACATTTGCATGTAGGAAGGCAAATCTAATTGAAAAGCATTATTTCCAACCTTCTTGAGGATTTTGAATGGACCATAACGAATAGGCTTCAGCTTTTTACCTTCTCCTTGCATCCTTTCCTTACTAATGTACAGCCATACCTCATCTCCTTCTTGAAACTTGTGATCGACTCTATGCTTGTCGTGTCTTTCCTTGTACTTGCCTTGACTCTTCTCAAGCTGTTCTTGAATTTGCTGATGTATTTGCTGAATTCTTTCAATGAATGAACGAGCTTTGTCAATGTCACTATGTCCCTCAATGGCAACATCTTTCTCAAGAATGAATTCAAGAGGTGATTTTGGCAAGTAACCAAAACAAGCTTCAAACGGTGAGGTGTTTGAAGAGTGCTTGGCACGATTGTAAGCATGCTGTATGTAGTGAAAATGTTCATCCCAAAGCTTGGGATGCTTGCTGCAATAACCTCTCAAGAGGTGCACAATGGTTATGTTCACAACTTTGGTTTGTCCATCTGTTTGCGGATGGAAAGCAGTACTTTTCTTCAACTTTGTGTCCATCATCTCCCATAGGTTGGACCAAAAATTCCCCACAAATCTGGAATCCCTATCACTGATAATGGAAGTAGGCAAACCAAAGTGAATCCATACATGATGAAAAAATAATTCAGCAGTTATAGTTTTCTTACAAGGCATAAGTATACACATTTTGCTGAAACGATCAACTACTACATATAAATAATCATGCTGCTTTGAGATTTTGGCAAACCTCCTACAAAATCCATAGAGATGCTCTCTCATGGTCTATAAGGTACCGGCAAAGGAGTATACAAACCAAGCTTCTTGTTGCTAGGCTTGCTTGTAGCACATAATGAACAACCTCTTATGAACCTTGAAACAGAATCTACCATGCGAGGCCAATAGCAATACCTCTGTAGATGTGCAACTATTTTGCTCACACCAAAATGGCCAGCAATAAGAGAAGAATGAGCTTCTCTTATGACATTTATCCTCTCCCCCTGTGGTATACACAACTTGCCCAAGTGAAACAACAAATTGTTATGCATGTGATAGTCATTTTATCTACATGATTTCCTTTACTCAAGTTAGCATACACATCTTTAAAGTCATCATCAGATGCATATTGTTCTATGTAACTATCATGTACAATGGAATCATTCTTAAGTAAAGTAACAGCACCAATAATAGGCCTTGAAAGCATATCAGCAACCTTATTCAAAGTACCTTTCTTATACCTTATTACCAAATGGAACTGTTGCAAGAAGCCCATCCATCTGAAGTGTCGTGACTGTTGTAACTTGCTTTGTGATTGCAAGTACTGTAAGGGTTGATGGTCGGTATGTATAACAGTTTCTTTGCCCATCAAGTAGTGTTTCCACTTTTTGACGCTTTGTACCAATGCATACAACTCCTTATCATATGTAGGATAATTTACAACAACACCATTAAAAGTTTCAGAATGAAAAGCAATAGGCTTACCATGTTGTAGAAGAACTGCACCCATAGCATAATCACTAGCATCAGTTTGTATCTCAAATGGCTGTCTCAAATCTGGTAATGCAAGGATTGGAGCTGAACTAATCTTCTCTTTCAAAGATTCGAAAGCTTTTTGCTGCTTGCCTCCCCATTGGAAAGCATGCTTCACACTTGTCACTGCATGCATAGGAGCTTCTATAGAAGAGAAGTTAGAGATAAACTTCCTCCAATATTGAGCTGCACCCAAAAAACTTCTTACCTCTGTTATGGATTTGGGAGTAGGCCACTTCACAATAGCCTCAATCTTAGCAGGATCAATTCTCAAAGCACCTCCTCCTACTATGTGTCCCAAATAAACCAAAGAAGTCTTTCCAAATTCACACTTTGACATTTTAAGAAATAACTGATTCTTCTTCAAAACATCAAGTACTTTCCTAACATGCATGACATGATCTTCTCTAGACTTGCTGAAAATTAAGATGTCATCTAAGTAGACAATAACGAAATCATCAAGAAAAGGACACAAGACATCATCCATTACGCATGAAATTGTAGGTGCATTGCACAAACCAAACGGCATCACAAGCCACTCAAAGAGTCCTTGTTTGGTTTTAAAGGCTGTCTTCCAAATGTCACTTTCTTCAATTCTTACTTGATGATATCCACTGCGCAAGTCTAGCTTAGTGAAATATCGAGCATCTTTCAGCTGATCTAGCAAATCATCTATCCTTGGGAGTGGGTAACGATTCTTTACCGTTATCTTGTTCAAGGCCCTGAATCAACACACATACGCCAAGTGCCATCTTTCTTTGGAATCAATACAATCGGTGACCCACATGGCGAAGTACTTGGCCTTATGAAACCCTTGTCCAACAAGTCCTTGATTTGCTTCTTTATTTCAGCATTCTCCATAATAGACATGTGGTACATGCCTATGTTTGGAAGAGGACAATCTGGATGCAAATGGATTTCATGTTGAATCTCCCTCTTAGGAGGCAAACCTGTTGGCTCCTGAAACATCTCATGATATGCATCAACTACATCATACAAATCTGATTTAAGTTCTGGATCACAATTGTCAAATGACTCATGATTCACATCAACCTTGGGCTTAATCATAAGAAGAACAAATTCTTACTTGAATTGACCAGCCTTTTTACCTGTCCTGCGTTCACCATCGCTATATTTGTCTTCTTGCGATGAGCTCTAACAATGAACTCCTTGCCATCTTTGAACAGATGATATTTGTTTTGGCGATGAAAGATAGCTTTCCTGTCAAACAAGTAAGGACTTCCCAAAACAATTCCTGCTATATCAAAAGGTACCACATCAAGTTCAACTGTGTCAATAAAATGTGCAGTAATTGCGAAGCGCAATGTGCACTTTCTTGAAACTTGTAAATTTGCATCCTTGCAAATCCATCCAAGTGGATATGGCTTCGGATGTGGAACGGTCTCAAGTTTAAGCTGCTTGACCAAGTCCTCTGCTATAAGTGTTTGCTTGTGACCCACTATCAAAAAGTGTGTCAATTTTAGTATGTTTTGAAATCACCCTCACATGAAACAGTTCAATTCTTTCTTCCTCATTAGGAGCTTGTACATGGCAGTTTGAGGTACTAGTGCTAGCTTGAGTTTCAATTTCTTTTCCCTTCAAGTTTTTCAAACCCATGGCTGCAATTTTGGTTTCATCACCTGAATCTTCCCCTAAATCTTGTGGTGTAGATGTAGTAGTAGCAGTTTTCTGTTTCCCTTTGGATTTGTTAAATTGAGGTCTTTTTTTAGGATATAATTTCCAACAGTTTTTCTCCTCATGGCCTGGTTTAGAATAGTGTTTACAGATCACTTTCTCACTCTCCTGTTTGACAGATGCATTCTTTTTGCTCTTTCCCTTGGAGGTTTTCTCTTTGTTTTTCCCCTTGGGGGCTTGTTTCTACCCTCTTCAAATGTGTTTTTTCCCCTTGCCTCTAAATGGGTAGCTTGGACACAAACCTCGTCCAGGCTAGTAGGGTTAAACATCAAGATGGTGTGTCTAAGGTAGCTATGCAAGCCACCGATGTATTTCAGCAAGGTTTCTTGGGTCTGTAAATCTACCCCTAACAAGAGAGCTCTTCTCCTGAATTCTTGGGTGTAGTCTTGGACACTCTGACCCTTAAGTTGTCTGAAATTTTGCCAATTCATAATGGCTTTCTGCATGTGAGCAAGAGGATAAAATTGTTTTTTAATGGCTAACAGAAATTTAGGCCATGTTAAGGTAACCTTACCAAATTTCTTGATCTCCTCTTTAGTCTTGGCCTCCCACCAGACCAATGATGCTCCATCCATTCTCAAAGAAGCAACTGAATCTTTGTGGCATCATCATGCATATTCTGGATCCTCAAGTAAACTTCCAACTGCCTAATCCAGTTGTCAAGCTTTTCTGCATTCACTTCACCATTAAACATAGGTAATTCGAATTTTACATCAAGCTTCAAAAAGGACTTTTTCCAGAGGATCTATGCTTATGAACAGAAGAAGACGAGGATGAAGAGGAAGAAGGTGAAGATGGGGGTGGTGGATCACCATTTCCTCCATGTCCTTTCTTAGAATGATCATCATCCTTCTTACCTCCTGAAGAGCCCTCTCCTTCATGTGGATGTTTGGACCCTTATCTAGCCAATTTCTCATTTCTTTCATGGTACAATATCCTCACCATTTCAGTGAGATCCAAGAAAGCCTTTCTGAAGACTCTTTCTTCTTCTCTTGGATCTGTCTCTGTAGGAATTTCTCCTTCATGTTCAAACATCCTTGAAGCTTCTGCTGAGACTCTTGAGGGTGAAATTGAAGGTGAGATGATGATGGCTCTCTGGCCTTCCTTGACTGAGGATTCTCTCGTTCTCTAGTCAACTGTCCTTCCATTCTTTTAAGTTTCAACCTGGTAAGCATCAATACTTTGCAAGATAGTTAGAAGATCTTTGCACAAAAAACCTGAGCTCTGATACCGACTTGATCTGAATTTGAAACTACTTGAAATTTGTTTGCAAGGTATTCAATTCAGAATTAAACATGTTTAAAAGATTTCCATGTCTTGCAGAAAGAAAACACATGAAATTTTCAGCTGTTCATGACCCATTTAAGCATAGCAGAGTTATTTCCTTTTACTGTTTAACACATTAAAACAATTTGTTCTGCAAAATAAATCAACCCAAATGCAAAAGAAGTTGATAAAGCAGTTCACCCCCTCCAGGGCTACGTTTGCTGGGTCCAAAGCTCCCAACTGGGCTTGTCCTTGTTTTTATTAAATGCTCAAATTGAAAATACAGCTGAATAGAAGCATATATAGGAGAAATATATGGTAAAAATGGATTCAAAACACTTGAATCCTTCAGGATTGACTATTGGATCACCTCCAATGGATACCTGCAACCTTATACAGTCTTCACAAAACTGGGCCCTAGTGGCTCCCAGAACTTTTACGGCTCCAAAACCTCTTCAAATGACCTCAGATGGCTGTAATACCTACACCAATGGATTTAGAAGGTCGAAAATACCCAAATAAAAAAAAAATTCATCCAAAACCGCCTTTCCTAGCCAAAGTTATGGCCATTTAAAGTTTCTCCAGTTTGCCCCTAGAAAAACTCCAACTAACTTTAGTTAACTCCAGATAGCTCCGCCAATTATGGCGGGTCCGCCAAATTTGGCGCTCCTGCCAAAATTATGCCAACTTAACTGCAGTTACATTTAATGTTTGGGTGGTTGCCTCGGATTTCATGCCGACGGAATATTCATTTTTTATTTTTTTTTTGAAAAATTAAAATTTCTAATGTTATGGACAAATTCTTCTTTTTGCCATAACTTCCTCATACGGAAACGTTTTTCGAACCGTTTGCGACGCCGGAATCGGGAAGACGAACAATTTTCAGTCATTCCACTTTGAACCAGTTCTAAGCACTTTAAATTTTGAGCATTTTACGACACTTAGGACATGAGCACCTGATCATTTATACCCCAAGACAGCCTCCTGCAACCATTATGATTTTGCCACATTCATAGCTGACAGGATGCATGAGCAGTTCAAATAAATGGGGAATGAAAGGGTCTTCAAATACTCTTCAGTTTTATGCCATATTTTCTTATATTATCAGTCTGATAAGTTCCCATTCACCCTCCAAAAAGTGGACACCAAGGGTCAACCTAGGTCAGTCATTTTTTGGATCCCATTAATCCACGAGTATCAGTCTTCATACTCTTATTCAAACTTTATTTACTTATTTGTAGATCTAGTTGTGACAATATTGACTGGAAACCCTCCTCAAGAATCAGTCCAGAAATAAAGAGAGTCCTTCAACTGTCAAATAAGACCAAAGTGGCTGACTGGTACATTTACCAGAACCACACAGAAATCAGGATATATGGTTGCATGCTTGCACCATACAAATTTCCAAGATACCTCCCTATGAGGTTGTTTGCATTAGAATACTATAGGAAAATTATCAATGCAGATGAGATAAACTTTGTAAATGCCAAGAAGAAGGCCAATTTCAAAATAAAAGACCAACTAGGCCCCTTCATATGTAACTCTAGGGAGGCTGGGAAAGAGGCAGATTTGATACTACAGAAGATGAAGTTCCAGAGAATTTTTGTTTGGAGATATGACCCTTTGGAATTCATCACCAAGAAGAGGCAAAAGGTCAAGCTGGGACCTTTTATTCACCATCCCATACCTGAGATTGAAGCCTATGCTAACCAATCAGAATGGGTGGAAGGAACCCTAGTTGATCAAGACAACACCATAATAGACATAGAGAACTCTCTAATCGATCTTGAAAAACAAATTGATGAGGGTTCTTTCCTGCTGGTGCCAGAGCAGTCAGACAGGCCAGAACATTCAGATAGGCCAAAACATTCAAACAGGCCAGAGAAATCAAGCAAACTAGAGACAACCATGAGTACCCCCTCAGTTGTGCAGACTCCTCTAAATGAGGAGAAGAGCCTAAAAAGAAGTAGGGAGGAGGCCACCACATCAGCAAGGGCCACTTCACAGACTTATGCAGATACAAGCCAAGCAAAAAGACAGAGAGTGAATCCTGTCTCTAAACAGGAATACACAGAGGAGACAACAAAAGTCACCAGCACAGAAGGAAATCGGAGCATGCCCATCACCCCATCGGAAGGCACACCCTCCACATCACAAACTCAAGGGTTGGAAAGGCAGCTCAGTCTTGAGGTATCTTCCTTCAAAATGCCTACTGACAAAGACCAAGACATCAAGGAAAGGTATAGGAAAATAAAAGCAAGGAATGAGAAGCTTAAGGTCCAAACTTATGCCCAATACCTGAATATGACCCCTACCAATCAAACAAGGCTAATGTCAGCCTTTGATATCAAAGAGGGGAAAATTCATATGACTTTTATCAAGCCTACAGCTCAGTAACCAAAAAAAACCTCAGATTTCAAGAAAGTATATTTTGAAGTGTTGGAAAGGGATATCCGTCCCATAGACAAAATTGAGCTACACAAGCAAACAGGAGAGATGATATACTCCACTTTGACTAGAAAGGTCATAGCTAACCACCAACTACATAATTCCTTAAACAACATATCAACACAATTCTAGTTGGAAAAGGCCTCCTCACACGTGAAGGATGCAAGAATCAAGTCCTTAGAGGACTTAGTAATTAATTGGGACACGATCCCAAGGATATAAAAACCACAGAGCAACTACTTAAGAAGAAAACAATGATATCACTGCACTCAAGAAGCAGCTAAAGATACCCCAGCTACATCATCCACAAACATTAGAGGTCCTAAAAGCCCAGCAAGGACATGAAGAGCTCATGGACTTGGTCCCGAAGCTAAATGATCAACTCAAGGAGACATAGAAGGAGTTGGACACTTTAATTCAATAGAATCAAAGTGACTTGGCCACAACTTCCAAAACTGTCATCCCTACAGTATCCACAACAGTTCCTTCTACACAGGCAGCATCATTGGCACCCATAGTTCCACCTGCAACAACATTGCCAGTAATAGCAGAATCTACTATGGCAGCAGGAGCACTCGGGGACAAAACAGCAGAACTTTTGAAAGCCATGGAGACATGTCTATCTAGGCTATAGAGATGAAAAGATTGAAGGAAAAGGTGGCAAGTTTAGAAACTGACTACAAACTTTCCCAACTCAAGCAGAAAGAAGAAACACAAAGGGCCCAGAGAATGGGTGAGAGGATCAAAGTCCTAGAAAAGGATTTAACACTTGAGAAGCCACTTGGACAAACCAAGGAAATGCTGTGGGCCAATATCATTGACTCTGTCAATGATATTTTGCCATCAATCCAAGTTATTTCTTAGCTAACAGAGCTAGTAAATATAGCTACTGAAGCTATCAAGAAAGTGAAGGAGGAATTGGGAAAAAAGCCTGAGGATGCACATAGATTCATCCATTTCCTCAATAGAAAAAGTAGATATGAGCTACATGAGCTAAACATTGAAGACATAACTGCCACCATTCTAGAAATAAGGAAGGTCATTTCTAAAAGGAACCTTATGCTTAATTTGGAAGAAAAGTGCCATAATATGCAGGTAGCCATTAATAGGTTCATGGCTAAATTTCAGATTTTGAGGGAAAAGGGTCTGCCCAGTCCTATGGTCATCAATGATAAACTCATGACACAATTGGACTATGGCAACAGACTCAAACAATTGGCTAAGGAACAAGCCAACTCTTCATCCATTAAAGCCTTGCCAACGGGAAAAGTATTATATGACACATTTGAGAACTTATTTTTCCTTGAGCATGAGGTAAAACATGTGTTCCTCACCAAACCAAATTTTTCTAAATATACCAATGTTGATGAGATTTATAGGAGAATGGTAAATGTGAAATTACTAGATGAAGAATGGTGGGAGACAATGACAGATTTACTATGATAAATAAACAACTGAAAGTTACTGTTTAGAAAAAATGAAGGCAACAGAGTAAAACAGGTAAAAGCAACACAACAGGGTCAAAGAGTAGCAGGGACAAAGAGTATCAAATGAAAGTTAAAATTAAAGAAGACTCTAGCGTAAAAATGCCACAACTATCAGCCAGCATAAAGGGCTACACCTCAACCATAAAGGCCAGCACAACCATAATTAAAGGGATAGCAAGAAACAGTTCATTAGTTGTCTCTATCTTCTTGCTAGAAGATATTTGTATTTCCTAGAATAAATCTCAAGTTGTTTTGAGATATTTTGTAATACATTTTTGTATAAATACTTCACAATTTGAAGTGTGTAGGGTGGATTCCAAAACTTCTATAGACTTTTTCTCTCAAATCATAAATTCTATTGTATCAATGGCTGGATTGACTTACTAGATCAACGAATAAAGATTAGATATTTTACAGGATTCTTGTGTAAAGCGAAATACAAATAAGTATTCTCTCATGTTCAATGTTGTTTTCCTTCGAGTTTTTCCATAATCTTTATGTATCTCTAAAATCTAAATGTTATAACATGGAATGATATTTCAGAAATTTCTTAAATGCACTCTTTCTTGACTGTTATGCATTATTATGTGTTTTCTTCACAAATCTAAGTTAAGTAATTCTTGACTGCTCCTTAGTTTAGGTGATTTCTTGTGATCTATAGCAAAGGATTCTTAATTTCCCTTTATTCATGATTATCCTCTTTTCTCCATTCTGATCCCAGTTTGAGGATTATTAAGTGCCCTTTCACCCTGGTTGGAATTACTTCACCCATTAGGCCTAAAGATTTGCATTTTTCTCTGCTAGCCTGCCCTATGAACATTCCCTTTAATGAATTGGTCCAGTCCTGCTATCCATTTGTTGACTCCATAGCCCAATGGCTTGAAGACCTAGCTCTATCCATTTGCTCTAAGAATTCCACCACCCAACCTTCAAATCAAAACCAAAACCCCAAGGAACACTAAGAACTAGCCTAAAATCCCATAAGAAACAAAGCTAAATTATATAGAGAGAGCCCTCTCTGAGTCATAGGTTGGCTAGAGCCTATACTTAAAAGATTGGTTTGTGGTTACCTCAGTTTCTTCCTTCTTCTGATAACTTCTAAGGAAAATTTTGAGTGATAACATAGTGGCGACTCTACTGGGGACAATCAAATCCTTAGTCTTAATAAACCTTTAAGAAAATTTTAAATCTTTATTTCAAGCCTCTTAAAGGGTTTATTAGAAGTTATTTACAAAATCTCACAAAAAGAAAGTAATTATAAAAAGCTTGAAATTTTGGCTTCAAGGTGGACTCATTACACTAGGGCTAATCTAGATCCAAACCCTGGCCCAGTAGCTGATAATCCCAACCTGATTTCGAGAAGACCCAAAAGAGAAGAAAGTTCATTTAGTCAAACACCTTTAATCAAGGACGATTCGTGCCTTGATGAGTGGTTGTTTTTAGAAGACCTTCCCTTTGATGTGCCATTTGATCTTTCCCTATTTAGAACAAGGTATGAAAGTGCACTTGATGAAATTGTCATAGATCTGGAGTTTATTGTAGACCTTGAAGTCTAAAAGGCCAACAAGTCAATTGATGAGTACCTCCTAAACTCACCATAGTCATCCCTTACTACTGCCAGGAACCCTGAGCTTTCTGAACCGATATCCACTACTCTTAGTTCACCATTATTCCCTTCAACCTCTAAAGTTCATTACCCACCTCCATTCATACCCTCACTCCCTTACCAAACTATCATATCCCAGGTACCACCTGTTGGTCCTGGTTCATCCTCCACTACTGCATCATCTTCCAGTGCCTCAACCCCATATTTTAGCCCATCCCAGCTTAGAGCCATGGCAAATAGATATGCTCCCCTTGTCTTACATGCTCCACTTGGTGCCATGCTAGCAAACTACCAGAGTAAAATCGTCCAATTTGATGGCATAGGACACTACACTGCACAACACCATGTTAATAAAATGACAGACTACTTTGAACTTCATGAAATTGATATTGTGGATGTCCAAATGAGATTATTCGCTCAAACTTTAGTTGGTGATGTTAGAAAATGGTTTAGATCACTGCCTGATAATAGTATTGATAGTTTAGAAGTATTTCAATAACAATTTTTGAATAGATGGGAAAAGAAAAAGAATCCTCTATAGATCCTTTCTGAATATGAAAATATTAGGAGAGGACCCAAAGAAACTGCTCAAGATTACTGCACCAGACTTAACAATATATACAATGCAATTCCAGTTAATCTTAGACCCCCACCTGACTTAGCATTAATAAAGTTCCCTGATGGTTTTGACACAAACATGGCATTCCATCTCAGGGAAAGAAACCCCCCAACCCTAGAAGATATGCAAAGTGTAGCAGTAAGTGTAGAGGCTAATTTATTAGCTAAAAGAGCTAGAGTTAGGAATGAAAGAAGAGGATCAGCTAAAGATGAGCCTTCACCCTCTGACATTAAAATAGATAGCTTAGAAAAAGGCATGGAAAAGTTAATGGATAGAATAGAGAATATAGAGAGGAAACCCCAGTGGGATAATCAACAGGAACCTCCAATTAGAAACTCGAACTTTAGGAAAAACCAAAACCAAAATATTGGAAAAAATGGACCTGATCAGAATATAAGACCTCCTTTCCAGGAAAATTATGCAGAAACATCCCATCCTGAAGACCCAGAGCAATACACGCAGATTAACCTGATGGGATTATATGATGAAGGTGTTGTTTTTCTGACCTAAGATGATTAGGAATTGCATATGCTGCAGCAATTGCAAATCCAGTCTGGAGAGTCATTTGATTATAAACAAGGTTATAATTCTACCATCTTTGAAGTGCATAAGCAGTATAACCTAAGGATTAAAAAGAATTCTGATATCTTTGACCAAACCAAGAAAAAAGTGCCAAATCACCAAAGAAAATCAAAGAAGCCCCGGTTTCTAAAATCCTCTAGATTCTCCCTAGACAAAACCAAAATTATTCTGGTCCTACCATTGAAGATATTACCCCTAATCAAACTTCTGATGATCAACCCTCTTCTTCAACTTCCCCCAAATAACCAGTGGACACACCTCAAAATACTAGATTGGAAAATTCACAAAAATAAGTCCCCAATAAAGGAAAAGAAGACCATCCCACTCAAATCCCTGTTGTCAAAAGTTCAAACCCTCAAACAGAGAAATCCCTTTTGCCTTTTAATTTGGGAGCAGAGGTAGCTAAGCTAAAGATTCCAGTCCCTTTGACAAATTTAATCAAGGATGAAACCTACAAAACATAGATAAAATAGACCTTGAACCTTGCTGAAAATGAAGATTCTGTTAACCTATTTTATGACCAACCTAAACTTATATTTCATCCATATGTCAATGGCAAACCACTAGAAGGAGGAATACCACCTTCCTACATTAGCCTTGGCATCCATGACAAAATTATTCATAATGAAATGTTAGATTCTGGAGCCTCCCACAACTTAATGCCCAAATCAGTAATGGAAAAATTGAACCTAAACATTACAAGACCTTACAAGGACTTATTTTCATTTGACTTAAGTCAAGTAACGTGTCTAGGGTTGATTAAAGACCTCTGTGTTACCTTAGTTCAATATCCTACCAAGAGAATCCTTATGGATATTTTAGTTGCTGACATCCCACCAAAGTATGGCATGCCATTATCCAGGTCATGGGGAGCCAAACTTCAGGTATCTCTACAACTTGATATGTCATATGCAACAATTTCTGTTTTTGGACAACCCAAGAAGTTGTACCGAGAAACTTTAATGAAATACATGGTGAGTAGCCATGATCTACCTCAAAACTTTCCTATCTACTCTGTACATTCAGACATTGATTCTATTTTTTATAATACTGATGAAACACAAGGAACTCTTTTAGACAGTGTTGATACAGAACCAAAAGAAATTGCAGTTCCAAAACAAAAGGACACTGTCCAAACTTTAAAACTTTCCATTAAACAAGGTAGTCAAGTTGAGGAAACGTTTGTGGAAATAGATGATACTAATTATGAACATGAGATATTGTGGCATCTTGAGTTTGATAGTTCAGTCAATAAGTTTGGTGCAAGATCAGGAGTTTGGATATACAATCTAGAGAATGATTATTCAGAAGGCCATGCATACATACTAAATTTTAAATGCACTAACAATATGGTTGAATATGAAGCACTAATTTTAGGTCTTAAATTAGTTAGGAAGCTAGGAGCTATAAGATTTTCTGTCATGGGAGACTCTAAATTAGTGATAAAACAATTTAATGTTGTATATATGACCAAAGACCCTAGATTAAGTTGTTACAGAGGAACCATTGTAGAAATACTAAACACTTTCTTAGAAACCAAATTTGTTGTAATTCCTAGAAAACATAATATGCAGGCTCATAGTTTAGCAATGTTTTCCAGCACCTGCAAGTTACCCTTTCATCCTAACTATCAGTACACTGCTGAAGTAAGGCACAGGCTTGCAATCCCAAATAATTTGAAGAACTGGAAAATATTTGTTGATGACAAACAAATAAACAAATTTTTGATTTCAGAACAAGAATTTTTAAATAGCAATATAGATACTGACACATACATAGACCTTGACACTAAAGATAAAATAGAAATAAATGAGATAGAAGGTGAAGAGATAGATAGATTCCATCCCACTAAATTTACAAAATCAGATGTAGAAAACCTAGAACAAGTTGAGATTGATGAGATAATTAACGAAGACACTGAAGTAATCAATCTCAAAGAAAATTTCTTACCTAAGGGATTAACCCCTTTGGAAGACCTGTTTGATTCAAATGATGTCCCTAGAAAGCCCAAAATGGAACCTTTGAAATCTGATATGGAGGAGTGTAATATTGGCACTGATGAAAATCTAAACTTGATCAAACTTTCTAAAGCATTACCTCCCACTGAAAGAGTAAAATACATTGAGTTATTAAAATAATTTCAAGATTTATTTGGTTGGAGTTATGAGGACCTCAAATCCTATGACACCAACATCATACAACACATAATCCCTATGAAAGAAAATAAAAAAACTTTCAGACAAAAACTTAGAAGGATAAATCTTGTCCTATTACCTTCAATTGAAAAGGAAATCCAGAGAATGTATGATGCTAAGATAATTGCACCAATCAAGTTTTCTGATTGGGTTTCAAACCTAGTGCCAACTAGGAAGAAAATTGGTGAGATCAGGGTCTGTGTGGACCTTAGAAACCTCAACAAAGTATCCCTTAAAGACAATTACCCTCTCCCCAAAATGGACCATATTTTGCAAAGGGTAGTTGGATCAACCAAGATCTCATTATTGGATGGGTTTTCTGGTTACAATCATATTTTAGTTCATCATGATGACCAAGCCAAGATTGCCTTCACTACTCCTTGGGGCACATTCATGTATGTGAAAATGCCTTTTGGGCTAATGAATGAAAGAGCCACTTTTTAGAGGGCTATGGATATATCCTTTGCCAAAGAAATTCATGATTTCCTAGTGATATACCTAGATGACATTACTGTATTTTCAAAATCTGACAACCAGCATTTGGATCGTCTAAGGCAGGTTTTTATTAAATGTAGGAAATACAGAATTTCTTTGAACCCTAAGAAGTCATTATTTGGATTAGAATAAGGAAAGTTACTAGGTCATATAATTTCAAAATATGGTATCCGAATAGACCCTGCAAGAATAGAAGCCATCTTATAGATACAACATCCAAGGAACATCAGAGAATTATAAGCTTTCTTAGGGAAAATTAACTTTCTTAGGAGATTTATTTCTAATCTAGCATAATTAATTAGATCACTGAACAATATGTTGAAAAAAGATTCAACCATCAAATGGACCGTTGAGGCTAAGAAATCCTTTGAAGACATTAAACTAGCCTTAACTAGAACACCAGTTTTGGTCAGTCCAAAATTTGATAGAGATTTCATCTTATTTTATTTTGCTTCTCAGCACACAATTGCTGCAGTTTTACTACAAAAAAATGACCAGGGCTATGAACAACCTATTGCTTTCTTTAGCAAGGCCTTGAGAGATGCCTCCTTAAAATATAACATAATGGAAAAACAAGCTTTTGCTTTGGTCAAAGCTATCAAGGACTTTAGAGTATATATTTTATATTCTCATATAATAGCCTATGTTCCCAATTCAGTAGTCAAAGACATCCTAACTCAGGGTGGTCCAGATGGAAAGAGGGGAAAATGGATTGCTACTATTTTAGAATATGACATAGAAATCAGACCAACTAAGTTAATCAAGGGCCAAGGTTTAGCCAAGCTCATGGCTGAGTCAAACTGTCAGGCCTTGGATATAAACTTTATTGCACAAATAGATAATGAAGAGGAGATGACGACTCCACTAATCAGCCAGGCCTTTATTGAATCACCATGGTATGCTGATATCATTTATGTTTTACAAAATCTATAAGCTCCTCCTGGATTATCTAAGACCAAAAGTAGATTTTTGAAGATGAAGTCCTTAAAATTTTGTATATTAGACAATGCTTTGTTTTGGAGGAATCATGAAGGTATTCTTCTTAGTTGTTTATTAAAAGATGAGTTTGACAAAGTATTACAAGAGTTTCATGCAGGTGACTGTGGAGGACACCTTTACTGGAAAACCACTACAGATAAAATCTTAGAGATGGTTTCTACTGTCCAACTTTGTTTTCTGATGTAAAGAAGCATGTGACCTCCTATCACAAATGTCAAATTTTTGAGGGAAATAAAAATCTTCTACCTTTACCCCTAAAAACAATCTCTACTGAAACACCTTTTCAACAATGGGGGTTAGAATTCATTGGTGAGATTCACCCACCTTCCTCTGCCCAACACAAATGGATCCTCACTGCCACAAACTATTTCACCAAATGGATAGAGGCCATATCTTCAAGACACACCACTGACACTGTTATCATAACCTTCCTTGAAACCAACATTTTATCAATATTTGGATGTCCAACTAAGCTCATTACTGATAATGCAACAGCCTTTAAATCCAAAAGGATGATAGATTTCTGCAACAAGTATCATATTACCCTGGGCCATTCCACAGCCTATTATCCTCAAGGAAATGGACTGGCAGAATCCTCAAACAAAAGCCTAGTGAACATCATAAAAAAGTTGTTGAAGGACAATAAGAAAATATGGTATAAAAAGCTAGTCAATTCCTTATGGGCACACTGACTAACCACAAAGAAATCAATTAGTACCTCTCCCTACCAACTAGTTTATGGGATGGAAGCTATTTTTCCATCTTCCTTGGGAACACCAGTAATGAAGCTGCTCCAAGAATTGCAAGTTGAACCAAATGACATCCAAAGAAGAATCAACCAAACAATTCATTTACAACAAACTAGGGAAGAAGTGTACATCATATCTCAGGTTGTGTAGGAAAGGATCAAGAAGATTTTTTATAAAAGGACCAAGGCTGAGGATTTCTACCTTGGTGACAAAGTCCTAAAATGGGATTCAAGGAGGGAAGATAAAGGTAAACACGGGAAATTTGATTTCCTATGGAAATGCCCATATATCATTTATGCTTTTAGAGGTAATAATGCTTTCTTCCTCGGAGAAATGGATGGTACAGAAGCAGAAGGTGGACCAGTGAACTGTCGAATTCTCAAACATTATTTTGAACCTAACTATTGATTTTTACTTTCCATTGTACATATTCCATTTTTCTTCAAAAGTTTAGTTTGGATTGGATGGTGGTCACTGAAGTTGAAGCCCGAAGAGAAGGCCCTGAGCTTTAAAGATTCACTATCATAAGTATCAATAATAAAAAGGCATGGAGCATAATTTTGCAAGGTAATATCAACATCAATTCAAAGGCTACTAATCTACAAAGTTATTGACATTTCACAAAGAAATTCCATCCCCCAGTGGAGCCACTGTTAGGTTCCTATACGAATAGGAGTCATAATTTTGATTGACTAAGGTTAAGCCTTGTAATATTGTACATACCTTTGCTTTTTGCAAATGTTTTCCATATTAAAAAATTAAAAAATGTAAAGAGGTCGTGTCCTAAAAGAATAATCAAAGGACAAAACATAAAATAAAATGAAAATAGGTCACAAACAAAAAAATGAAATATATGAACCCCAAAAGACAAAAGAGACCATGGAAAGTGTGCAAATCAAAATGCCACTACTATTCACTTTTTTATGCTTAATAAATGATTGTGTGCTGCTTGTTACTTATGCCACAATCCATGAATAGTCAAAATGTTTAAACTTGGCTATTTCATGTTTATAGATAGAGAATAAAATTTGACCAAACAGTGTAATCTTGGCAGATAGTTAGATAGGTAGAGTAAATAAAAGGAGCTCAACTAGTTAATCTAATCCCTCAGATGACATAAGGTTTGATTTAGATAGTTTTGTATGTAAATAAAATAAAATATTGATAAGGGTTTGCTAGCTTAAATGCACCCTAATAAAGTGAAGAAAAAATGGTAGGATAAGTAGATGGGTAAGTAGAAGAAAGGTTGCAGAAGTATGATGATTGATTAGAAAAAAATCCTATTTATCATTTTTCATCATATGTTCCAAATATGAATGGACAATCAAGCATGCAAATGGATTTCAAAGTCAATTAATTAACTTCCCCATTTATTTCACCTTTTTGCTTAACTAATTTCCCATAATAAAGTTCAAAGTACTTAAAACCTTTAAGTCAAAGAGGCTCAGAGCATTTCTTTAACTTTTGGAGGGACCGGACCCTCAGCTCAAAGACTTATGGATATCATGTACTAGATTCCCCTCATAAAAGTTCACCCCCTGTTCAGTTCATTCATTTTCCTAAGGTTAAAACACTTTTTGCCTAGGAAAAACAATTCTCCCCCATATAAAACACTTTTCATACCAAAAACCCACAAGAATGCTTTACCCTAAGTATTAATATAAATATGTGAAAAACATGTAATTCACAAAAAAGCATTTTGCTTAGTGTTTTTTCCTTTCCGCCCATTGTTCATATTAACTAATAGCTTTATTGTATTAAATCCCAACAAAAACCCAATTTCCTGTATATATTTAACTCCTATGTATAAATTAACCTTACACCCCAGTTTAATTATAACTCTGATTTTCACCTTAAAACCCGACCAAAACCTTTAATTGATCGATCTGCAATCAAGTTAATAAAGCCCCCTTTAATCCTTGTTAATTACCTCGATGACCTAATCTCACATTAAGCCTGATACCGCCATAATTAAGTGCCCGTCAGGCCCCCCGCTAGCCTCCGCACAACTTTTCCACCTGATCACCGTGTGATCATCCCCCTCCTCATCCGATGGCCCTCATCCATATTAGGCCAAGCCGACGTCCGTCCTTTACCCACCCGATAAAGTGGTTTTCCCCCTGACCCCCATTGCTACATGTCATTCGATGAGTGGAATTGGGCGGCCCTTCCCAAATACCACCGAACACCCAAAAGTGGTGTGAAATAAATTGCCTACCGCCCTCCCGCTATGCAACAAATTAACCACTATTCACCCGTACCTGCCAAAAAAATAAAATTTTGCGTATAAAGGCCAAAAGCCCCAAAATTGTTTGTTTTCGTTGAAATTTCATCTGCAAGCCTCTATATGCATGCACAACACCTTCAAACGTCGAAGCTGTCAACCCATGTACAATTTCACTCCAAGGATGCTGCAGACAACCTAGTCGGCCTTGCAACCTACATGAAGCCCATTCAACCATTTGCAGTCACCAGCCACCCTGCTCAAAGCCAATTCACCCCAGTTCTAGGTATTTAAAAACCAGAATTCACCAAATACCCTGTCAATTTCAAAGTAACTAGTTGCTAAGTGTTTTTAGTTAAGTTAAAAATTAATTAAAAATACTCAAGAGCTTGAGCCATAAACCACTACAGAACATCGTTGCCCCAAAAACTCTGAACCCCTCCCCACACTCAAATCCACAAGAATTGAGTATGGCTACCTCAATTGAAATGGATGTGAGGCCCATCACTACACCTCATTTAGATCTAGACCACCTTCCCCTTGCTAATAGAGACTTCCAGATAAAAGATACTACTATCATAGAGCTCCTGATCAAAGTGCATTTCCAAAGTAGGGACAAGTTCCTAAACCATGCTGATGAAATTGGCCTTTGGGAGTCAAATTTTCCCAAGTACCAGTTCCCCCAAGTCCACATTTTTCCTGAAATCATGCATATGTGCTATGCTTACTACATCCCCAGTCAAAGAACCATCATGTCTAATGACTAGAAGGTCCTTTTCACCATTACCGTCGAATCCATCAATGAAATGTTGTAGCTCCAACTAGGGCCAAACCTAACTCCCCTCTCAATAGGAGACCTATTGGACTTATACCCCAAACTCAGCTCTGCCAAATTGGTCCAACTGTTCCAAACCTTCATCGTAGAGGAAAAGCACATCCCTAATGACCCCCCTCCATATGTAGCAGCTATATTTTCCCCTTGGGGTCGAAATATTGCAGCCATTATATCTTGTGTTTTGCGTTACTCCACAAGGAGTATATTGATGAAATTATCTTGGCTTTCATGTCCATCTATACCCCAAGACAGTCTCTTGCAAACATTTATGATTTTTCCACATTAATAGCTAATAGGATGCATGAGCAGATCACAAGAATGGGGAATGAAAGGGTCTTCAAATACTCTTCAGTTTTATACCATATGTTCTTATATTATTAGTTTGATAAGTTCCCATTCACCCTCCAAAAACTGGACACCAAGCGTCAACCCAGGTCAGTCATTTTTTGGACCCCATTAATCCACAAGTATCAGTCTCCATACTCTTATTCAGACTTATTGAATTATTTTTACATCTAGTTGTGACAATGTTGACTGGAAACCCTCCTCCAAGAATCAGTCCAGAAATAAAGAGAGTCCTTCAACTGTCAAAGAAGACCAAAGTGGGTGACTGGTACCTTTACCAGAACCACACAAAAATTAGGATATATGGTTGCATGCTTGCACCATACAAATTGCCAAGATACCTCCCTACGAGGTTGTCTGCATTAGAATACTACAGGAAAATTATCAATGCAGATGAGATAAACTTTGTAAATGCCAAGAAGAAGGACAATTTCCAAATAAAAGATCAACTAGGCCCCTTCATATGTAACTCTAGGGAGGCTGGGAAAGAGGCAGATTTTATACTACAGAAGATGAAGTTCTAGAGAAGTTTTTTTTTGGAGATATGACCCTTTGGAATTCATCACCAAGAAGAGGCAAAAGGTCAAGCTGGGACCTTTTATTCACCATCCCATATCTAAGATTGAAGCCTATGCTAACCAATCAGAATGGGTGGAAGGAACCCTAGTTGATCAAGACAACACCAGAATAGACATAAAGAACGCTCTAATCGATCTTGAAAAACAACTTAATGAGGGTTCTTTCCTGCAGGTGCCAGAGCAGTCAAATAGGCCAGAACAGTCAGACAAGCCAGTGAAATCAAGAAAACTAGAGACAACCATGAGTACCCCCTCAGTTGTTCAGACTCCTCTAAATGAGGAGAAAAGCCTAAAGAAAAGTAGGGAGGAGGCCACCACATCAACAAGGGCCACTTCACAGACTTATGCAGATAATAGCCAAGAAAAAAGACAGAGACTGAATCCTGTCTCTGAACAGGAATACACAGAGGAGACAGAAAAAGTCACTAGCACAAAAGGAATAGGAGCAGGCCCATCACCCCATCGGAAGGCACACCCTCCACATCACAAACTCAAGGGTTGGAAAGGCAACTCAGTCTTGAGGTATCTTCCTTCGAAATGCATGCTGACAAAGACCAAGACATCAAGGAATGGTACAGGGAAATAAAAGCAAGGAATGAGAAGCTTAAGGTCCAAACTTATGCCCAGTACCTGAAGATGACCCCTACCAATAAAACAAGGCTAATGTCAGCCTTTGATATCAAAGAGGGAAAAATGCAGATGACTTTTATCAAGCCTACAACTCAACAACCAAAAGCAGCCTCAAATTTCAAGAAACTAGATTTTGAAGTGATGGCAAGGGATATCCATGCCATAGACCAGATTTAGCTACACAAGCAAATAGGGGAGATGATATACTCCACTTTGACTGGAAAGGCCATAGCTGCCCACCAACTACAGAATTCCTTAAACAACATATCTACATAATTCCAGTTGGAAAAGGCCTCCTCACAGGCTAAGGACATAAGAATCAAGTCATTAGAGGACTTAGTAATTGAATTGGGACACAATCCCAAGGATATAAAAGCCACATAGCAGCTAATTAAGAATAAAAATGATGATATTGTTGCACTCAAGAAGCAGCTAAAGATACCCTAGCTACATCATCCACCAACATTAGATGTCCTAGAAGCCCAGCAAGGACATGAAGAGCTCATGGACTTGGTCCTGAAGCTGAATGATCAACTCAAGGAGACAGAGAAGGAGTTGGACACTTTAATTCAATCAAAGAAAAGTGAATTGGCCACAACTTCCAGAACTGTCATTCCCATGGTATCCACAACAGTTCCTTCTACACTGGCAGCATCATTGGCACCCACAGCTCCACCTGCAACATAATTTCCAGTAACAGCAAAATCTACTACAACAGGAGGAGCACTAGGGGACAAAGTAGCACAACTTATGAAAGCCATGGAAGATATCTAGGCTACAAAGATGAAATTATTGAAGAAAAAGGTGGCAAGTTTGGAAAATGTCTGCAAACTTTCCCAACTCAAGTAGAAAGAAGAAACACAAAGGGCCCAGAGAATGGGTGAGAGGATCAAAATCCTGGAAAAGATTTTAACACTTGAGAAGCCACTTAGACAAACCAAGGAAATGCTGTGGGCCAATATCATTGACTCTTTCAATGATATTTAGCCATCAATCCAAGTTATTTTTGAGAAAACAGAGCTAATAAAGATAGCTACTGAAGATATCCAGAAAATGAAGGAGGAATTGGGAAATAAGCCTGAGGATGCACATAGACTCATCCATTTCCTCAATAGCAAAAACAGTTATGAGATACATGAGCTAAACATTGAAGACATAATTGCCACTATTCTAGAAATAAGGAAGGTCCCTTCTAAAAGGAACCTTATGCTTAATTTAGAAAAAAAGTGCCACAATATGCAGGTAGCCATTGATTGGTTCATGGCTAAATTTCAGATTTTGAGGGAAAAGGGTCTACCCAGTCCTATGGTCATCAATGATAAACTCATGACACAATTGGACTATGGCAATAGACTCATACAGTTGGCTGAGAAACAAGCAATCTCTTCATCCATTAAAGCCTTGCCAATAGGAAAAGTATTATATGACACATTTGAGAACTTGTTTTTCCTTGAGCATGAGGTAAAACATTTGTTCCTCACCAAGCCAAATTTTGCTAAATATACTGAGGTGTTGTGGTCACCAACAACCCCCCTCTTTGTTTAATATTAGTAATAACATCAAGCAAAGGGGGACCCTTAACCAAAAATCCAAAAAATATTTTTGTTTGAAGAATCTTTTGTATTAACTCCCTAAGAGCTATATCGCATTGCAAAGGAAAAAAGAAGCGCTCTCCCAAAGCGCATAAATACATTGAAAGGGAGCGACGCGAGAGCTCATCGCACCGCATGCATTAAAAGCGCTCAAAAAGGGAAAATCTAAAGAACCGCCGACGGCCGATATGCGACGTCGCAATGTCGCATAAGCAGCACAAAGTGACAAAGCGAAAACCTTGCGACCTTGCGATCTTGCGATATGCGATTTGCGACCATGCAAAGCTGCGACCTGCGATCTATGGTTTGCAACGAATGAGACCATCAATTGCTGCGATACCACTTATTTACATCGCAATCTTCGACGCTGCGATACAAATCGCAGAAGCCATTCGTCGCAGGCATTCCTCGACATGATCTGTGAGCCCAAAATTAGGCGCGCACCTTACGGGAAATTAATGATTGTACGCCTGTGTATCCAAAGATGATTATGTTGCATTTTTCGAAGAGTCAAGTCATAATGGGTGACATGATTATGCATTCATTAGAACTTAATTGCTTTCATGTCAATCTTTTCTTCTGTCTCTTTTTATTTACGTGAACTATAAGTCAGCAACTGATATAAATCTATATGCAGGAAACATCTAAGGAAAAGCGCCAGAGCTAGAAGAACAGAGAGGAGATGACTTCGCAGATGGATACCGCATACAGCAGGGCCACAGATTCCAGAGTATCACTCAACAAATGCTGATGGAAATAGGCTATCCAGGACTCAGAGTCAAAGGCGCACAAAAGCAAAGCATTTATGAAAGATCCTGAGTCCCAAATTGGGTAAAGCAAAAAGAAAAACGCTTAAGGGGAAAGACGTCTCAGAAAAGCCTGGAACAAAGAATGGAAACAAGTTTCAATTGAGAAAATCGTTCAGGCAACAAAATCCCCAGCTCATTGAGTCATTCGCATGGCCGGAAACCGAAATAGCAACAACACAATCAGTTTGAAAGAAATCTGAGTTGTACTAAGTATACACGCCGTGAAGACACTCCTCCAGAAGAACACTTTCAAAAAATATCTTCTAGTTTGTCAGAAAGAGGTGCCAGCTCTTGTTATTTCTAATTTTCAAGCTTGAACAAAAGGAAAGGACAAGCAGCCGACTCTTTCACGGCGAACAGCGCATCGCTTACAGCACTAAGGAGCAGATACAGAAATGGTTAGAAATTAGATTCAGTTTTTAGAAATAAATTTGTTTTAGTAAAAGGGCGGTCATTTGAAGCCGTTCCCTAAATTTGTGTAATTAAAATTAGCCGGTTAGTAGTATTTAACCCTTCTCGTTGCATTGGAGAAGGGTCCGGAATTTTGTCAAAAAACTTGTCCTCAGAACATGCACTTTTGCACCCTCGGAGGGGGTTTTTGATGAATGGACGGATCAAGATTTATTTATGTTTGCATTTTAATACCTGCTACTGATGTTGCACTTCTGTACTCTTAGTAGGCATTAGAAGTAAGTATAAATAGATCGTTATTGCTTAAGGTCTGTGAGTATAAAATCAGTCATAAATGGTACTTTTATCTCTTGACGAATTTCTACTTGCATTCTTAGAGTAATATACAGCTGATGTTGTTTATATGTTAATGTATGAATGAGTGGACTACCATTTGGCACTTTTGTACGGTGGAGTCACTGATTTGTGCTTAATACATGAATAACTGATTATGCGATATGCTGTTCACAACCGTTTTGCTTAACTTTTTATGCAGGATGGTTCATCTTAATTGATTTATATTCTCATAATAGCTGAATAATCTTCATTACCAGTTATTGTGTGAAATCTTTCTAGATCGCATAATGGAAAAAGTTCTATCCCGGGTTAGCGTAGATTAGATGTGTTGTTCTTGATAGATTAAAGTAGTATAAAATTCAGTCTTAGAGTTTAGAATTAAACTAGCTTAGAAATAATTCCAGATTTTCGTTATCATATTCTACACACACACATCACCAAACTCTACACACACACACCCCTTAGAACGGGAAGCTGGTCCCGTTATCCCCAGTCGGACCCGCTACACCAAACGGGCACGGAGCCGCCAACTAGGTTCCCGACCGGGTGGGTATCCCCCTTGTTGTTGACCCGATTTCAGGGCCCTCAACATATTTGGCGCTAGAAGGAGGGCATGAACTATGAATGGCACCTAAAGCAATATCTAAATACCATTCTGAGAGTAATACACCCTCATCAACTCCCTCGACTTCTCCAACACGGTTAAACCCGGAATTTGAAGTCGCTCGAGTATCTACCACTGCTACATATTCGAATATATCAGACCAATCTATCATTGAACCCCCTGAAATTCAAACTTTGATTCGTAAACTCCAGGGATTCTCTATTTTTAACCAGAAGTCTGATAAATCTAAAAGCAGCGTGACTTCGCAGTACAACCCTGCTCATCCCCTTACCAGATTAAAGAGTGAAAAATTTGGCATACAACCAAGTGAACTCCCTCTTCCTACCAGGAAAAGAGCAAGGAAAACACCACCAGAGTCTAACAGTAAGACTCCTTCATCCACTTCGTCCATATCAACTCCCTCACCGCGAAGTCAACCACCCACTCTTTCATTCCAACTCACTCACCCATCTTCTACAAACCTTCCTCTTCAAACATCAAAGATCTTAATATCTTCATCTTCTCAGCATCAGGGATCATCTTCTGCACTTCCATTAACTAGCAGCTCAACGATGGCCCAATCTCCATGGAACAATCCTGGGGCAGTTTTAATGCCTCCACCCCTGAGCCCTATACCGGCCCATCCTGAGAAATGGCTACCTAAATTCAATCTGGAAGCAGGAATGCTAGCCGAGGAACATATCAATAATTTCATGCTTTCTGTTAATCTCAACGGAGTCACTAACGAAGACGCTGTTGTCCGGCTTTTCCCTTATACAATGCAAGGAACAGCCGGGTCATGGTACTTTTCGTTACCTTCCGGATCCATCACAAGCTGGGACATTTTTCAAAGTCAGTTCCTCACCAAGTTTGGTGATGACAGATCCACGGTGACATTGATCAATGACCTATCTAATCTTAAGGCTGAGGCTAGAGAACCCATTAAAGATTTTAACTTACGGTTCAATAAGATCCTCAACAAAATCCCCGCTGCTTCACAACCCAGCGAGGAAGTAAGATGTGAATGGTACATCACGGCTTTACCTCCAAACTTGGCTATCTTCGTAGATAGGGAAAACAATACCACCTTAGTTGACAACTTGACAGAAGCGTTAGCAGTGGAAAAATGCGTGGTAGCCCTAGAAAAGAGATCTGCTATAGAAGAACGCAAATCTAAGAAGATCTCTTTCAAAGAAGACACCAAGAAGAAGCAAACGAAAGACCCTTTCGATTTGGAAGGATTACAAAAAGTGTTGAAAGCCATGTCCAATGAGATGATTGATATTAAGAAACAAGTAGCAGAGACTTCTTCGAGAAAGCCCTTTAGGACTTTTAAAAGAAATCCTCCCATGGAGGAAAAACCACCTAGTGTTGTCTCAAACGTTGAATCTGAAGAAGACGAAGAAGAAGAGAATACCACTGAAGGGCAGATCGACGAGGAAGAGGTCGTAGAACTACAAGGAATGTGGGACTTCATCCTCCCACAAGAAGAGGATCAAGAAGCATTTCCTGTTAGCACAAGAAGCAAAAATCAACTTGATCCTCCCCAAACTACCCCAAAACAAAAGGGCGCAAACCCTGCAACAAAAGAAAAGGTCACAACAAAAAAGACAACTGCTAAAGCGACCCAGCTTAGCCCAATCCAATCTGATCAAACGCCTCCATCAAGAACACATAGTGTCGGATGAAATGGAATATAACATCATTGATGACATGAAGAAGACTAGGGATAATATCACTCTGTATGAATTGAGTAAATTGAAACACCAGCAGAAAATAATGATGAAAGAATTGCATGCTGTGCCTACTGCATCTTTACCTACAGCTGTAGCTTCCCACAATCTGGGAAGGCCTCCACCTAACACGATCAATAAAATTGATCCAAATGACATCGCCTTGATTGGAGGAAGATCAAGACCTCATACTCCTCCTTTTCTTCTCACATATGAAATCTTCAACAAAAACATGCACAATTGCTTGGTCGATTCTGGTGCTTCAACGAATATTTTACCCAGGTCAATATGTGCCAAATTGAATGTGAAACCTCAAAAATCCGCAGTACGTATAGTTCAACTTGATCGATCCCAAGTCGAAGTGATTGGTGAACTTAATCAGGTGATCATAAGATTGTCGTCTAACCCAAAAGTGTGTCAGGTTATCGACATTCTAGTAGCTGATATCCCTGAGTTCTATGGTTTGATTCTTAGCAGGGATTGGTCGGAGAAACTCCATGGATATTTCTCAACCGACTGGTCGCACATGTGGTTACCATTCAATGGTAAACCAAATCAGATAAAGGTTGAACGAGAGTTGCACCAAAAATACATAGTGACAGAACTGGAAGGAGAAAATGAAGCCATAACATACAATAGCAGCATTGTAGGAAATTACGCAATAGATTCTTTCCTAGGTAATTTCAATGCTCATATTTCACCATACTTAGAGAATTCAGTTTTATCCCAAGTTGAAAATTTCTCCCAAACTGATGACTCAAAATGTTTTAGTTTTTTAGATAATTATGTAAATACCTCTTTATTTTGGAAATTATATTTTGACGGATCTAAATCCAATGAGGGAGCAGGAGCAGGATGCGTTCTGATTAACCCAAACGGGAACAAGATTATGCTCACATGCAGACTTGAGTTCGATTGCATGAACAACACAACGAAGTACGAAGCCTTGGTTCAAGGCCTATACAAAGCAATCGGATTAAATGTTAAGTATCTTCAAGTCTTTGGAGATTCGGAGATCGTCGTAAAACAGGTACGTAACACCATACATTGCCTGTCAAGTCATTTAAAGCATTATCAATCATTAGTTCAAGATCTCACTTCACATTTCGTAGCATTCAACATCTCGTCAATTCCAAGAATTCAAAACGCGAGCGCAGACCTGTTAGCTAACGTAGCCTCTAGACTTATCCCTTCCGAAGATTTTAGTCCTGATAGGTTTTCAATAGAATTAATCTTTAGACCATCCATCCCTGACAATATCACCAATTGGAGAGTGTTCAACGACGATCCTGACATCATAAATTTCCTTACTTCTGAAGGATCCTACTCAAATCAGATAATCGACGAAGACCATCATGATCACCAAATACAACAAAATGGCTCTGACAATGCTATACCAAAATCAGTGGTCAAGTTAGAAGATCTGTATGATTTGAAAAGTCGGTTTAAAAAGTCCGCCAATGCTAAACTTTGCAGTTCTACCCTGAACTATGAATTAGTAAACCTAGGGACCGATCAGAAGCCACAAAACGTTAACCTAGGTCAAGGCCTAGCCCCTGAAGAGAAATCAGCATATATCCGTCTTCTGAGACAATACAAAAACGTTTTTGCCTGAAATTACGATGAGCTAAAGACATACAACACTTCTATCATTCAACGTGTTATCCCTATGATTGACAATGAAAAACCTGTCCAGCAGAAGCTCAGAAAAATACACCCTAACCTAGAAAATCAGATAAAAACTGAGCTTAATAAGTTGTTGAGAGCCAGAATAATCTTCCCCGTAAGGCATTCTAAATGGGTATCCAATATGGTGCCCGTTAGGAAGAAAAACGAAGACATTAGAATCTGTATCGATTTCTGAAATCTCAAAAAAGCCTGTCAGAAAGATAACTTTCCCCTCCCACCTATGGAGCAAATATTATAGGCAGTAGCAGGCTCAGAATTAATGTCATTCCTGGATGGATTTTCAAGATACAATCAAGTACTGGTGCATCCCGATGATCAGTTAAAGACTACGTTCCGAACCAAATGGGGCACTTATGCATATCGGAAGATGCCATTTGGTCTGATCAATGTCGGAGCTACCTTTCAGAGAGCCATGGACATCGCGTTTAAAGGGTTAGTCAATAAATCAGTAGTGATTTACCTGGATGATATAATAGTGTACTCCAAAAAACGAAACAACCATCTCAAAGATTTGAAGCAAATCTTTCAAAGATGCTTGAGGTATGGGATTTCGCTCAACCCAAAGAAATCTTTCTTCGCATTAAGCGAAGGGAAATTGCTCGGATTCATAGTGTCGAAATCTGGTATTCACATAGAACCCGACAGAATCAAGGAAATTTCCGAAATATCCATACCCCATAACAAGAAAGCCATGCAATCCTTCCTTGGACAGATCAATTTTGTCAAAAGATTTGTCTCGGATTTTTCACGTATTATTTCTCCCTTACAAAATATGATGAAAAAGAATTCAAATTTCAAATGGGGTCTAGATGAGCACGAAGCGTTCAACTTAATCAAACAAGCTATCATCAATGCTCCATCTTTGGCCACCCCAAATTTTTCGGAATCTTTTATCTTGTACACTTTTGCCTCAGAGAAATCCTATGCCGCGATTTTGACCCAATTAAATCAAGAGAAAGCGGAAGCTCCAATCCCATTCTTTAGCTCGAACTTACAAGGTGCTAAAATTAATTACTCAGACGTAGAGAAACAAGCATATGATGTTTTCAAAGCGATCAAATATTTCAGACCTTTCTTGCTTATAGCCCACACTAAAGTCGTAGTACCGTTTCCAGCGGTAAGAAACCTTTTGGTGCAGAAAGATGTGGGCGAAAAGAGAGCTAATTGGATTACCGCTTTACAAGAATATGATCTTGAGATCAAACCAGAAAACATCGTAAGAGGTCAAGGCTTCTGCAAGATGTTAGCCGGAGCATCGCAAATCCCGGAGAACTCATCTGAAGAGGTACAAGCGTATGAGGTAAGCCTAAACGATGCAGAATCATCATACGCTGACACCATTTATTTTCTTAAGAACGGGTATGCTCCATCACGTCTGGATCATACCAAGAAAAGAGCTCTGAGATTAAAAGCTAAACAATACCAGCTCATAAATGATGTCTTGTTTAAAAGGAATTACGATTCTGTGCTTCTTAGGTGTCTTGAGAAAACTGAAGCTGAAAAGGTTTTGCAGGAACTCCACGATGGACCAACGGGTGGACACTATGCCGGAGATGCGACTGCACATAAAATCTTGCGTGCAAGATATTATTGGCCCACGCTGTTCAAAGACTCATACAATCACGTAAGGAAATGCCAAGTTTGCCAAACTGCTGCAGGAAAACAAAGGAAACCGTCCATGCCGCTACAACCAGTCAACATCGACCAACCATTCAGTCAATGGGGCTTGGACATAATAGGTGAGATCGTTCCTCACTCTTCTAAGCAGCATAAGTATATCCTTATGGCAACTGATTATTTTACCAAATGGGTAGAAGCAGTTCCTCTCAAGACAGTTCATTCTAAAAATATTATTGAATTCATAGATCAATTTATCATCACTAGGTTTGGATTGCCAACAACATTAATGTTTGATAACGCTTCATATTTTTCTGGAAATACTATGACTGAGTTTGCGCTTAAAAGAGGGTTCAAACTGAAATATTCTGCCAACTACTATCCGCAAGGTAATGGATTGGCTGAATCAACAAACAAGAACCTAATCAGAATTATCAAAAGAACAGTCGACCAAAACCAAAAGAATTGGCACAAAGCACTGGTAAATGCCTTACGGGCTGATAGAATCACAAAGAAAGCTTCAATCGGCACTTCTCCCTTTAATTTAGTTTATGGGAGAGAAGTGGTTCTTCCGACTCACCTAGTCATTCCCTCTTTGTCTTTAGTGCAATATATCGATGAAGTATCTACTTCCTCTTTACAATTAAGACAAATGGAAATAATCAAACTAGAAGAACAAAGAGAACAAGCTAGGAAAACCCATGCTCATCACCAAGCGCTAATAAAATCTTCTTTTGACTCAAGCATCATAACCAGAAAAAACTTTCAGATGGGTGATTTAGTTTTGAAATGGGATAAGGCTCATGAAGAAAAGGGCAAAATACGAAATTTCAAAAGCTGTGGCTTGGCCCTTTTCAGATTGTAGAAGTCGTAGGCTCGTCTACATTCGTGTTGCAGGATCTGGCAGGTAGGAGAGATTCTTTACCTATCAATGGACTGAATCTTAAATTATACTTTCCATAAAAGAGAATTCTTCTAATTTTTGTAGGATAGATTTAGTTTTTAGTTTTTATTTTGTTTTTTTTTTCTCTTTTTATGAATAAAACCCGTTGTAAATGATCATTTAAAAAGGATTCATGAAAGAGCACGCCAATTCTCTATCAGATTTTGATTTCGCTTGTACAAATAGCAAAAGTTTTTGAAAATCTGAATTTTATTATTGACAAATAGAGTTAACTTCACTTTGATTACGATACTCGTTTCAACCTCTAAAAAACTTTGACAAAAGCAACCTTTGGTAAAAGAATTGTTTTGTATCAGCACCATGAAAGGTATCATCAATAATAAAATAAGCATTCTCTGCAAAACTGTTGTTTTCAAAAACTCTATTATTGTCGTCCAGAGCTTTCTTAAGGAAAAACAATGACTTCCTCCCTGCTAAAAGGAAATTACAGCATTCAGAGAAATAATCCAAGGAAAACACTATATCTCAAAGAATAAGAGGTCTCATCATGAGCCGGCTTATCATGATCACAGATATTATAACTTGCTGACTTTGCCAATACTGTCTATCAAAACAAGGCAACGACTTAAGATTGTTGCAATCAAAAGACAAGAGGTCTCATCACGAGCCGACTTGTTCAGCAAAAGTGTAAATCAAGTGAATGACTGTGTCATAATTTGGCCACCAAACCAAGACATTGTTCTTTAGAGAATTAAAAAAGGAAAAATGTGTCAAAAAGGATTTTTCTCTGGAATGTTGCGAGTAACCTCAAACAGGAAAAAGGATCATTGCTGGATAACATGGTAACCCTGTCGAGGCTATGGACGCTTGCGGGCAGCAGAGGCTCTACCTACGACAAATGAGCATACTTTTAAGCCAGTACGCAGAGAAGACCTTATTTTATCTTTAATCAAGACCAAGTAATGTCTGATGCGAATGCAAGAAAAAACCTGAGGAAGCAAGCAATTGGGATATAAAAAGGGTTGAGACAAAATATCGTTGACAAGGTGAGGGGTAATCTACTCTATCTGTCCATAACAAAATTTAGACATATAAAAATTTTGCTGTTTCGGAAGTGAACGGTCAATAGAAATGCAAAGATAACTGGTTCTTCACAGTGAATCGCCGTTGTTGTGGTCACCAACAACCCCCCTCTTTGTTTAATATTAGTAATAACATCAAGCAAAGGGGGACCCTTAACCAAAAATCCAAAAAATATTTTTGTTTGAAAAATCTTTTGTATTAACTCCCTAAGAGCTATATCGCGTCGCAAAGGAAAAAAGAAGCGCTCTCCCAAAGCGCATAAATACACTGAAAGGGAGCGACGCGAGAACTCATCGCACCGCATGCATTAAAAGCGCTCAAAAAGGGAAAACCTAAAGAACCGCCGATGGCCGATATGCGACGTCACATGTCGCAATGTCGCATAAGCAGCACAAAGTGACAAAGCGAAAACCTTGCGACCTTGCGATCTTGCGATATGCGATTTGCGACCATGCAAAGCTGCGACCTGCGATCTATGGTTTGCGACGAATGAGACCATCAATTGCTGCGATACCACTTATTTACATCGCAATCTTCGACGCTGCGATACAAATCGCAGAAGCCATTCGTCGCAGGCATTCCTCGGCATGATCTGTGAGCCCAAAATTAGGCGCGCACCTTACGGGAAATTAATGATTGTACGCCTGTGTATCCAAAGATGATTATGTTGCGTTTTTCGAAGAGTCAAGTCATAATGGGTGACATGATTATGCATTCATTAGAACTTAATTGCTTTCATGTCAATCTTTTCTTCTGTCTCTTTTTATTTACGTGAACTATAAGTCAGCAACTGATATAAATCTATATGCAGGAAACATCTAAGGAAAAGCGCCAGAGCTAGAAGAACAGAGAGGAGATGACTTCGCAGATGGATACCGCATACAGCAGGGCTGCGGATTCCAGAGTATCACTCAACAAATGCTGATGGAAATAGGCTATCCAGGACTCAGAGTCAAAGGCGCACAAAAGCAAATCATTTATGAAAGATCCTGAGTCCCAAATTGGGTAAAGAAAAAAGAAAAACGCTTAAGGGGAAAGACGTCTCAGAAAAGCCTGGAACAAAGAATGGAAACAAGTTTCAATTGAGAAAATCGTTCAGGCAACAAAATCCCCAGCTCATTGAGTCATTTGCACGGCCGGAAACCGAAATAGCAACAGCACAATCAGTTTGAAAGAAATCTGAGTTGTACTAAGTATACACGCCGTGAAGACACTCCTCCGGAAGAACACTTTCAAAAATATCTTCTAGTTTGTCAGAAAGAGGTGCCAGCTCTTGTTATTTCTAATTTTCAAGCTTGAACAAAAGGAAAGGACAAGCAGCCGACTCTTTCACGGCGAACAGCGCATCGCTTACAACACTAAGGAGCAGATACAGAAATGGTTAGAAATTAGATTCAGTTTTTAGAAATAAATTTGTTTTAGTAAAAGGGCGGTCATTTGAAGCCGTTCCCTAAATTTGTGTAATTAAAATTAGCCGGTTAGTAGTATTTAACCCTTCTCGTTGCATTGGAGAAGGGTCCGGAATTTTGTCAAAAAACTTGTCCTCAGAACATGCACTTTTGCACCCTCGGAGGGGGTTTTTGATGAATGGACGGATCGAGATTTATTTATGTTTGCATTTTAATACCTGCTACTGATGTTGCACTTCTGTACTCTTAGTAGGCATTAGAAGTAAGTAGAAATAGATCGTTATTGCTTAAGGTTTGTGAGTATAAAATCAGTCATAAATGGTACTTTTATCTCTTGACGAATTTCTGCTTGCATTCTTAGAGTAATATACAACTGATGTTGTTTATATGTTAATGTATGAATGAGTGGACTACCATTTGGCACTTTTGTACGGTGGAGTCATTGATTTGTGCTTAATACATGAATAACTGATTATGCGATATGCTGTTCACAACCATTTTGCTTAACTTTTTATGCAGGATGGTTCATCTTAATTGATTTATATTCTCATAATAGCTGAATAATCTTCATTACCAATTATTGTGTGAAATCTTTCTAGATCGCATAATGGAAAAAGTTCTATCCCGAGTTAGCGTAGATTAGATGTGTTGTTCTTGATAGATTAAAGTAGTATAAAATTCAGTCTTAGAGTTTAGAATTAAACTAGCTTAGAAATAATTCCAGATTTTCGTTATCATATTCTACACACACACACATCACCAAACTCTACACACACACACCCCTTAGAACGGGAAGTTGGTCCCGTTATCCCCAGTCGGACCCGCTACACCAAACGGGCACGGAGCCGCCAACCAGGTTCCCGACCGGGTGGGTATCCCCCTTGTTGTTGACCCGATTTCAGGGCCCTCAACATGAGGCTGATGAGATTTACAAGGGAATGGTAAATGTGAAATTGCCAGATGCAGAATGGTGGGAGACAATGACAAATTTACTATGATAAATAAACAGCTGAAAGTTACTGTATAGTAAAAATGAAGGCAACATAGTAAAACAAGTAAAAACAAAACAATAGGGTCAAATAGTAGCAGGGACAAAGAGTATCAAATGAAAGATAAAAATAAAAAATACTCCAGCATAAAAATGCCACAACTATCTGCCAGCATAAGGGGCTAACCTCAACCATAAAGGCCAGCAAAACCATAACTAAAGGAACAACAAGAAACAGTTCATTAGCTATCTCTATCTTCTTGCTAGAAGATATTTATATTTCCTAGAATAAATCCCAAGTTGTTTTGAGATATTTTGTAATACGTTTTTGTATAAATACTTCACAATTCGAAGTATGTAGGGTGGATACCAAAACTTTTCTATAGACTTTTTCTCTCAAATCAAAAATTCTATTGTATCAATGACTGGATTGGCTTACTAGATCAAGGAATAAAGATCAAATATTTTACAGGATTCTTGTGTAAAGAAAAATACAAATAAGGATTCTCTCATGTTCAATGTTGTTTTCCTTCGAGTTTTTTCATAATCTTTATGTATCTATAAAATCTAAATGTTATAACATGGAATGATATTTCAGAAATTGGTTAAATGCACTCTGTCTTGATTGTTATGCATTATTATGTGTTTTCTTCACAAATCTAAGTTAAGGAATTCTTGATTACTCCTTAGTTTAGGTGATTTCTTGTGATCTATAGCAAAGGATTCTTAATTTCCTTTTGTTCATGATTATCCTCTGTTCTCCATTTTGATCCCAATCTAAGGATTATTAAGTGCGCTTTCACCCTAGTTGGAAATAATTCACCCATTAGGCCTAAAGATTTGCATTTTGCCTAGCCTGCCCTATGAAAATTCCCTTTAATGAATTGGTCCAATCCTGCTATCCATTTGTTGACTCCATAGCCCAATGGCTTGAAGGCCTAGCTCTATCCATCTGCTCTAAGAATTCCACCCCCCAACCTTCAAATCAAAACCAAAACCCCAAGGAACACTAAGAACTAGCCTAAAATCCCATAAGAAACAAAGTTAAATTATATAGAGGGATCCCTCTCTGAGTCATAGGTTGGCTAGAGCCTATACTTAAAAGATTGGTTTTTGGTTACCTCAGTTTGTTCCTTCTTCTGATAACTTCTAAGGAAAATTCGGAGTGATAACAGGCTCCATGGTGACATCTTGCTGAAGCAAACTCTTACCTACATTGCATCTGGGTGCATTGGTGTGGCTCCTCCATCCAACTTTCTTGCTAACATGCACATGGTCTTCTTGGGTGTGGCTGAACCAACAACACACTAATGCATAGTGTCCATGTTGATTTTCCAGTGTGTGCTGGTGGTCATGCGAATCAACTGTAAACTACATGTTCAACTTTAGTTGGACTTGATTCTTGTCTTTGCCTTGGCAAGTGTTCCAAATGGGTTAGATTGCATGCGTGCACACAATGACATGCATGCTACTAAATTCCCTTACATGCGATCAACAACACCACTCACCATGTCTACTCCATGCCAGCTACTTTGATGAACCTATAACTTGTGCGGGCATAGTTTCATCCGTGTGTGCATGTTGCGCCCCCTACTATACCTGTTCCTACTTCTACTCATTCTCTTATCTATGCAGCTCTTGTTCTTCCTTGAGTTGCTGCTTGAGCACATGCAACTCCTTCTTTGTCTCGTTCTCTGCCTTTGTTTGATCTTCATGTCACGCTGTCACCTGATAGCTTGAGTCTCCAAAGTTGCTTTCATCACAAGTGGATTTTCTTGAGATTGTAACTTTGTTCTACCTTTGTGTTGTCAACAACCTTCGTCTTGCATTCGTTGCATCCGATATGATACCTTTAGCTACTCTTCATGGTGATGCTTGCTGTGATGTTGTTGTCGTCATATTTTGATGTCCTTGTATATGAACAACTTGATGTCTTCATGGGTAGGCAAGTCCT
Source organism: Pinus tabuliformis (assembly GCA_031772625.1). Taxonomy (NCBI): domain Eukaryota; kingdom Viridiplantae; phylum Streptophyta; class Pinopsida; order Pinales; family Pinaceae; genus Pinus; species Pinus tabuliformis. The sequence goes on along the minus strand of CM062819.1, from coordinate 635,172,485 downwards.
TAGACACTTGATCGACTGCATCCCCAAGTGTTCTCTAAACAGTGTCTTTGACTCCACTCTCCTGGAAACCATTATACCTATACTGTTGAGAGGCAAATGAACACCTACGATACCTATGTGACTAATCATGAAGGTTGTGCAATTTCCGCTGGGAGGTTGGGAGGTTAACTGCCAAGATTGCATAAGGCATAGTCTGGGCTGTCAGGAGGCTAACTGACTGCTGCAATTGCACAATGCATAGTCTAGCCTGGCTGCTGACTACTGGAATTGCGCAATGTGCAATCTCAGCTAGCAATGGCTGCAAGCTCAGAGACTGCATTGCGCAATTTTCTGGGCCAGCAGTCACTGTCCTTCAGAATGAGCAATGCAAGACTGGAGGACAGTCATTAGGCATAAATGCACATTTTATGAGAAGAAGACAGAGTCGTCCCTTTCAGGATTGCGCAATGTTTTCTTGGTGAAGCAGACTCTGAGCCAAGGCTACCCAGACCCGCCAATAGGAAACTAAAAGTGAATGTGAATGTGAATGCATGGTGATACTGAGTGTAAGCATAAATGAATGATCATGCATGCAAACGGTGAATGATAGATTCAGAAAACAAAACAACATGCATGTGGGTGAGGCGAGTCATCGAATCGGTGACTGTTCCTCAAAAACAGTTTCATGCATGTGTCAGCAGTGAGATGTTAACAAAAACTGAAATGGTGCTAGTACAAGCTAGTATGTATCAAAACAACAGCAAGCACTCACTGAAATCAAGCAGACAACATTCATACGAAGCAAAACACAAAAAGTGCCAAAAATGCAACACAAGACATGGAAGGCAGGCTTACCCAAAAACAACTGAGTTGAATGTGCTGATGACTCCTAGATGCAATGTGGGATGTCAAAGTTGCAAGTTTGATGTGAGGAATGAGCTCTGCAACATCTTTTTCATGATTTTTGATCAAATCGAAGATGTGACATGCATGCCACAAATCTAGGAAGAGCAACACTTGGTGGGAGGTTTTCTAAATGATCCTTGCATGCAACCTCCAACTGCTAAAATTAGGTCCCTAAATCAAGGGATGCCTTTGCATGTTGCCTTGGGAGAAGTAGCCCATGCATGCAAATTAGTTTTTCTTGGTCCTAGAGGGAATCGGTCAACTCTACTACACATGCAAGAGGCTTCTTAGTTGCTGGGAGAAAATGCACATTTCTGGAAGGGAGTTGGGCTGGATGCCTAGAAGATTTGTGCAATTTCTATGCAGAGCAGCTGATTGCTACCCAGGATTGCGCAAATTCTAGGTTAAGCAGCCATGCTCGGAAATATTGTGCAATTTTCTAGATGAAGCCTGACTGGAAGAATTGCACAATTCTAGAGCCCAGCAGGCTCCCAGACAAAATTGTGTAATTTCTGGAGGGAAGGCTGGTTTCCCTCTAGAATTGTGCAATTTCTTGAGGGAGCTCCTCGGCGTGCAGCTGGACCAAGTCCAAAAGAATAGCCTGTGAGGGGAATGCAACAAGCTTTGATGGATTGGCTGTCATTCTGTAGGAAAATCACTGAAGCTTGTGTACTTGATGAGCAAGACATGCTGCTATGAAAGGTTGGTAGGGAGGCTCCAAAATGAAGCTAGGGAAAAATTTTGGAGGGTGGTTGTAGCCGCTACAACACTTGGTGACACACTGGTAGAAACCCAGCTCTCTAAATGGACCTTGTTTGTGAAAAGCAAGTCTAACACCTAAGTATTGTTGAGTTCTCAGTTCATCTTGGTTTCCACACTTGCTTCATTGTAATATGTAGCATCTTCCAAGCTCTTGTTCAATTGACACACATTCCAAGCCAAGGCAACACAGTTGTTTCGATTGGGGTTGAGGGGTGTTATCACTCCTCTAGATCTCCAAGGCTGAGGAAGAGTCCAACTGAGGTAACCACAAACCAATATTTTGACTTGTTAGCTAGCCCTACCAAGCTCGAGAGGGCTCTCCCTCCAAAGGATCACATCCAAGAGGGCTGAATAAAATAGGGCTTTAGGCTTGATGTAAAGTGCAGAGAGTTGTTTGATTTGATTTGGTTGGGTAGTCACAAGGATGAGTGAATTAGGTCAGAGAATGAACTAGGTCAGGGCAAAGTTAATTAGAATTGCAAACATCTGATGGGGAAAGGTAGGAAAGGTACTTTAAACTTCGTAGTATAGTGATGAGAAGGTTTAGACTAATGAGATGCTAAAAAGAGCATGAGGGTCATGAATTCTTTTTAAACTGAAGAAATGAAACAATCTATGATGATTTTCCAAAAACAGAGCATACAAAGATGAATTCTTCTTATCACACCTTGAAAATCAAACATAATTAGAGTGAAATGGATCATGAAAGGAAGAAAACATTCACACATATGAAACTGAAGAAGAAACAAGATCAAAATACCATGCCATAGGAATTCCACCACAGTAGTTGCAACTTCGTCCAATATATTCCATGCCAAAGTTTGAAAGCTATTACAACATCCAAGAGAGTCCAACCTATAAAATGACTAAGAAAATACATAATATAGGCCTCAAACCAACTCACCCTAGCCTCAGGGGTCGAATCCATGAGAGGAGGAGTAGTTGCAAGAAAGACTGAACTGATAGCTAAAGTATAGAGTGGTCAAAGTGACTCATCCCTAACTTAAGCAAACTGATTCATTACAAGTCATGTGGGCCATTTAACTAATGTATTTACCCTAGATAACAGTAAAAAACATAATAATTACATCATCCTTATCAATTACATGAGTAAAACATAAATTTACCATAGGTGAAAATCAATTTTGGAGAGAAACAATGAAAATTAGAGAAGACTGTCAAACGCGACCTTTCAATGTCAAATGCGCCCTAGAAGTTCAGGACTACTTTTGGGTGCCTTCCCGATGTCCAAATTTTATCCAAGATAGATAGTTGGAAAGCCCTTCAAGTCTAATTTCCAAATATGTCTTTAGTTTTCAATTTGGAGCTCATTTCCCCTGTCAAAAACTCAATATCCCAAGACTGGTAAACGTGCAACGCCCAAGCCAGAAATGAGGTAGAAAGGTGGTTTTTTGGTGGTTTTTTACCTTTTTGGTTGACATATTTGTCTCCAAATGATTAGAAAACACACAGGGTGCATGTACTCATCACTATAAATCCAAATATGCTGACCTTTTTCTCATCAAATGCCCCAAAAAAGAGCACAACACCCTAGGTGTTGCACGTTTGACCCTTTTCACTAGCTAAAAATGCCTTAAAAAATAGAGTAATTCACAATTTGCAAAAAATTGCTCAAAACTGGTCAAAATTGGTGGGATGATGGCTGATCATGTGTTTGAGGCATGGATTGATGCCTCAACAAGAATATTTAGTCTTATTTTCTCCTCTTGCTTGGTCAAGGCTTCAATCTTCTCTTTTGCAGCTTTGAGTTTTGCCCTGTTTAAAGCATGTCACAGTGATGGGAGGTGCCATGAGTTCTTTGGTATTGGTTGGCTCATGTCTAATGATTCTCCCTCCTCTCTTAGATAGCCTCCTCTCCTGTCTTTATTCCTCACTCTGAAATTTTTTCTCTTCTTCTGCCATGAGTTATTGGAGTCAAACCCTAGGGAGATGATGAAATGGAATGTAGGTGTAGAGAGTATGGAATGATGTGAGGAAATTGAGGAGATGGAAATGGGGATGTGTGATATGAGGGAGGTGATAGGGGGTAGTTTTTAAATGTAGGAATGGTAGTGGGATACTAGGAAATGAGATTTAGGAATGGAATTATGTTACTAGGGTTTTGAATTCAATAGGACACCAAAACACAATAAAGCGCCCTATAAATCAACTATGGAGGAGAGGAATAATATAATTTTAACCTGCTTGTTTGCTGGAGCACGTTGGTGGAAAACTATTCAAGCTTGGAGCAATGTAGTGAATTTTGGGAAATTTTGGATGTTCTCAAGCAAAGGCACAAAAAAATGGTCAAGCGTGCCCTCTCTTAACAAGCGCGTAGCGCCCTTAGGAAATGCACTAAGTTTTATGGAAAACACGCCCTCTCCTTGTCAAACGTGTCCTACATGTTCATGACTACTTGCGGGTGCCTTCTTAACGTCCAAATCGAGCCCATGATAGCTCATTGGAAAGGTATCTCTCTTGGCTACACAATGGACCTATCAAGCACTGAAAATGATCAATTATAGCCCCTAAAAAAGCAATTCTTCCAAGACTTGTCAAAAAGTGAAAAATGAGGGTGCAAAAATTTAAGTGTTCTCTTGCAGGATGAACACTTCATTTTTGCACCCTCATTCTACACTTTTTGATACACCCTCATCTGCCTTGGTTGAGTAAGACCTCCAAAAGTGTTCGATTGACACACATTCAAGGCCAAGGCAACACAGCTGTTTCTATTGGGGTTGAGGGGTGTATTGATGCATAAGTAGTATAATCGTCAAAGTCTTATTTTCATCTCTGGTGTTGCTCTGCTATTAGCAGGCCTGGAGAGTACCCAGACAGAGTCACATAAGAACACAAGTATAGCTCCACTGCCAGCGAGTCTGGTCAGTACCCCGACGGAGTTACTTTCATCATCTCTCTATGCAGGAAGCCTTTCTCTTCTTTCGCCTTATTCTTTTTTCATATTTTTTCATTTTTCATGACTATGGATAACACTTATTCATTTCATAGGTAGAAGAGGGATCCTGACTTATTGAGAGCAGAAGAGGTTTTTATTACAGAGAAGTAGTTTATTATACCTTTGACGTGTCTATTAAAGTTTTTCCCCTCACCTTACTCTACTTGACTGAGCTGACAAGGGTTAACCCAGAAACAACTAACTAGAGTAGGTGACACTAGTTAGCGCGCAAGCATTGTATTTTCACCAAGATTCATTTCAAAAATTACGTATTTTCCATCGATGTATCATTGACTAAAAGTAACAAGTTCTTCATACAAAGGCAGGATGATAGATAACCAAGTAGTGATAGCTGCATAAGGCCCCTTGCACTTTACCCAGTGTGTTTCAAGAGTCATGCATGGTTTCATGCGAAACTAACCTACGAATGAAAACAAGAAAACAAATACCAAAGCAAATCAGAAGTAGAAGTAAATGCAAAAGCAAAGTAAGTATGAAAACAATCAAGTAGACAAACAAACATGCAAAGCAAGGAAGAAAACAAGCATTCAAGAAAGAAAACTGAAAGAAAATGCTACTCCTACTCCTAAGATAATAGTGCATGGGCCTGATCACATGAAGTGATACTTCCAATGCAACCACCAATGCATTGGTTAACCCATGTTGGTGAAGGCATGGTTCGTGAGAAACACGATCATGCGGACCAGCAGCTATGAAATATACAACAATGAAGACTGACACACTCTGAGCTTACAAGCGTCCACAGAACAGAAATGAGTGAAAGTGCATGACATGCAGTCTGTGGACATATGATGATTTTGTGTGACACTAAGTGCAAATTTTAAGCATACACACTCTTGACTATGATATGCAAGCATACGTGAGGAAGGTAGACCACCTACGTTGCGCAAGTGTGCTTGCTGAGTAAGATTCCTCCAATGCATGAGCAATGGGATCATGTAGTTCAAGTGGAGGAAATGAAATTTGAGTGTTAGATTGATCTTCAATGCATACAGATGAGTGATGAGAAGCCTTGCATGTTTGAACAATTTCCTAATTAGAAGTGGAACCAACCTCAGGACAGTGAGGGCCTAACATAACCATCAGCTCGGGCTGAAGTGCCTCGAAAATCTGGGGGGTTTCGTCTTTGTTGACAGATGGATCATTGTAGACTAGTGCCTTAGACGGATTAACAAAGAGTGAATCAACATCGTGATCAGATGATTGGGTGAAAAGATCACAACAACTAAGATAAGAAAATGCAGGATGTTGGTCATCATCCTCATGATTCAATGAATCGCATAGAGGGGTAGATGAGTAGCAAGAATGTTCATCCTCTTCGTTTCCAGAAAAGATAGATGAAAAATCAAGTGGATGTTCAAATAATGATCGGTCCTCTCCATTGTGAGATGATGGACTAACATCCGGTGTGTCCTGTGAATGATTAACAATGGGTACTTCCATGGATGGAGATACACATGAAAAACCAGGGATGGCAGGATCACCAAGGAGGTCAGGAAAAAACAGAGGAGGTACGGATGGACAAGGATGGTCCTCTACTGTTGGCAGATGTTTAAGCTCCCAGTGCATGTTGGTTGTGCAACACCAACTCTGTCAATAGATCGATCCTCGTTCAAAATAGGTGTAGAGGACAAAACGGAAGAACACAAGACCTTGTCATCTAGAGGATTATCCCAATTTGAAGATGGAGGTTGAGGTACAAAATACACATGATGAGGTATGGGACTCATGACCAAGTATGCGCAAAAATTGGAAGGAGCAATGTCAAGAGGATGTGATGGTTGAACAGATGTGTGTGCATGCTCTCCCACATCACTCTGCGATGGTGGAACTTCTTGATGAGGGGATGGTGGACAGTCACTTGTGATAGTGACTGTGTCTTTCTGTGATTGCGCAGCTCCATCACCGAAGTATGATGAGCGAGGTTTAAGCTTGAACTTATTCTTGGGATGAAAATATTGGACAAGGCAGTATTTGAATCTGTCCATGAGATACTAAAATTTCATCTATTTCGGGGCTTAAAACATGAATAAACAGAAGCGCTCCGAAAATTCCATAGGTGATTCATGCAGGGCCTTCCGTTGTTTTAATAATTTTTTATCAAGCACTTCAGGATCAAAATGGTGGAAAACATATTCGATTAGATTACTGAACTGCTTGAATGAGTGCACAGAGTTATGAGGTAGTGTGCCACACCATTGTGATGGGTGGTCATGAAGTGTGTGTGTGAGAAGCAAACAGACCTCTATTTCATTAAAATCTTCCTTTCCCTACATGAGTGCATGGAAGTCATATAAGTGCTCAGGCTAGGCCACTTCACCTTCACTGTCATATGTGAGTTGTGACAAGTGATCCCAAAACTCCCTCTTGACATGAAAGATATGTCTGTTAGACAAACATCTCGGAGGGCAAACTATAACAAACTCCATGATAGATGTGTGAAGATTCAAAATATATGATGAGGGCTTATCTTTTCATCTGGCCCTCCTTCTAGCACCAAAATTTTGACGGTGCTGGACCTGCCAACATGTCAGGGGACCTCCTCGATAAGAAGTCCCAATTAGACCTTAGACTATTTGGTGTAGGAGTCCCAGCAGTGGGTCGTATAGTAATGCCTTGACCATAATTTCACACAGATGCAAGTAAGATAATTCTATTGGTAGCAATGGTGTAACAGCTACAGTGAGCCAAGGAATGTGCATGAGAGGTTCTAACACATGAGGGTTGAGATGAGTGCACCCCTTGGAAACCTGTGATAGTAGTCAGTTAAGAAGGGAACACACAAGCATAGATGCATCACAAAATGGAAGGCAAGTTAGCTAGCAATCCAAAGTGATGGTTAAACCAAAAACACGTTTAAGAAATATTCATACATCCATACATAGAAAAGTCCATACATGCATGCGTAAGAAAACAAATACATATATCATTTAGAGTAAACTAGATATCATATAATACAATACAACATATGCATGAAACATGATGGCTATGTTATATTAATAAGTGTAAGTTTCAGTCATACAATACATCCATGTCGAACCACTATTTTCGACAGCAGAACATTACAGCCACAACCACCTACTCCTCCAAAGAGATATACTAGCTCTACGTAGTGGAGAAGCCAAGGCTCATTACAATACCCTCCAAGCTTTCTCTAAGATAGTCCTATCCGAAGCTTGGCTTACCAAAATCCTTTACAATGACTTATGAGGGACTATTTATAGCAAAGGGTGGGATGACCCTTGACATTCCCCTTTTTGACAGTTCATATGACTCTTCATCTACTCTATGACTGTTACGTCCAACTATCGACACTTGAAATTCCACTTGACAAGACGTTACATTACAGTGCACATGTGCCCATGTGATACAAAAATGGCCTAAGAAAGCCATGCAAGACATCACTGACACTCGGTCCGTTGTGGTGAGACCAACTCTTTGACATGCTTGTGATGGTGAAGGTGATGAGCTGATGCTAAGCTTGGTTTTCCATGATGGTGTGCATGGGCTCCATGGTGACATCTTGCTGAAGCGAACTCTTACCTTTGTTGCATCCAGGTGCATTGGTGTGGCTCCTCCATCCAACTCGCCTAATAACATGCACATGGTATTTTTGGGTGTGGTTGAACCAACAACACATTGATGCATAGTTTCCATGTTGATTTTCCAGTGTGTGCCGGTGGTCATGCGAATCAACTGTTAACTACATGTTCAAATCTAGTTGGACTTGATTCTTGTCTTTGCCTTGACGAGTGTGCCAAATGGGTTAGATCACATGCATGTGCAAAGTGACATGCATGCTGCTAAATTCCCTTGCATGCGATCAACAACACCACTCACCATGTTTGCTCCATGCCATCTACTGGGATGAATCTATAACTTGTACGGGTGTAGTTTCATCCATCTATGCATTTTTTTCCCCCTACTATACCTATTCCTGCTTCAACTCATTCTATTTTCTATGCAGCTCTTGTTCTTCCTTGAGTTGTTGCTTGAGCACATGCAACTCCTTCTCTATCTCCTTCTCTACCTTCGCGTTATATTCATGTTGCGTTGTCACCTGATAGCCTGAGTCTCCAAAGTTGCTTTCATCACAAGTGGATTTGCTTGAGATTGCAACTTTGTTCCGCTTCTGTGTTGTCAAAAACCTTCCTCTTGCATTCATTGCATCCGGTATGCTTCCTTTAGCTACTGTTCATTTTGATGCTTGTTGTGATGTTGTTGTCGTCATATCTTGATGTCCTTGTCTACGAACAACTTGATGTCTTCGTCGGTAGGCAATTCCATAGACACGATCGAATGCATCCCCAAGTGTGCTCTGAATGGTGTCTTTGACTCCACTCTCCTAGAAACCATTGTACCTGTACTCCTGAGAGGAAAATGAACACTTGCAAACCTATGTGACTGATCATGAAGGTTGTGCAATCTCCATCAGGAGGTTGGGAGGCTGACTACCAAGACTGTGCAAGGCACAGTCTGGACTGTCAGGAGGCTGACTGACTACTGGAACTGTGCAATGCACAGTCCAACCTGGATATTGACTGTTGGAATTGTGTAATGCACAATCTCAACCAGCAATGGTTGCAGGCTCAGTGACTGCATTGCGCAATTTTCTGGGCCAGTAGTCACTGTCCCTCAGAATTGCGCAATGTAAGACTAGAGGATAGTCATTGGGCATAAATGCACATTTTCTGAGAGGAAAATAGAGCCTTCCCTTTTAGGATTGTGCAATGTTGTCTTGGTGAGGCAGAGTCTAAGCCAAGGCTGCCTAGACCTGCCAACGGGAAACTAAAAGAAAATGTGAATGTGAATGCATGGAAATACTAAGTGTAAGCATAAGTGAATGGTCATGCATGCAAACAGTGAATGACAGATTTAGAAAATGGAACAACATGCATGTGGGTGAGGCAATTCTCCAAATTGGTGACCATTCGTGAAAAATAGTTTCATGCATACGACAACAGTGAGAAGTTAACAAAAACAAATATGGTTCTAATACAAGCTATTATGTATCAAAACGACAACAAGCGCCCACTGAAATCAAGTAGACAACATTCATACGAATCAAAACACAAAAAGTGCTAGAAATGAAACACAAGACATGGAAGGCAGGCTTACCCCAAAACAACTGAGATGAATGTGCCGATGACTCCTAGATGCGATGTGGGATGTCAGAGCTGCAAGTTTGATGTGAGGAATGAGCTCTCCAACATCCGTTCATGATTTTTGATAAAATCAAAGATGTGACACGCATGCCACAAATATAGGAAGAGTGACACTTGGTGGGAGGTTTCCGAAATGATCCTTGCATGCAACCTCTAGCTGCTAAAAGTAGGTCCCTAAATGAAGGGATGCCTTTGCATGATGCCTTTGGAGAAGCAGCCCATGCATGCAAATCAGTTTTGCTCGGTCCCGGAGGGAACCAACCAACTCCACTACACATGCAAGAGGCTACTTAATTGCTGGGAGAAAATGCGCATTTCTAGAAGGTAGCTGGGTTGGCTGCCCAGAATATTTGTGCAATTTCTAGGTAGAGAAATTGACTGCTGCCCAGGATTGCGCAAATTCTAGGTTGAGCAACCATGCTGGGAAGTATTGTTCAATTTTTTGGCTGAAGCCTGACTGGCAGAATTGAGCAATTCTAGAGCCCAGTAGGCTGTGAGACAGAATTACGCAATTTCTGGAGGGAAGGCTTGTTTCCCTCTAGAATTACATAATTTATTGAGGGAGCTTATCAGCCTGCAGCTGGACCAAGTTTGGAGTAACAACTTGTGAAGGGAATGCAACAAGCTCTGATGGGCAGGCTGTCATTTTGCAAGAAAATCACTGAAGCTTGTGTACTTGACGAAGCAAGACATGCTGCTGTGAAAGTTTGGTAGGGAGGCTCCAAAACAAAGCTAAGGAAAAATTTTGGAGGGTGGTTGTAGACGTTACAACATGTGCTTAGCCTCTATGAAACAAATCAAGACTAGAACACCTGTCTAATGTTACCCAACCATCTAAAAACTAACTTTGTTTGCCCTCGTGTAAGTAAAGGAAAGTAACTTTTATTTTATCATAATCATATTTTCACTCACTTATTATCTCAAAATGGAGTTCGCACTAATTCTCTTATTATTTTCTCTTGGATGCAATGGATATTTAGTGGAGTGAATTGCCTTGGGAGGGAGATTTTTGCATGGAGAAACTTTTTTGGGATTGATGAAGTGATTCTTGGTGGAATAAGGTTAAGTTTATTGTCATTTTCTTCCATTTTGCATGATATATCTCTAAAATTAGAGGTTGTTCCATAATAAAATGTGCAATATTTTTTTTGAAATATTAATATTATCATTATTGAAAATGTCCTTCAAGAATCCATCAAAGGAACTTGGTGCATGCATCCTTTGAACTTAAATATCTTACATTAAAAATTCGTTAGGGTTATTAAAAGAAGAACTTTAATCTTCCACCATTTTCATCCAAGGCTCTTTGTCATTGACCTTCCCCTAATTTACTCCATTATCGTATTGAGTGAAGGCATTATTCTAGTAGTGGTGATCATTTTAAATCCTTATTTTTTCTTAATTCTTGGTAATTAGGGTAAGGATTTGGTTTTAATTTGCATTTTATGGTACTTTTTCTTTTATATGTCATTTTCCTATTGATAAAAGTTGTATTTAATAAATTAAAAAGGCAAAATATAACATTTACTACATTCTTCACCCAAAAAATAGGGTTGACATCTATATTTTTATTGTTTTATGCATATAAAACCATTATAAACCATAACGCCTCCTAATCCCTATCTTATCTCTTGAAAACCTTTGATCCTCTATCGAATCTATCATTTATAAACAATTTATTTTCTTTTATATGCTATTGTATGTTGTAAATCTACATATTACAAAAACCCTAGTTTATAACAACCCTCTTCTAGTCCATTGGGGTTGGTGGAAAGTGTGTTTGGTAACCAATAATCCGTATCATGTCCATCAAGGCCTTTCCAATACCCTCTTCCCTTACTAATATAACTTTGACACAATTGAGTGTTTATTTATTGAATATCTTAATGGATGATATTATCTACAAGTTCCTTAGAGATTCGTTTTCCTTAGGTGAATACCCTTTGAGCCTTATTAAGAAAGCCTCCCTTGTGGGGATAAGATCCACCACTAAATAACAAGAAATAGGTTGTTAAGTGTTAGTTTATGTAGCTTGGAAAACTGTTCTAGTCTCAAGAGGTTTCCATGAGGTTAAGAGCATAAGAGGATAAATTATCTCCAAGCCCAATTTATTTTTCTGAGGGAAAAGGTCATAATTAGATTATTAATTAGTTTTTAATTATTTTCCTAAGCCTAACTTAGGAGAACAAGTTAATTTATCAATATTAATTGAGTTAAGTCGATTTCTCTCTAGTGACTTCTAGAAAAGTGATTTCATGGAGTCAAGATGTTCTTAGCCATCAATCGAGAGTAGATCTTGGCAGTTGATTTCTCAGTGAGATATTTAAGAGGAAGTTGATGCACATATCAAGAAATACACAAATAGCGAATGAGCAAGGGCGCAACGATAGCATGGTTTGACACCTATAAGGGCTTTAGCAGTGATAGAGGAGATATTTTTCAGAGAGATTTATTCATAGTGATTTCCAGTTTTTTAGAGATAGGAGGTCGAATTATTTTGCAGAGGGCCTATTTTCTCCAATGGTGCAAACTACCAGAAGGAGTTTGATTTTCTAGAGAGAGGGTGAATTTTCCAAATAGGTTGATTTGCAGGAGGAAAGTCGAGTTTGCAGAGAAGATCAATTTGCCAATGGAGGTGGAAATATTTTTCCATGGGTACAAGTTTCCATTGGAGGCCGAGTTTTCTCCAAGACGCATGTGTGGGCCAATTCAGTGTCATACAAGAGGCCTGGATTGCTTCTAGGTGGTCAAATTTACTTGCATAAGTGAAGAAAATAATCTAGCGGGGCTTTTCCATTTTATAACAAGTAATTTATGTAATTTTCATGTACAAATTTGTTAACAATTAATAAAATGCTCATTTGCATAACTAGCTTTCCCCACATTGGGGTTTTTCTAGGGACAATTTGTCCAAAAATATTTGTGTTTATCTTTTTATATTTGTGGTTTTCTCAATTCTTGTAAATTTTTACTTGGTGAATATTGTAGTAGTGTTTTTATTCAATATTTGTAGCAAATAAATATGCTGAGTCAAATAATCGTTAAAAGATAGGAGGATAATTACCAATTAATTACAATAAGTATAGATTAGAGTTAGATATATAATTTTGATACTGAGGTGACAGTGGTGGCTAATCTCATTATTACCATAAGCTTATGTTTCCTAGTGAGGCTTTGCACTATGCCTGCTAGATTTTGTGGTAGAATGGACATAAGTTGGTTAAATTATCTTGAAGAATAACTGAGATAGAGTGGAGATAGATTTCATTATATTTGACCTTGCTTAGCCATATGGGTGACCCAAATTTTGACTTGTGCAAGCATCCACCATGCGTCATGGAGTTCCTCAACCCAAGGTATGACTGTGGTCCTTGGAGACATGATTTGGAGGATTTAATTCATTATTCAACATGATTTTTGGAATTGATATGATAATTCCACCCCTTTTATGGAGTTCTCATGAGGTCATCACAAAAAAGGAGGAACATTGGATCCCTTTGACTTGGGAAGATACTTCACCATACTGTGAGGATTAATTGTAGACCATCTGCATCAAATTTAGACCATTTTGGCGTCTAAGCATCGGCATCTTGGACCATTTATCTTCTCATGAGTGGATTGACTCCCCTTTTGGGACATTTACTCATCACTTTATTGTGCATGTAGCATTAACACTTTATCTTTTATGTTGTATTGGTTTACTAGATTTTAGGAGTTAATTAGATTTAGTTTTCTTAGGCTAGATCTAAAGAATTAAATAATAAAAAATGATATTTTATTGTAAAGGAAGTTAGATCTCACTCTATAAATAGAGGAGATATTCCTCATTTTTACTCAGGGTTGGATTGTGAGAGCACTCCTCTACTTGGAGCTTAATGGATATAACATTTTGGATCATTTTTGCTATTAAGGGCTTATTTATGTGATGAATATTTTCAACTTAGACGCTATTATTTATTGGTTATTTTTTCTAAACCATTAAAGGAATTATTGCAATTGCTTGAGACTACCATAAGACTATTAATATCGATCCATTAAGAGGCTATATAGCCACATGAAATAGGAAGGCTAGGGTGCTACTACTAACTTTCTATTTGTTGTCTTCGGGTAAGTTTAATCCTCCTTGCTAGGCCATACTCTAAAGTTCCTTAGTAAGGGTTTTTAAATTTATTTCGTTTCATCAATTCTTTGGTTGGAGGCTTTCTCCTTAGGGGGATTCCTTGCAGTGAAGCCATGATTTCATGAGTTTCCTTGATTAGCCGAGGGGTCAATTTATCTATTAGGTTGACCTCCTTCCTAAATATACAAACATTGAATGACCAACTTAAGAGGTTTTCTTCTTGATATCATCTTGCCACTTTATACATCTTGATTGTTGAGAAATAAATGCTAGTAGAGTTAGGGTCAGGTTTCTCTTTCTTGATAATTACTTGTGAATTATATTGGCTTCTTTTTTATCTTTGTTATATTATCTTTCATTAAGCAATTACTAAATTATATGTGTATGAAGATCACAAGAACAAGAGACACAAGATCTAGGCACTCTGCCATGTAATAACCCCTATCTATGGGGAAACCTAGTCAAACTTCTTCCTTCAGTAGGTAAGATGAGATAATCCAAGACTCTTCGACCTAGACATAGACCTCCTCCAACCACCAAGTCAGCCTCTCCTTCCAGAAACTTCAACCTTGTAGTAGTAGCACTGCGACTGAGCAAATCCAAAATTTTGACTTTCCAGCATCAGAATCATTAACCCAACACTTTCAAAACTCTTACCCCTCCAGTAGTATAACTTCTATCCAACAACTAGCCCAATAACTTCACATAAGAGAGAGAAAAAGATAGCCCAAAAAATTCAACTTGTAGAATTTCCTTCCTTACCTTGAACTTCATATTTTTCTGCACTTCCTTGATATAGATCAAACTTCTTGAGTTGATGTCTCCAAATGAAGTCAAACTGCTTGTATGAGGTTGAACTACTTTTATATATAGTCTTTAGCTGAGGTCGAATTACCCAGATTGACGCCGACTTGATCTCCTTGAGGTCAACTTGGTGTGGAGATGACAAATACCTTATTTGACTCAATAATAAACCTTTTTACATGATTCAAAATCCCAAGAAGGGTCTCTTTAAATGGACAATGACTCTAATGACTCATAATAAATCCTATAAGTCCTCAATGGGGACATTGACCTAAAAAATGATGACCCAAGCATGAAACTCGTGCTTTAATAAGCCATAATAATAATAATAATAATAATAATATATTTTTCATTCTTTGAATCAAATATAAATATGAAGAATGAACCTAGTTACATTCTTCAACATTGACTGTAAAACCCTAGAAGAATATTGGCAGTAATCTTCATATCCATCCATCACCTTTTTTTTCTCCTTTTACAAAACTCTAAAAAAATTCAAAAAAAATCACTAAGACTACCTTTGACATCACCTTGTGCTCTTTTTACTTGGCTTGGTGATTCTTAGGGGATCCCCCTTAGAAGCTGAAGGATATCCATCCTATAGGGGAAAAGGTAGGTCATCAAGGCGATAGTAGGTGACCTATCAAGGTTCCACTTAGATTGTATGGTGTGGGTTAGAGCTTTCACCATTATAACATACAATATTAGCAGTAATAGTTCCCAAGGTGAGCATTCCACAAGAAGAGTGCAATGCTCCTCCTCGAAAAGGCCTCCAATGCTCAATGGTCCCTCTTATGCCATGTGTGCATTTGGGTCCATCACACCTACATGAAGCAATGCTCAACCATAGTGTCCTTAAGTCAAGCACAAGAACTTGTTGAAGAAACCAAGTGCCCACATGCTACCTTGGTGATGAGCCCCAATATTGCAGCAAGGATGTTGCAACTCCTAGGGTGACCAAATTTACTTTATCAACCTAAGGTTCATACAAACTTGGAGGTGATAATGTTATATGCACAGCAGATGTGACAATCTACTCTTGTCACTTCTTCAATGAGGTGATAGACCACTAGGTTTTTCAAACCAGTCTTCTATTGACTTGAAGGAGGTTGAATGTTGACAGTGAATGTAAATATATCTTTAATACAAAATGTAAATGCTTTCCTATGTTAAGGAAATGAAAGTGTTGAATAGAAAGTGTTATGAAGATGACATGAAATCACCTAGCAAAAGAGATCTAATTTAACCTTGCATTCTATCCTCTAGTTATTTGGACTAAGTAGGCATGGAAACGATCCTAATATTGCTAAGACTGATGTATGCATGCATTAACTAAATATTGCCGAAAAGAGTCTTTTGGTTTTCTTAATTTAGAAATGTAAATGTTAAACTAATCATGCTGATCTTTTGCAGGGGAGAAAGATATGGGAAAATTATTCAAAAAATGGATTTGAGGGATATGGAGGTCAAGTGGAAGGCCTACCTTAGGCTCTGATCATTATTTCGGCCCAAAACAGTCTAAAACAAGCTGCTACAGGGTTTCCTGTAGTTGCTACAAGATTTCCTATAGTTACTACAGGATGTCTTGGTTTACTATAGGAAACTTAGCTAAAAGCTATAAGAAGGTAGTGAAGGTGAAAGGAAGTGTTAGGAAGGTGTATGATGGTGGTATAAGGTATGGGGAAGGTGCACACTACCCAAGGATCAACCCAACTCTTTAGGATGGTTGGATTTTCTCAAGGTAGTTGTCCATGGTGGCTACAAAACATAAATCTGAATTGATGGTTGGTAGGGTTTGGAAAGAGGTGGAGAAGACTTAGATGAGGCTAGTGGAATTATTTCTCCTATAGATCAACATCTCATGCAACAACATGTATTCATTTCTTTGTTTATGCACAAATTTATGTAAATGTGCAAAAGATGAGTTGAATTTGATAAATTGATTTATTGATAGATAGTAGATCAAATCTATGGAATTGAGTGCTTTCTAATCTACAACAAACTTAAGAAACCAAACTGACAATTGCAAGTGCTTCTGTGAAATCATGAATAATGACATACTCAACAAGAAACCCTAAGCTATGTAATAAAAAAAATATAACTCTATTTTTGGGGCTGTGAGAGTGGGGCCCTCAAACCATGATCCCATGAGGGAGATGAGGATGAGGCCAATGTCACAAAATTTTCTGAAGTATTTTCTTTCACTACTATAACACTGATCTACTTATCCAACTAATGGAAGCAACACTAACCAATCATTCAAAGACTTGAAAATTAAACAAAACATAAATAATTTTAGCAACTAATATATGATTCTAATCTAAGGATACAGGTACAAAAATAACAGGAGCCTCTGTTGCTAGGGTTGGGCCCTAACACAAGAGCTTCAACCCTTTGAGTCAACTTAGTGGTGGATCAAAGAAACCCTTTTCATTATCAACAAAATGTCAAAAATAATATGAGAATAACAGTCACAATATCTCAAGCTCGAAATTGCCTCTTGGCTACAATAAAAAGTCGAATCCTAATGAGGCCATAAGCCTTCTTATTTATACAACTAAAGCTATCAACAACTTCCTTAAAATTAGGGAGGCTTGACTCCCAAACTTGAGATTAACTCATCTTCAACTATCATTGGCTTCACTGGCAATGAACTCAGTAGGCTTGGCTGCTTGTAACTCTAAGCTAATGAGGTCTGTGTTGTATGGTGTTGTCATTAATGTTAACCGATGGAGTTGACTGGGTTTTACTTTAACCAAAAACACCAGTCATTGATGTCAAATGGTTAATGAACACTTCTTAGTAATTGTCAGATTACATCAAGATGGCAGTTATATTGTTGGATGGTTAAAAACCCAAGTCCTAGACTTTGGGTTCCTTGGACTGAGGATGTACCATATTTTGTTGAGGGTTCTTGTTAGGTCAAATCATTAAGTTTGGGTCAGAGATCTACGTCATTATATTCTCCTCGAAAATATGTTTTTATTGATATGTGGTATGCCCCAAGAGGCCTCCTAGTTTGAGAGATATTCACAATTGAAGTTAGTGGCCCTAATTTCTAGGCTAAAACCCCAAGGGGTAGTGACATGACACCTCCTCCTAAAATTCTAAACATATGTCATTGTTTATCACCATAATCTCACCCCATCTAAGTTACATAACTTCAAAAACCAAAGCCAATAAATCAATCATTGACTTAATACACTCATGTGTCACCTAAAAAACACACCAAAGAGGGTTAGTGTACAATTACTTAGAGTTTAATAAACAAGTTATTAATGATTACTAAATTAAATTAAATTTATTAATAATAAAAAGTGTTTAAAACATCCTAAAAAGACGTACCTAATTATGCCCCTGAAAAGGTGTCTAATGTCTCCTCCAACGGTCAAATATGAAGCCCTCTCACATTCTATAAAAAGAACCTTATACATCCTCCTTAGCACATTAATTTCACACATATTATCATGATTACCTCTGTAATTTTTAGCGTATCTGAAGAAGCATATTTCGGACTCCTGAGGCAGATAACGCAAAAGAGAGAATTGGATTAGGGCTCGGTGTTCCTATTCAGAAATTCGGTTTGGGTTCAGGTATCTTTCCTTTAAGTTTTGTGTTCTATTCAAAGGATAGTGAAGTTCTAGGTGCTCTTTTCCTTTGTTTTGATTGGGTCTGATTCTTAAGATTTGTTTGGGAACTCAATGTAGGAAGAAACGTAAATTTAGGGCACTAAAAATCAATCTATATATCTTGCTGCAAACCTTGGTCCAAAATTCACGAGTTCTTGTAGCCTTACTTCAATTTTGATCCACTTAAATTATTCTGCCCAATGGTTCTATAGAAGCATTGTAAATCTTCTCTTACATCCAAATTTTGAGGCTTGGTTTAGGGATGAAGTGACTTCTATTAAATACAGTAGCTACGATTTTCTTTATACAGCTACATGAGTCCTGTCAACAAAAAAAATGATATCAATTACATAGACAAATTCAAGGTGCAGATCTAATAAGGGCACTAAACTATTGGTACAACAATAAGAATTCTGTTTGTTATGACACTATGATCATCCTACAACAACGTTCTCCTTGAAGTGCAAAATTCTGAACATACATATATACTTTATATATGCATATCTATTCTTATTTGGAACTGACCCTCTGCACCAATACACTTATGGTCTATGGTGTGAAGATTTGAATTTGCAGTGCTTATTTGAGATCAGGAGCTTATCATTGAATCATTCCAAACCTGAAGTTTAAGTGACTTGACAATGACACCTACAACATTCACTTGTGGTTTATAACAACAGTGTAATTTCTTTGGTGATTTCACTCTGACATTGATAACATAACTTGACAAATGATATATTAACCTTATGTGGCAATAGCGTAGACCTGATATGTCTACTTAACTTGATTAAATACATTGACTGTACACATTGACCATGACTTGAGTTGGAGACTTAGACCTAGTACATTGATCTTATGTAGATAACAATACTTGTATAGAAGTCTCCTAAGAGTGCAACATCTAGACAAGTGTCTCCTAAAGGTTGCAGCAATAGTATTGAAATGATTTTTTGACCTGACACATGCAAAATGACACTTAGATTAAACATTGAGATAATGTCTTGACTTTGAGATAATATCTTGACTTTGACTTGACATATTAGTGAGATTGTAAACATGAATCTTGTCTTGTCAAACATGTTGCAGCACACTTAATGATGTGATTGACCCAGGTGGATGTTGGTGGCCACCCACCTATCCCACTTGAACCCCCATAACTATCTCTTTCAGTTTTTCATTTTCCTTAATTGTAGCACAATTTACTATTTTTAGTATTTTTTCGGGTCATGAACTTTTGGAGCCGTTTTGAGGCCCTAAACGACGTTTTTTTTGGGAAAACTGGGAGCAACATGGGTCCATGGATGAATTTTTGTGTTCCCAAAGTTGTATTCCTCGGATATAGTTTTCTAAGGAGGTATTGTGCATGTCAAATGGAGATCGTATGCCAAAGTTACAACCCCGAGAAGTTGATGTAACAATTTACCTAAACGGGGCCCATAGTTTGGCATTTCATCTCATAGGGTTATGGTTTTGGATGTTTAGGGTTTTCCATTGTTTCTCAACAATAAATAGGCCTTCAAGCCTCATTGTAACATAGCTCAGAGGCATGTAGCCACCACATCTCTTCTCAGAGATAAGCTATCATCGCCCTAGGTGGTTTATTTCCATTTCTGTTTGTAAGCATATTTCAATATTTTACAATGAAATGAAGTATTATTTCTGCTGCATCTATGTATGTATGGTTATATCTATAATTTTTTGCATTCCTGTTTAAATCTGGATCAGTGGTATCAGAACTGTCTGCTCTTTCTCTGTTTTTTTCTTGCATGTCCCCAACGAGGTCGGGATATAAGGAGTTAGGGCTTGAACTAGTCGAACCTTTGCAAGACGAGCCTCGCAAATTCTGATGGTCTCCCATGGCGGAAGACAAGAAATTTGAGGGGGAAGGAGATCCTATCAAAATCTTTCTGGATCAGTGGTATCAGAACTGTCTGCTCTTTCTCTGTTTTTTTCTTGCATGTCCCCAACGAGGTCGGGATATAAGGAGTTAGAGCTTGAACTAGTCGAACCTTTGCAAGACCAGCCTCGCAAATTCTGATGGTCTCCCATGGCGGAAGATAAGAAATTTGAGGGGGAAGGAGATCCTATCAAAATCCTAACAAAGGAACGTGATGATGGAAAAATTTGCCCAAATCCTTCAGCGGCTACCCAGGGGCAACGCATCAACTTCCAACAGATACTCTGGAAATGCCACACCCTTTAAGGTACAAGTTAATTTTGAAATCCCCATATTTGAGGGTCAGATAAACATAAGTACTGTAGATAAATGGTTAAATCTGCTAGAAGGGTATTTTTCTGTTCATGATTTTTCGTGCCAACAAAAGATCACTTTTGCACTTCTCAAAGTAGCCCCCCACGTCAAGGACTGGTGGGAAACCTACTGTGAGCAGAAGGATGAAAGTACGAACTCACTGTTTTCAGCCACTGCCACTTGGAATTCATTCCGGGACACCATCAAGGAGTAGTACTACCCTGTCAAGAGCTATGAGGACAAATACATAAAATGGACCACGCTGCGACGAGGAAGGGACCAAGATGCGCCGGAGTTCACAAATATTTTTCATACCCTTGGCACAAAGTTGGGTATCAAGGATTCTGAACTGCATTTGGTACTCAAATACCACGGCTACCTACATATATACATCCAGGACGAGATGGAGTTCCTGAACATCTCCTTGCTTAGCACGACATACCGATACGTTGTCAAGATCAAGCATAAGTTTAAACAAAAGAAGCGAGACTTTGGATCTGTGAATCTAAGGAATAAAGGACAAATCCAAGGCAGGGTGACCCAAGACAACCTGTCGAAGCCGCAAGAAAAGAACAACACCATAAAGCCAGATAAGGACACAAGAAAGTGGTGTGAGTTCCATAAGAGCCCCACTCATAACACAAGTGAGTGTCAGAACAAGAAGTCGTTGGTGACCGAGTTGAAGGCTTCAGAATCAGATGCATGTTCTGACCCTGAGTCAAAACTTGACAAGGGGAATGACAAAGGGAAGAAAATCATTGATGCGGATCCCAATGCCATTGTTGCCACCGCCAAGGTCCAGAAGAATGAGCCCAAAGATCCAGAGGCAGGGGAGCGTATTTCCCCTCACAGATGTGGGTGAAGGGTTCACTGCTGCAATTCATTATTGACGGTGGGATAAAAAAGAACCTCATTTCAGCAATGGTCTTGACACGGTTAGGCCTACTGACTACACCATACCTGCACTTGTACAGTATCGGGTGGCTTCACCAAGGATGAGATCTTTGAGTCTGCCAACAGTGTTGCCTTATATACAGCATCAAACCCTTCACAGATGACGTATTGTGTGATGTGCCACCTCTTGATGTTTGTGATGTATTATTAGGCCAGCCATACTTGTGGAGGCGGCATGCTGTGTATGAGTCAAGGCCTCACGCTGATATTATTTCTTGGGTAATTCTTTATACAAGATACGGAGGTAGCCCCACCTACCGCCACCTCTTCGACCTCTGTTAAGAAAGGCAGTAAGATCATCTCCCAAACTAAGAAATTTATTTTCTATTTGGCTCGCCCTCAAAGTATGGGGAAGATCGTGGCCACATCCATGGCCCCTATGAAGGGTTCCTCCACGCAACAAAAGTAGGTGGATACGATCATGAAAGCAGACATGAACATCTTCTCCTCACCCACAGGGATACCATTGCACTATCAGGTCAAGCATTCATTTGATCTAACTCCTAAAGCACCTCTAACCAATGGGTCGATATATCGTTGCTCCATTCTAGAAAATGTCAAGTACAAGTAACAACATGATCAACATCAGGTACCACACAAGTTTCAAGTGGGCGAAAAAGTCTGGTTGCATCTGCAGAAAGAACGCCTTACAAGAGCCCATCAAAAGCTCAAACCACTCCAACATGGTCCTTACACCATTACCAAGGTTGTGAGAAACAATGCTTTGGAGTACAACATTCCTCCATTCCTTCACTTGCACCAAGTGTTCAATGTGGACCACCCTCGACCATGCTTCCTACCATTACTAGACACATCAGAGGTTGCAGAACAACTCACCAGGGACCGAGTTCAGCAGAAGTTAACTCATCTCATGGAGAAACTCAATGTAATGGGGACCATTGCTTCCTAAGGGGGGAGGAATGATCCAGGTGGATTTGGTGGCCACCCACCTATCCCACTTGGACCCCCACAACTATCTCTTTCAGTTTTTCAATTTCTTTAATTGTTCTATTTTTAGTATTTTTTCGGGTCCTGAATTTCTAGAGCCATTTTGAGGCCATAAACAACGTTTTTTGGGAAAACTGGGAGAAACATGTGTCCATAGACCAATGTTTCTCCTCCCAAAGTTGTAGTCCTTGGATAGATCTTTCTAACAAGGTATTTTGTGCGTCAAATGGAGATCGTATGCCAAAGTTATGACCCCGGGAAGTTAATGTACCAATTTATCCAAACGGGGCCCATAGTTTGGCATTTCATCTCCTAGGGTTAGGTTTTTTGATGTTTAGGGTTTTCCATTATTTCTCAACAATAAATAAGCCTTCAAGCCTCATTGTAACATAGTTCAAAGGCATGTAGCTGCCACATCTCTTCTCAGAGATAAGATACCATTGCCCTAGCTCATTTATTTCCATTTCTATTTGTAAGCATATTTTAGTATTTTACATTAATGAAATGAAGTATTATTTCTGTTGCATCTCTATATATATGGTTATATCTATAATTTGTTGTGTTCTTGTTTAAATCCAGATCAGTGATGCATTTACATGGTAGCATTGATTAACTATTGATGTGACATCAACATATGTAGATGTGATGGTCTCATATAACAGTAATTGTGTAACAATATTGCGGTTGGTTTATGACAACTTCATTAGATCGTGATTTACGTGACTGCATTGGGCGAAAATGGCTCCAAGGCATTGAATATCTGAGCAGCAATGATCACACATATGTTGGTAGCCCTACTTGGGCCTAGCCTGAGAGCTTTGAAGGCAGGTCATTGGGATGACCTAAGGCACCTGTGTTTGTGCCATTATTTGATAGCAGTACCACATGTTTACATCATTATGAGCAGTTTGGTATAGTGCAGCAGAGTGATGCATTGTCTACATATGAGCTTTGTTGCTTATTTACTCATAAGTAGTGCAATACAGTGACATGTAGTGGTAGCTAGTTTTGTGAGCTCTTGATGTTGAGAAGTGCAATTGTTCAGTTATGATGTATAGTGACCTTTGCGAGGAGTGATACTCAGTGATGTGCAGTTGAGCAGTGACAGTGATGCACAATTGAGCAGTGAGTTTGGTGTACCTTAAGAAACTAATTTCATGGCTGTATAGAAATTGTGCTTAAGACATTAATAATTACAAAGACTGTCACTTGTTTGTCACTCAATTATATATTGCGTTCTCAAATGAAGGACCTGGGAAATTTGGTTCTTGATCCTCAATACTTAGGTGACATGATAACATCAGAATGCCATTTTATTGTTGAATATAAATGATGAATGAAGAAAGATTGAATAAGTCAAAGGTAATATGTTGTTTAACACGTGATCTACTACTTGTGACACTAGGAGAAGTTATAGATAATATGTTTTTTTACACAGAAACGACTATCTGTAACTTAGAAGAATTGCAGAGATGGGAACTTCAAGTATAGGAGTGCTCTTTAAGGAATTCAAATTTATTTACATAGGCAAATAAAGATCTGTAGCTTCAATTACTATACTCAAAGGAAGAAATCATAAGATGACACATAACAGAGAAAAGACAAAATCATACCCAACAATGTATGGAAAACTTCTGATTCTTCATTAATCAACAATATCAAGAATTCAGTAGCTTAGTCTCCAGGTTCTCCAAATTTCGAACCCCTTCTTTCTAAATTTACCTCTTTTTATACATTACAAGACAGTTGATGATCACCAAAACTATCAAACTGCTTAATTATTTTCCTAACTATCTAGAGTAAAAATTATTACAAAACATTACACAGAGGGTAAAAGTCACCTCCTTCTAAAGAATATAGAATAACAGGAAGTAATGAAAGTTAGACAATAATGATAACTACTAGCTTTCGGCTCTATTGTTCTACTGCTAAGTTTCTCTGTAGAAGCTTTAATAATGATTAAACCATTTTAATTATAATAAACTTTGACAAAACCCCGTGTGTGAACCTGGCTTACATATGTATCGGGTTCATTTTGATTGGCCAAAACACAAGAAAACCCAACCAATCACTTTCCTTTGAAGTTTTAGTCATCCACCGCTAATTCTGATTGTCTCACTTAAACAGCGGAATTGGCTATTTTATGCAAAACATTAGTTTGCCACGAAACTAAAAAGATTTAGCAGTTTGATTCATAAACTCGTCGAGTCCACCTTTGTTGTACGTGAACCGGCCGATTATTCACTCAATCAATGGTCTGATCTTCCGGACCTCACGAGATTTTAAACTCGTTTAAAATAAATCCTATCAAGTCCACCTATTCAATGTCCGTTGACTCCCATTGGGTCCGACTTTAGAGTTAAAACCTGCTCATTTCTTTGCCCGGTATCCATTGGATCCCATATTTTTGGATGGATGGCTGAGATTCACCTAGACTTCAACAAGCTTGAACTATATTTGATAGATTGTTGCGTCCGATAAGTTGTCGCCGCCCGATTGCCATTGGATCTATGGCTTATTGATCAACGGCCCAGATCTTCTCGCAAATATACCTTTGCATCGGATTTCTGAAACAAAACCATTCTAGCTGACTTATGCGATTACCATTGGATCTGGCTTGTCAATTAATGGCCTAGATCTTCTCGTGGGTACACCATCGCATCACATTTCCGAAACAAAACCCATTCAAGTTAATTTATGCGAAATCAAACAAAATTTTCTTAGACTTTGCGAGGGTAAAGCATATAAAGGAATTACATTGAGAACGAACCCTTGCAATGATTCTAGGCCACACGCTATGGTCAACCATGCTCATGTCGCGGTCAACTGCAGGGTTGAGCCTTAATTAACCTTTAGACTTATTGTTTTCTCGCAACATGCCTTTAAACAAAGGTTTGATTTTTCTTCTTTTTTTATTTTTATTTATTTTTGTGATAAAACTGGAAATAAGAAGAAAGGAACAATGGAAGCTACAACATCTAGCTCCACCTGGAGCTAGTGCTTTTGCCACAGAAGCACTAAGAACGCAGATCAGTGCCTTCACCTCGGGAATGGAGTCATATATTGCAACCAATTCAAATTCTATGGTATTTGTACATTGAATGCACTCTGATATTTACAATGATAAAATGTTTATGATTTAGAATTAGAAAAAATTCTTAAGGTACTGCCCATTTAGAGGCAGCTGTAGAGTTTCACCATCAAGATTCTTTGAACTAAACACTTGAGCATTGACTATTATGACTTTAACAGGGCATATAATTCTGCTAAACATGTTTTCCTCATATGTTTTGAGATCTTCATAAGACCAAGCCAAAACATCAGTGTATTGCCTGAAAAATTTAATATATCTCTCCTTATAATTGAATGAAATTTCCTTGAACAATTTGACCAGCTTGGGCTCCTTCTGGATTCCAATATTATGATCTTGAGTCTGTTCATCCTGTGAAAGGAAACCAACACCTGTTCCTTCTTTGACATAGGCTCCATCAAAGAAGCACTTCCACCCTCCTTCAGTTTGTAGCTCTGTATTTACACAGGTTGAAGTAAACTACCTCTGGTTATTAGCCAACTCCGCATTATCATGCAACATGAAGCAAGAAAAGTCATCTTTCTCCTGGTTATATACAGGTGAATTACTTGCTTCATTATCTATAATTGTTCTAATAAATCTTGTTTCTCTGTACAACCTCCTTTCATCCCCACCTGAAATTGGTATGAAAGCATAAGAAAAATCTAGTTTCAAAACACCACCCAATTTAGCCCCCCATGACCTAGATAGTAACATTCCAAACCTAGTAGGGATATTCGCTACCACTACATCCATTACCAAACTTTTTGTTGGAATTTGGGCTAGTGACACCACCATATATTTAATGCCCCCCAGACACTTGACTTGATGTGAATCAAAATAATACAAGTCTCTGTAAGGTTTAGTAACCTGTAAGTTTAGTTGTTTCATCACTAATAATGGCATAAGGTTATGTGAGGCTCCTGAATCAAACATACAATTGTGCAAGAGCAAATCATGAACCAATAAAGAAATGTAGAAAGGAGGTGTTGAAGAATCTACCTCCTCCACATGTGAACCAAAAACCACTACAGGTTTATCTTCTTGCAAATTCACAATGTCATTTATATTCACAATCTGAGATGGATTGATAAACTTTGTAATTTCTCTTTGATAAGCTGGTGTTTTGACTAATTCTGTGACGGGTACCTAAATTATGATCTTTTCTAACTCTTTTATGAAACTAAACACATGGCTCTATTTAATATTCCTTTCATTCTCATCTTCAGTTTTCTTCATGACTAAAATCTCTTGTGGAATGGAAACAAGTTTCTCTAAAGGAATTTTTTCACCTTTGTCTTGAGAGGACTCACCTTGAAGCATTTGAGTCTTGCTACTTGTATCCTGCTGCTGCTTTCCTTTATTCAACTGTTTAGTAGGTTGTGATTCTTGTTTTTGTGGAGTCACCTTTTGTAAGGGAGTTGGAACTTGCTGCTCACCTTCATCTTCTTGACCTCTAGATCTTTTCCTTGATCTTAAGTCATTTTTTTTATGTAGTTCTGCCTGCATAAAATCAGAAAATAGCTTCCAACATTCATTAATCTCATTATCGTCATAGATGACATCTGTTTCACAAGATTCTCCTCCGTCAACACCTAGTTCATCTTCATCTACTGCATACAATGTGAAAATATGGTCATCATGATCCTTGGGATGCCCTGGTATTCCATCAAGATCTGCCTCTATATATAATGGTGCTTGAATCTGATCTTGATCTTTTCTCTCCCTCTGTACAATTTGCAGAGGTTGTCTTCTATATTGAGGATTAAAATTTCTACTTTGTTGCACTTGTCTCTGAGAACTCTTACTCTCTAATTCTAATTTAACCAATTTATTTGACAAATTTCTAATTACATTATTCATATCCTCTAATGTTTGATCTTGAGAGGATTCTACTTTAGCCTTTCCCTTGTCTTGGATAGGCTGTGTCTCTGGTGTTTTTCCTACAACCACCAGATTTTCTTCGATCTCTATTGCATCTATTTGGATTTGATCAAGGGTTGGGGATCTCCTTTCCCTCAATGTAAATCCAAAATCTAACTCAAAATCCCCTGCAAAATTTATTTTGGCACCAATAGGAGGGGCTTAATCTCCACTGGAAGACTATTGTACAATTTATTAAATCTTCTGACAAATTTAACTACAGTTTCATCATACTTCTTCTTTATAGTGCTAAACTCTGTTAATGAATACCCATGGTCTCCTTTTCTCCCCATCTCTGGGTGAATAGGTGCTCCATCTCTTCCCAAGAAGGAATAGAGTTATTAGGAAGCCCTTTAAACCATTTTCTCACTTATCCATCCAAGGATTGAACAAAAATTCTTAGAACAACATCCAGATGTTCAACATTTAGGTTTTCTGCAAAGTTACAAAATACTGATACATGATTCTCCATTTTTTTCATCTTCCCTTGTAAAGCGAGGAAGAATCTTGAGGTATTCTTGTAGAATTTGATTCAACGGTTGTGGAAGTTGAAGAGGCGCATATCTCTTCATCAAAAATGCAGGAGCTGCCATGTTTTCTCCCAAATTTACTAAACCTTGATTACCAGCAGATGTGGAAACTGACTGAGGAGTAAATGGAGTGTACAAAGGTGGTAATATAGTTATAGGTTCAGGTTGAATAACTATAGCAGATACTGAAAAAGAAACATACTCTAAAGACCGTTCTTGATAGTTGGGCTCTTGAAATGAATTGGATGTAAAAGATGACTCTTGGTCAATAAAAGATGAATGTGAAAGATGTGATGAACTTCTGCCTGGTGTAGACAATGTAGGACTTGGTGTAAGTGGAGTTCTAGGCCTTCTAACCCTCTTGGAAACTAGCCTTTTAAGGTCTAAAAGGGCTTGAACTTTCTGCTTTGAGGTATCTGACCTTGTATTTGGTCTCCTTGGAGCTAGAGTTATTGTTTTTTTTCAAAACATCCAAATATTTCCTCCTTACTGAACAACCAGAGGAAAATATTGAAAACCAAGGGAAAAGTGCTCTTGTCTTCTTTCCCCGGAAATGGCGCCAATTAATGTTGTACCTTAAGAAACCAATTTCCTGGCTGTATAGAAATTGTTCTTAAGACATTAATAATTACAAAGATTGTCACTTGTTTGTCACTCAATCATATATTGTGTTCTCAAATGAAGGGCCTGGGAAATTTGGTTCTTGATCCTCAATACTTAGGTGACATGATAACATCAAAATGCCATTTGATTTTTGAATATAAATGATGAATGAAGAAAGATTTAATAAGTCATAGACAATATGATGTTTAACACTAGATCTACTATCTATGACACTAGGACAAGTTATATATAATATGTTGTTTTATACAGAAACTACTATCTGTAACTTAGAAGAATTGAAGAGATGGGAACTTCAAGTATAGGAGTGCTCTTTAAGGAATTTAACTTTATTTACATAGGCAAATAAAAACCTGCAGCTTCAATTACTATACTTAAAGGAAGAAAACATAAGATGACACATAACAGAGAAAAGACAAAATCATACTCAATAATGTATGGAAAACTTCTGATTCTTCATTAATCAACTGTTGTATCAAGAATTCAGTAGCTCAATCTCCAGGTTCTCCAAAATTCGAACCCCCTATTTCTAAATTTACCTCTTTTTATACATTACAAGACAGTTGGTGATCACCAAAACTGTCAAACTGCTTAATTATTTTCCTAACTGTCTAGAGTAAAAATTATTACAAAACATTACACAAATGGTAAAAGACACCTCCTTCTAAATAATATAGAATAACAGGAAGTAATGGAAGTTGGACAATAATGATAACTGATAGCTTTCAGCTCTGTTGTTCGGCTGCTAAGTTTCTCTGTAGAAGCTTTAATAATGATTAAACCAGTTTAATTATAATAAACTTTGACAAAACCCCCTGCGTGAACCTAGCTTACGTATGTATCGGGTGCGTTTTGATTGGCCGAAACATAAGAAAACCTAACCAATCACTTTCCTTTGAAGTTTTAGTCATCCACCGCTAATTCTGATTGTCTCACTTAAACAACGGAATTGGCTATTTTACGTGAAACATTAGTTTGCCATGGAACTGAAAAGATTTAACAATTTGATTCATAAACCCGTCGGGTCCACCTTTGTTGTATGTGAGCCGTCCAATCATTCGCTTAATCAACAGGCTGATCTTCACGACCTCACGAGATTTTAAACTCATTTAAAATAAATCCTATCGAGTCTGCGTATTCAACGCTCCGTTGATTCCCATACGGACTCGATCGGAAATATATATCACCAATTTATAATCTATCGGGTCCGACTTTAGAGTTAAAACCCGCTCATTTCTTCACCCGATATCTGTTGGATCCCATCTTTTTGGATGGACGGCTGAGATTCACCTGGACTTCAACAAGCTTGAACTATATTTGATATACCGTCACGTCCAATAAGTTGTCGCCTGATTTCCATTGGATCTGTGGCTTATTGATCAATGGCCTAGATCTTCTCGCAAATATACCTTCGCATCAGATTTCTGAAACAAAACCATTCTAGCTAACTTATGCGATTACCATTGGATTTGTCTTGTCAATCAATGGCCCAGATCTTCTCGCAAGTACACCATCGCATCGCATTTCTGAAACAAAACCCATTCAAGTTAATTTATGTGAAATCAAACAAAATTCTCTTAGACTTTGTGGGGGTAAAGCATATAAAGGAAGTATATTGAGAACGAACCCCCACAATGATTATAGGCCACATCTTGTGGTCAACCATGCTCACATCACGGTCAATTGTGGGGTTGAGCCTTAATTAACCTTAAGACTTATTGTTTTCCCGCAACATGCCTTTAAACAAAATTTTGATATTTCTTCTCTTTTGATTTTTATTTCCTTTTGTGATAAAACTGGAAATAAGAAGAAAATAACAATGGAAGCTACAACAAAGTTGATGTGCAACTTTGTGTAGTGGTTAGTGGCTACCATGACCTGACAGATATACAACATCTTCTTTATAGCTTTATTATATTGATTGAAAGCACAAGGGGATCCAGTGTGAAAATTGTGAAACGTGATCTACCGACTCTGTTGGGTGATTGGAGTCACCTTCAAGTTGTGGCCTGAGAACACTTCAGGGTGGCAGGGTGGTGCTAGGGAAAGTTGTGTCTTGCACAAGGCATTTTGTGGTCCATTGAGTTATGGATGATAAACTAACATGGAAACGTAGCATCCTTTCCGAAATAAGGTGGTAAACAGAGTGTTGTGGTACTCATCAGGTGATGGCGTGGTCTATAAGGCATTGGGGCGTCCTTCTAGTTGCAACATGATATTAGGGTCTAGTAGCGTCCTATAGGTTGTAGCCTGTGAATTAGGGGGTTGATGCATCCCTCGGTTGTCTCTAAAATCTTGATGTAATCAATTTTATTTTAACAAGGAGAAGGCAATTACTAAAGAAGCATTTGGAGGTTTTTGACCCGGAGGGGGTTTTACACCTAAATATATTTATGTCCTCTGTTTTATCTTTATGCATCGTTGTATGGTCTTTTCTATTGTTAATTATTGTTTATCATCATCTGAAGAAAAAAAACAATAAGAACTGAAGATTAACTAATTCTCTGAAAAAGATTAAAAAGTGCTAATTGCTAAGAAATACTCATTCACCCCGCTCTTGGTATTTCTAGCAATTGGTATCAGAGCTTGGTTCCTTCAATAACATCTTAACCATTGGAAGAAAGTTTTCAGAGCATAGAGATGGGAAAGTCAAAGAAGCGGGTTGAAAGAATTTCAAAGGAAGGTACAGGTACATCAAAATCTGAAGAAGTAAGTATTGTGTACCAACCCCTAATTTTGATGCAGATAATTACTAGATATGGGAATCTAGGATGGAAGTACATTTGCAGGCCCATGGAGTATGGGAACCAATTGTTTCTAGAGACACATCTACCGACAAAGCTATAAGGTACAATTCAAAGGCCATGAATGTAATTTTGAATGTTTTGCCAAATTCTGTGAAAACAAAAGTTGGTCAATGTTCAACAGCTAAAGCTCTTTGGGAAAAGCTTCATAATCTCTATTCAACAAAGAAATCAAGTCAAAATGTTATTGAAAAATAGGATCCTTCTAATTATGATGAAGAAATTGGAGAAACGAGTAAGACAACATTTCAAAATCAAGTGATCAATGTGACAAAGAAACTCGGAAGTCAAAAGGAAAAGACAAGACTTTTGGAAGTAGAACTGGAGACAACAAAAGAACTCATCAAAGAAAATTAAGAGTTTGAGAAGATGATTAGCAGTATTTGAACTCAATTGGAAGAAATCAAGAATACAAAGACAAAATACCTCAAGAGAGAAGTCCAACATAAGCAACAAGAACTTTACAAGGCCTTTGCAGAGATCAACAGGCTCAAACAATAGATGCAGGAAGTAGAAATTGAAAGGAAGGAATATAATCAAAGATACATATCCGTAGTTGACCAAAAGCAAAAGGAATTAGAAACATCTTCAACATAAATAAGTAGGCTTAGGATTGAAAATGAGAAGCAGAAGGAACAAATATAGGTTCTCAACGGAGAAGTAGAAAAGACATCTCTTCTCAAGCTACAGGTTGAGTGTTATGAAGCCAGCTCACAAAAAGATAGAAAAGATAGTTGAATGCCTTAGAATTTAGCCTCTTTGAGGGGGCAACCTCCTTTACATTACACAAATGAAAAATTCTTGGATGATTCAAATGACAAAACCTCCTTTCTATATATAGAAGTCTAAGGAGTCACAATATAACCCAACCGACCTAACAATAATAATATAAAGCCACAAAAATAACAATAAAGGGATTCTATGGGGCACAGTAATAACAATATGGGGACAATAGGGGCACAACAAAATTAATAAGGGATACAACTACAATAGTAATGGGGTAATCACTAGTATTATAGGAACCTAACATGCCCCTCTCCTTCAAAAAAGTGTTGTCCTCAATGCTTGAAGTAGTTATGGATGCATCTATATCAAATTATCATCCTCCCATGTGGAATCTTCAGCGGATAAGTTCTTCCACTTGATGAGATACTCTGAAATTGATCGATTTCGTAGCTATCGAGTTCTTATTTCTGCGACTGCTTCCGGTTCCAATATAATTTTTCCTTCCTCGTTAAGTTCTGGCAATATTGTTTGAACTGGGAGCTTGTCACCTATAACCTCCTTTAAACATGAAACATGGAAAACTAGGTGCACTCGAGAAGCTACAGGAAGCTCCAATTTGTATGCCATCGCACCAATCTTTTGCAAAACCTTGTACGGACCATAATACTTTGGTGATAATTTATTATCCTTCTTAGCTTGCTTGAGGGACATTTTCTTATATGGTTGTAGCCGTAGGAATACCCAATCACCTACATCAAAACTTCTTTCGCTGCAATGTTGATATGCCTATTGTTTCATTCTATTATGTGCCAACACGAGGTTATCCTTTAAGAGTTGGAGGACTTGTTGTTGATGTTCGATGTGATGTTCCACTGCCTGAACCTTATAATTTTCTCTTAAATATGATGTGATGGATGGTGGTTGATACCCATAAAGTGCCATAAATGGGGTCATTTTTGTTGCTGTATGGAAGGAAGTGTTATACCACCATTTAGCAAGAGGCAACCATTTGACCCATTGTGTCCGTTTATCAGATACAAAGCAACGAAGATACCCTTCCAAACATTTGTTTACTATCTCAGTTTTCCCATCAGATTGAGGATGATAAGATGAGCTATGAGCTAACTGAGTACCAAGACAAGAAAATAATTTTTCCAAAAATTTCCAGTGAAAATGGGATCTCTGTCACTTACAATAATCTTTGGGTTTCCATGTAGCTTTTGAATTGTTTCCATAAATGCAGTAGAAACTGTACTGGCTTTAAATGGATGTGATAATGCACAAAAGTGTGCATACTTGGTAAGTCTGTCAACTACCACCATGATGACACTCTTTCCCTCAAACTTGGGTAAACCTATGATAAAATCCATTGAAACCTCCTCCCAATGTGGGCTTGGAATGGATAAAGGTTGTAATAGACCTGGTGTCTTAATTGTTTCAACTTTATTTTGTTGGAAAACCAAACATTCCGCCACAAACTTTTGAATATCTGATTTAAGGCCATCCCAAAAAAATTCCTTCTTAACCCTGTGGTAAGTTTTTAAAAATCCTGAATGCCCTCCTAAGGGAGAAGTGTGCAATTCCATAAGAATCTTTTGTTTTAGCTGGGAATTCTTACAGAGGTATAAGCAATCTTTGTACCATAACAAATCATTTTGCCAGCTAAATGTATCAGACGTACTGGAATCTTGTTGTAACTTTCGAATAAGTGCCCACACTTCTTCGTCATTCTTCCATTCCTCCCTTGCTTCGTTTATCCAATCTGGTTGGATAATATAAATGGCGCACAAAAATGCTTCCACATCCTCATCCTTTCTTGAGAGTGCATTTGCCACCACATTTTGCTTCCCTTTTTTGTAGATGATTTCAAAGTCATAACCCAACATCTTTTTGACCCACTTTTGTTGCTCTTCAGAGGATAATCTTTGTTCTAAAAAGTATTTAAGGCTATCACGATCTGTTTTTACCTTGAAGTGTCTTCCCATTAGGTAGGGTTGCCATTTCTTAAGTGCATGTAATATTGCCAACATTTCC
The DNA here is from genome assembly GCA_031772625.1 of Pinus tabuliformis. NCBI lineage: Eukaryota > Viridiplantae > Streptophyta > Pinopsida > Pinales > Pinaceae > Pinus > Pinus tabuliformis. The sequence continues at coordinate 635,138,282 of CM062819.1, read as the reverse complement.
TTCTCATAAATAGCTTTGTGTAAAAACTTTCCCTTGATTGGACGACTTTCAAAAGCAATGGGTCTTTCATATTGCATTAAAACATCACCAATTCCATTTCTTGAAGCATCACATTCCACAATAAAGGTTTTTGTGAAGTCCGGTGTAGCTAAGACCGGTGCTTGGCACATTGCCTCTTTAAGATGTTCGAAGGCCTTTGTTGCTTCTGGAGTCCATGAAAATGCATCTTTCTTCAATAATGTTGTTAGAGGTGCTGCTATTCTCCCATAATTCTTAACAAACTTGCGATAATACCCTGTCAACCCGAGAAATCCTCGCAGATGCTTTATGGATGTGGGGATTTTTCATTCCTTAATGGCTTTAATTTTGCTAGGGTCTACCTTAACTCCTTCATGAGATACAATATGATGTAGATATTCCACCTCTTGTACTCCAAAGAAACATTTGGATCTTTTTGCATATAATTGTTTCTCCTCCAATAGTTGTAGCACCCTATCAACATGTTCAACATGATCCTTCCAAGACTTGCTGTAGATTAGTATATCATCAAAAAATACTAGCACAAATTTTCTAAGAAAGGGTTTGAAGATGGAATTCATCAAACCTTGAAATGTAGAAGGTGCATTGGTAAGGCCAAAAGGCATGACCAAAAATTCATAATGACCCTCATGAGTTCTAAATGTTGTTTTCGGAATGTCTTCAGTCTTCATTCTGATTTGATGATATCTTGAACGAAGATCCAACTTGGTGAAGTAAATTTATCCATGCAATTCATCCAGTAATTCATCAATGACAGGAATGGGAAACTTATCTTTAATAATGAGCTTGTTGAGCTCCCTATAATCCGGACACATGCACCATGATCCATCCTTCTTGTGCACCAATACTACTGAAGCAGAGAAACAAATTTGACTAGGTTGAATTATACCAGCCTCTAGCATTTCTGCAACCATACGTTCAATTTCACTGTTTTGGGCATAGGGATTTCTGTACGGCCTGATGTTTGGAGGAACACTTCCTAGAATCAGATGAATAGCATGATCATGATCACGAATAGGTGGGAGACCTTTGGGAGTCTCAAATACCTTGGAATGATCATCCAAGACTTTTTGGAGATCTGGAGAAATAGATGATTCCGATGTGGAAACATCTAGCGAACATAATTGTGCAATTACACCTATTTGTTGCTTTTTTAGAAGCTTTGTCATACCATTAGAGCTGATTATCTTTCCCGCTTTCCCTGCAATACCCCTTAATTCAACTTCCTTTTCTTTTGCAAAAAATTTCATGAAAATTTCTTGAAAATTAAAAGCTATTGTACCCAAGGATTGTAGCCATTGGACTCCTAGTACAACATCAGCACCTCCCATTGGAATGGAAAGCATTAGGCTAGTCAATACATATTCTCCCATGGATAGCTTGATATTATGGCACTTTCCAGAGCAATTTATCATTCCTCCATTTGCAATCATCACTTGACACTCTGGTGCTGGATATAGGAAGCAATTCGATTTATTTGCTATCTTACAATGAATAAAATTGTGGGTACTTCCTGAATCAATAACACTATTACCTTTTTCTTCTTGATTTGTCCTTCTATCTTGATGGTTTGAGGAGTGGTAATTCCATCCAATGCATTACAAGATATGGTCCGATTCATTTCTTCTTTATCTAGGCTTTGTTCCTGGAGTATATCCTCTTCTTTTGACCTTTCTTTCTCCTTTTCTTCTTCCTCTTCACAATCTATGTAGAATAATTTCTTCTCAACACACTTATGACCTTTAGCGTATTTTCTATCACAACTGTAACAAAGCCCTTTTGCTCTTTTTTCTTCCAATTGTTGTGGTGTCAACCTTATAGGTTGTGGAAGACTAGGGGCAACAACACTTCCATCTTTATAGTTGTGAGTGGTATGCTTCCTGGTTGCCATAATTTTGCTTTCCATTTTTCTTGCTAACCTAAATGCCTTCTCTAATGAATCAGGTTCCCAAAGGTGAACATCATGTTGGATATTATCCTTTAAAGTCCCTATGAACACATCAATCCTATGATCCTCTGGAATATTTTTTACCCTTATGTTCAATTTTTGGAACTCCTAAATGTGCTCCATTATTGAACTCTTTTGTTTGAGACTTATCAATTGGCTAAAAAAAATGTTGCTTTTTGTATCCTCATAATGTGCTGTCAATTCTTCCGGAAAAATTGCCCAAGTGATAATTTGTTTACGAGAGCAAAGCCATTGATATCATACAAACTGGTTTGGTTCCAAATATAAAGTTGCAATACGTATCTTTTGTGTGTTTTGCACATTATTGATATCAAAAAATCGCTCCATCTGTAATATCCATGTTGTAGGATCCTTTCCATCAAACTTCCTCATATCAATTTTTGGAATATGGTGGGTCTTCGATCCAACATTAGAGTCTATGAAATCATGATTAACATTTCTTTTGTTCTCATTATGAGTTTCCTTTACTACCCTTTCACCATTAGTAAGCATTTCTTCTAGAAACTTTGTTAAATCTGTCTTCAAATCTTCCATGCTTGTCTTCAAATCTATCTTCAAATCGTCCATCTTAGCTTCCACGTCATTCATCTTAGCTTCCACATCATTCATCTTAGCTTCTACACCTTTCTTTAAACAATCCATCTTAGCTTCTACGCCTTTCTTTAAACCATCCATCTTAGCTTCTACATCTTTCTTTAAGCCATCCATCTTAGATTTTGTTCCTTTTTTTGCAAGTGACACTTATTGCTCTTGGTCTCGTAATCTTGATATATCACGTTGCATTTCTTCCTCTTTCTCATGAGTGATGCTAGATCTTTCAGGTTGCTTACTAGGTGTTTGCATTTTCTTTCCTCGAGGCATCAATTACAGATAATAATGCTTTACTATGCCCTTTGTGTTAGGATATTCCGACACATAGGATATAGTTAAGTTCAACTTGGTCTAGCATAGAGTTAGGTTAGAGTTAGGTAAAGTGTGTTTCTTTACCGTTGTACATTTTGTAACTTACAATCCGACGGTCACGATATGTAGTGATCCGACGGTTCACTCTCACCTCGGTATTACCGACACTTGATCCGTGGCTTGACACCCGATTGGTCCATGAGTTCTATTTAAAGCGCATGGAGGGTCATTGTTCGGGTAATCCGTGCATGAGAGAAGTGTTGGCATTATGATTCAGGTGTTGTCCTTGATGGCAAACTCTTTCAGGTGGTAAATCAAGAAGGACGCAGGCAATTTGTTCAGCAAGTGCGTCCCCGCAGGTATACCATACAGAACCCGCGTCCAGGGACGCTGGCCAGCCGTTCAGAAGGTGCGTCCGCCCAGTGCACACATTTCAAGGTAGAGAAAAGCTCGTGGGGGTTTCTTGTGTGGTATCTAGCCGACGGTTGTGTGTTTCTATGGTGTCGGCTCGTGGTATTGTTCCACGCTTTGGGGAGAAGCTTGCCTATATAAAGCAAAGGAGTTCATTTGGATTAGGCATCATCTTGGTTGATCATCTCTTGGTGAGATCTAGTCCATATCTTTAAGGGTAAATCTTCTAATGGACTACGATCTATATGGCGCATGATCAGATCTGTGGATCTGAGTGTTTGGGTTGGTTCTGAAGTCCTCTTATCTTCTATATCTAAAGGGACGCAGATTCAGTGAAGGGAAAGTGCGCCGGGACGCAGTACAGTAAAGGATCAGGTGCGTCTCTGAAGCGAAGGACGCGGCGCGACTGTGGTATTGAGCGCGTCTCTGAAGCGAAAGACGCGGCGCGATAGTGTTGATGTGTGCGTCGGTCGCAGACAAGCAAAAAGGAACAGTGCGTCTGCACGCAGAACAGCATAAGGTATACTGCGTCCAGTCGCAGGCCACAGAAAGAAAATATGCGTCCCTGTCTTAAGATGATCTGTTAACTGTATATTTCTGTTCATAAGGTATTCTGGGTTGTTTCTGTAATAACTGATCTGATATCTGTAGTAGACTGTATCTGTTGTATACTTGTTGATCATTTGATTCTTCATGAAAAGAAGTAGGGGGTTGTAGCTCCCTTCCAGGAGAAGTCTGGAAAACGAGAAAGAGTTGTAGCTCTTTGCAGGTTGCAGCCTGCGTGCTGGTAAAGGACTGCACCAGTACAAAATCATTGTAAAAAGAATTTCTTGAAAGAAGATAGAGACATTATTGCAGCAGGTGGTTTTTCTCCCGCATTGGGTTTCCACCTTACATCTTGTGTTCTTCGGTGTGACTGTCTATTTTCTTTATTCATGCTCATTGTTTTATGGTACTGATATGCAAGAATATTTCAAAAGATCAAATAAGGAAGATTTGGTAAATTGGTAGATAATACTGATTCACCCCCCCTCTCAGTATTATTTCCAACAATTGGTATCAGAGCAGGTCCTTCAGAACAGCTTGATCGCTTGAAGGTAGATCGATCATCATGAGCAACTACGAGAGAGAAGCATCAATCAGGCCACCCGTCTTCGATGGAACAAACTTCAATTATTGGAAGGTAAGAGTTACTGCATATCTTCAATCTCTTGGTACAGAAGTTTGGAACATTGTAGAATCAGGCTATGCCTTTCCTTCAGTTACTCCTACAGATCCAGCTGAGAAAAAGCAGTATGAAACAAATGCAAAAGCAGTCAGTACTCTATTAGGAAGTATATCTCAAACAGAGTTCATGAAGGTCATGCACTTCAAATCAGCAAAAGAGATATGGGACAAAATGATCACCAGCTATGAAGGAGATGAACAGGTAAAAGAAGCTAAACTTCAAACTCTCAGGATTCAATATGAGACTCTCAAGATGTATAATGATGAAAGTGTGGCTAATTATTTTCTTCGGGTAGATGAGATTGTTAATTGTATGAAAAATTTGGGTGAAGAAATAAAAGAGACTATAGTAGTTCAAAAGATTCTAAGATCTTTATCTCCCAAGTTTGAATCTAAAGTATCTGCAGTAGAAGAAAAGGAAAATCTCCGTGTTCTCACTATGTCTCAGCTGCATGGAATTCTAACTGCTTATGAAATGAGAAAGGGAGGGCCATCAGACAGAAGGGAAGCTGCTTTTAAAGCATCAGGCAAAGAAGATCACTATGAAGCAAGTCATGTTCCAGAAGAAGAAGAAGAAGAATCAAACTTTGTCAGAAATCTTCAAAGGGGTTCTGGAAGGTTCAGAGGTAAGCTACCTTTCAAATGTTTTGCTTGTGGAAGAGTAGGTCATTATGCTGCAAAATGCTCTTATAAGGATAAAGGAAAGGAACCAGTTAGATGGAACAAGAAACAGGGTACAAATAAGAAAAGCTACTACACCCATGAAGATAGCGATGGCTTATCAAACAGTGATGAAGATGAACAAGGTAACAAATATAGATTGTTAATGGCATTTGAAGATGATAATTATGAGGATGCTATAGATGTGGATAACCTTTATGATGAAATTACTAGACTCAAGAGATGTATAGAAGAAAAGAACATGATTATTGATACTCTACAATTTCAGATTGATGAAAAGGAAAAACATCTTGAAAAATTAGAAGGTGAAATTGTTGGTCTTAGAAAAGAAATTGAGAAAACAAAAACTATTAATCTCAAGTTTGTCAAAGGATCTGAAACGTTGAATGAGATTATCAGTGTGCAGCGGTCTCCACTAAATAAGACAGGTCTGGGCTACAATGGAGAAACTTCTCAAGCTTCCACTTCAAAAAGTTATCTTGATGCTGCAAGAAGAAATGAGCAAGAACACAAGGAAGATCATCAGGTAAAGCAGGGACAAACTTCAAACTATCAGGGGCAATCCAGCTTAAGGGTGAACAAAAGCCAGCCACAGGTAAAATCTTCTCAATTTGGTTCAAGAATAGATGAAAATAGAAATTACAATCAGTCGGCTGGTAGATTCAATAATCGCAGAAACTTCTTCAATGGACAATGCTTTTCTTGCCATAACTTTGGTCACAAAGCAGCCCAATGTGTTGCGTATAAAACAATCATGACTAGGGAAGCTCAAAAACAAAGAAGCATGACAGGGATTACAAAAAGGACCTATAACAATTTTTCAGCTCTTGAAAATGAAGTTGAATGCTCTATTTGCAATAATTTTGGACATGAAGATGTTGAATGCAGAAGCAGGTTTCCGGAAAAAAAGGTACAAGAACAAAAAAGGGAACAAACCTCAGGCACCAAAACATGGAAAATAAAGGAACCTCAAACAGAAAGATGTGGGATAGCATTCTATGCAGAAGGACAAGAAAATCTATGGTACATTGACAGTGGATGTTCAAAGCACATGACAGGTGATAAAGAAAAACTTGAATCTTATTCTAATTTAGAAAAGGGAAAGAAAGTCTCTTTTGGAAATGATACTCCTGCAACTATAAAAGGAAAAGGTATTGCTCCTTTAAAAGAAGATGTTAAGGCTGGAAATGTTTTGTTTGTTGATGGACTAAAGCATAATCTTCTAAGTGTAAGCCAGATGTGTGATCAAAGAACCGAGGTTATATTCAGATCAAATGGATGTCTTGTTCGTGATCTTGATATAGGTAAAACAGTTCTCAAAGGAAAAAGAACTTCAAATAATCTATACATTTTTGATGAAGAACAACAACAATGCTATCTAAGCAAGGATGAAGAGCACTGGTTATGGCATCGAAGGTTGGGACATCTAAGCTTCTCACAAATAAGGAAAGCTTGCAAATATCAGGCAGTTCGCGATCTTCCAGATATCAAAATTCCTGACAACACCATGTGCAGATCATGTCAGTTTGGAAAACAGACTAGAACTAACTTTCCAGAAAAAGAAGGATCAGCCAGTATGCCTCTTGAGCTAGTTCATACAGATGTATGTGGACCATTCAGAAAAAGAACACCTAGAGGAGAGGAATACTTGATATTATTTATTGACGATTTCTCCAGGTTTGTTTGGTTAGGACTTATGAAGCACAAAGATGAAGCTTTCGAAAAATTCAAATCCTTCAAAGCCTTGGCTGAAAATGAATCAGGTCACAAGATTAAGTGCCTCAGATCCGACAGAGGTGGAGAATTTACTTCAAATGAATTTTTCGATTTCTGTGATGAACATGGAATAAGGAGAGAATTTTCTACAGCTAGAACTCCTCAGCAAAATGGAGTAGTGGAAAGAATGAACAGAACAATCCAGCAAATGGCTCGTGCTATGCTTGATGAATCAGGAACTCCTGCAACCTTCTGGGGTGAAGCTGCACATGCGGCAGTTATTATTCTCAACAAGACAAATGTCCGAGTGAACAGCACTCAAACTCCTCATGAGCTCTGGAGTGGTAAAACTCCTTCGGTAAAGCACTTCAAAATCTTTGGGAGCAAATGCTATATCAAAAATACTGAGGAGCAGCTTGGCAAACTTGATCCTAGAGCAGATGAAGGAATTCTTCTTGGCTACTCTCCACATAGCAAAGCATACAAATGCTACAATAAAAGACTTGGCAGAATTGTTGAAAGCATTGATGTAGTGGTTGATGAGAAAGGATACATTCCTAGGCAAATACATCGTGAAGACATTGAAGAAGATGAAAGCTACCCTCAAAGACAGAATGATGAAGAAGAAGAACCGCAAGAACAATTTCAAGACGGACCTCACGAAGAAGCAGAAGAAAGAACAAGAATAGAAGAAAAGACTCCATCCAGATATGTTCAAAAGAACCATCCAGAATCTCAGATCATGGGACAAAAAGAAGCAGGTATACAAACTAGAAGAACTGTTGCAGAAGCTTCAAGTTATTTGGCATTACTCTCCTCTACTGAACCACAAAATGTGAAAGAAGCATGCAAAGATGAATGTTGGGTGAAAGCAATGGATGAAGAACTTGAGCAAATCGAAAAGAACAACACTTGGGAGCTGGTTCCTAGACCAAAGGATAAGAATGTTATCGGAACAAAATGGGTTTTCAAAAATAAATTGAATGAAAATGGAGAAGTAATTAGAAACAAAGCCAGACTTGTTTGTAAAGGGTATGCACAGCAAGAAGGAATAGACTTTGAAGAAACTTTTGCTCCTGTTGCAAGACTTGAGGCCATCCGAATGTTTCTTGCTCTCTCAAGTTGTCAGAACTTCAAAGTATTTCAAATGGATGTGAAATCAGCTTTTCTGAATGGAGATTTGGATGAAGAAGTGTACATTGAACAGCCAGATGGTTTCATTCTTGGAAACGATCCAAATCTTGTATGCCGATTAAAAAAGGCTCTCTATGGTCTCAAACAAGCTCCAAGGGCTTGGTACTACCGGTTGGACAAATATCTTCATCAACAAGGTTTTTCAAAAGGTTCAGCAGATAGCAATCTTTACATAAAAGTTGAAAATGACAAATTACTAATACTTGTTGTGTATGTAGATGACATTATTTTTGGCAGTAATGAAGAAGCTATGAGTCAAAGCTTTGCCTCAGTCATGCAGAAAGAATTTGAGATGTCCTTGCTAGGAGAACTGACATACTTCCTTGGTTTGCAAATCCAACAAAAGAAAGGAGGAATCCTTTTATCTCAAACCAAGTATCTCAAGCAGATTTTGAAGAAATATGGCATGGAAGATGCAAAACCAGTATGTACACCCATGGTTACAGGATGTAGTCTCAGTGCAAATGACGAATCTGCAGCAGTTCATCAACCAACCTACAGATCTATGATTGGAAGTCTTCTATATTTGACAGGTACCCGACCAGACATCATGCATGCAGTTGGAATAGTTGGAAGGTTTCAGGCAAATCCAAAGGAGACTCATCTTCAAGCAGTAAAGAGAATCTTCAAATATCTTCAAGGGACTCAAAATTATGGCCTATGGTATCCTAGAGATACAGATCTCACTCTTCATGCTTATACAGATGCAGATTGGGCCGGAAGCGTGGATGACAGGAAAAGCACAAGTGGTGGTGCATTCTTTATGGGTCCCAGACTGGTATCTTGGTTCAGCAAGAAACAGAGTTCAATTGCCTTGTCTACAGCTGAAGCGGAATATGTTGCGGCTGCATCTTGTTGCACCCAACTTCTTTGGATGATGCAGACTTTGCAGGATTATCAAATCACTTGTACACCTCCTATTCCTATCTTATGTGACAACACAAGTGCAATCAGCATCTCAAAGAATCCGGTTATGCATTCAAAAACCAAGCACATACCAATCAAGTACCATTTTCTCCGGGAACAAGTACTTGAACAGAAGGTCAAGTTGGAGTATGTTCCTTCTAAGGAACAAGTTGCTGATATTTTCACCAAACCATTGCCCAGGGACACTTTTGAATACCTCAGGCAAAAGCTGGGGGTTGTTGATGCATCATCTCACTATTGATCATCTTCCTATTGATGGTATTGGCTCAGGGGGAGCACATAATGCATTGTTGGCATTATGGAGTAGGAGATCTTTGAAATAAGCTGCAATATGTCTCTGTCTCCTTCATGATGGATTTCTGGTTACAGATCTGGAGAAGCATGAGCATAGGGGGAGCATACCCTTTGCCCTTGATGTCAAAGGGGGAGAATGATGAAGCTGAAGATTATGTGGTTGCCATCAAGTCCAAAGGGGGAGTTTGTTGGCATTATGATTCAGGTGTTGTCCTTGATGGCAAACTCTTTCAGGTGGTAAATCAAGAAGGACGCAGGCAATTTGTTCAGCAAGTGCGTCCCCGCAGGTATACCATACAGAACCCGCGTCCAGGGACGCTGGCCAGCCGTTCAGAAGGTGCGTCCGCCCAGTGCACACATTTCAAGGTAGAGAAAAGCTCGTGGGGGTTTCTTGTGTGGTATCTAGCCGACGGTTGTGTGTTTCTATGGTGTCGGCTCGTGGTATTGTTCCACGCTTTGGGGAGAAGCTTGCCTATATAAAGCAAAGGAGTTCATTTGGATTAGGCATCATCTTGGTTGATCATCTCTTGGTGAGATCTAGTCCATATCTTTAAGGGTAAATCTTCTAATGGACTACGATCTATATGGCGCATGATCAGATCTGTGGATCTGAGTGTTTGGGTTGGTTCTGAAGTCCTCTTATCTTCTATATCTAAAGGGACGCAGATTCAGTGAAGGGAAAGTGCGCCGGGACGCAGTACAGTAAAGGATCAGGTGCGTCTCTGAAGCGAAGGACGCGGCGCGACTGTGGTATTGAGCGCGTCTCTGAAGCGAAAGACGCGGCGCGATAGTGTTGATGTGTGCGTCGGTCGCAGACAAGCAAAAAGGAACAGTGCGTCTGCACGCAGAACAGCATAAGGTATACTGCGTCCAGTCGCAGGCCACAGAAAGAAAATATGCGTCCCTGTCTTAAGATGATCTGTTAACTGTATATTTCTGTTCATAAGGTATTCTGGGTTGTTTCTGTAATAACTGATCTGATATCTGTAGTAGACTGTATCTGTTGTATACTTGTTGATCATTTGATTCTTCATGAAAAGAAGTAGGGGGTTGTAGCTCCCTTCCAGGAGAAGTCTGGAAAACGAGAAAGAGTTGTAGCTCTTTGCAGGTTGCAGCCTGCGTGCTGGTAAAGGACTGCACCAGTACAAAATCATTGTAAAAAGAATTTCTTGAAAGAAGATAGAGACATTATTGCAGCAGGTGGTTTTTCTCCCGCATTGGGTTTCCACCTTACATCTTGTGTTCTTCGGTGTGACTGTCTATTTTCTTTATTCATGCTCATTGTTTTATGGTACTGATATGCAAGAATATTTCAAAAGATCAAATAAGGAAGATTTGGTAAATTGGTAGATAATACTGATTCACCCCCCCTCTCAGTATTATTTCCAACAAGAAGCTTATGTAAATTTTCATTCTTTGATTAATAAATTGTCTGTACCCACGTTGGGACAGGCCGTGGACTGTTTCCCTCCTTGCACTCTGAGGGTTTTAACCACGTCAAAAATACTGGTGTATTGATTTGAGATCTGGTTGTGAGTGGTGTCCTTTTGGTATTCTTTCTGAGGAACTTACCCTGTAAATTCCTACATGGTATCAGAGCTATTTGAGGGCCGCGTCCGTTGGTGATCCAAATCTGAAGCCGGTAGAACTGCATGCGGCTGTCGTTTCCTAGATCTGCTGTTTCTGACTGCTTTCGGGCCGAGAGGACTGCTCTGTTGCGTTCGGAGCATCTGTTTCAGTGAGGAACCCCTTTCGTTTCACGCGAAAAGGTTTCCGGTAGCCCTAGCTGCGTCATTTTTCAGATCGGGAGGTATACAGTGTTTTTTTTTGCAGTTTACTGTCATTTTCTCTCTGCTTATTTCGGTTTCGGTTTATTTAGCCTTTTTTTTCCCGGATCTATACCTTTCATTTCTGCGTATGCTCTTTGCCCTGCGACTCTGTGCGATCTGGGCAAATCAGAAACAGAAAGAAAGGATTTTTCTCATGCGTATGCTCTTTTCCCTACACCTTAGTGTGATCTTGGAAAATCAGAAACATTGAGAAAAATATTTAGTTTTTCGGTTAAAAGCTAACTTTGAGATTTTTTTTAAAAATTCTAGTTTTTTGGCTAAAGCTAACTTTGAGCCGTAAGGTTCGTTTTTCTTTGCATGTTCGTGTTGGGTTTTGTGTTTTGTGTTTTGTAAGGGAAAAGAGCCTTCCCAAGGCAAGCACGCAAATCGAGGCCCCCCCCCCCCTCTCTCTCTCTCTCTCTCTCTCTCTCTCTCTCTCTCAAATATTTTGTATAGATCAATTGGTTCAAAGACTTTTTAAGAGAGTAGAGGTCTTGGGTTCAAGTCTCCATTTTGTGGGGGCGGATTTTTTCATTCCCGCACATTCGCGCACTTTGCCGGCAACGTCAACAATTTTTTTTCAAAAAGCCATATCTTCTTCATCCGGAAGCCTTTTTCAGAGCCGTTTTTTTTAAAACCGCCTACTTTTTCGAGATCTATCCATTGGACCACTTACTTTCAGCATCTTCAGCTTCAGGATTTTTTTTTCAAAAAATGGAAAGTCCATGCCAAGTCATTCTTGACAGCACTAACTACTTCCAATGGGTAGCCTACATGGGAGATTTACTTAGAAGTAAAGGTCTCTTCAGAATAGCCACAGACCAAGAGAAGAAACCCAAAGATGAAGACAAGGCCGAAAAATGGGAAAATAGACAAGATCAAGCACGTGGTTTGATAGGAATGTCTGTTTCTCCTGATCTTAGATTCCACATTGCAGAAATTGAAACTCCTCATGAAGCATTAGAAAAACTTGCTAAAGTTTTTGGGATTAAAAATGAAATTAGAGCCCATCAACTTGAGAATGAGTTGCTTACTTTGGATCCTAATAATTTTTCTTGCATTGAAGATTTCTTGTCCAAATTCAAGACCCTTAGATATCTCTTGGAAGGTGTTAAAGTTAAGAAAGAAGATGGTAACCTTATTTATTCCATCCTTACTAAGTTGGGACCAGCCTACTCTGTATTTGTTTCCACTTTCCATTCTACAAGGGAAGCTTTCATTTGTCAAGGCAAAGACTACAAACCCCCTTCCTTTGACTCCTTTTGTGATTCCTTAATAAGAGAACAAGAAAAACTCTTACACCTTGGTCTTCTTAATCTTGGAAACTCTTCCTCGAAAGCGTTAGCCGCCCAGCAGCAACCAAATTCAAAGAATCCTAAGAAGTCTTATCCTCAAAGAAATGGTCCTAAACCAACTCAGCCTCAAGATGAAAGATCATTTCAGCAAAATGACAAGACCAATAAAAACAAATGGAAGAGGACTGACAGACATTGTAACTTTTGTAATCGAGATGGCCACTTAGAATCTAAATGCTTTAAGAAGATGGAAGCCTTGGAAGCCGCAATGAAGAAACATAACATCCATCTGGAGCCTACTTCAACTTCAACTTCCGGAACGGCACTTTCTGCATGTCATCGTCAATCATCTCAGTCTGGTTATGCATTAAATGTATCTTCTTCTTCTTCTCATTCTCATGAGTGGCTCATTGATTCTGGAGCCTCTTGTCACATGGCCAAAAACCAAGCCATGTTTTCTTCTTTAAATGATTGTAACACCAAAAATATATATGTTGGTGATGATAGATCTCTTAATGTTGTAGGGACTGGAACTGTTCATCTAGACAATGGTCAGTTCAATGATGTATTATGTGTTCCAAACTTATCCTGCAACCTTCTATCTGTCTATCAGATAACTCATTCAGGTGAAGGTAAAATTGTTGAATTTTCACCTCATGATGTTGTAATCAAGGATCTAAAAGATCCTAAACAGATTCTAGCTACTGGTCTTGCTGATGATTCCAAAAGGTTGTATAAGTTTCACAACTTTGGGTCATCCCATCTTCCCTCAGTGTTTGTTGCTCATAATGATGAAATGAGCAAACTTTGGCATGAGCGGTTTGGTCACTTAAACTATCGCTCCCTTCAGCATCTATGTAAAGAAAATATGGTGACAGGTCTTCCTATGGTATCTTGCAAAGATGGTGTTTGTTCCGGATGTGTACTCGGAAAACATCATCGGGACAGTTTTGACAAACGTGCCTCTTGGCATGCCTCAGCCCCTTTACAGCTTGTGCACAGTGATTTATGTGGTCCTCTTCCTGTTGCTTCATTCTCTGGCTGCAAGTACTTCTTAACTTTCATTGATGATTTCTCTAGACGCACTTGGGTATACTTCTTAAAACTCAAGAGCGAAGTATTTAGCACTTTTTTGGCCTTCAAAGCATTTGTTGAAAAACAATCTGGACATCAAATTCTTAAGCTAAGAACTGATAATGGTGGAGAATATGTTAAAAACGCATTCATCAACTTTTGCACCGAAAATGGAATTCAAATGCAACATACTGTTCCATACACTCCACAACAAAATGGTGTAGCTGAAAGGAAAAATCGCACCTTAAAGGAAATGGCTAATTGTATGCTGCAATCTAAAGGACTCAGTCTTAGTTTTTGGGCCGAAGCAATTAATTGTGCAAATTATATAATCAATCGCACTCCTACTAAGGTTCTAGAGAATATCACTCCAGAAGAAGCTTGGAGTTCCATTAAACCAGATGTAAGTCACTTTCGTGTGTTTGGAAGTGAAGCATGGGCCCATATTCCAGATGAAAAGCATAAAGCTTTAGAACCTAAGAGTGAGAAATGTACTTTTGTTGGATATTCTGAAGATGTAAAAGGTTATAGACTTATTCCATTTAAGTCCAAAAATGTTATCATTAGAAGAGATGTAAAATTTGATGAAAATAAATCGGCCTGCGAGCCTAGTCCGGCGGATGTGCCACCTCTTCCTATCTCTTCTATCTTTGAAAACATTTCTTCTTCTGATGATGAAAGCGAGGATGATAATCCTCCCCCACCTTCTCAGGATCCTCAACTTCCAAGATGGGTCCGTGCTACTCGGGATGCAGCAGGTGATCTTGCCGGTGATCCTACAGATCAGCGACGTACACGTTCTCAGTTTGAAAGAGCCTCTTCTTTACTGGCTCAAGCTCCAGTAAATCATGATCCTGACACTTTTGCAGAAGCTTCAGGCCATCCACATTGGGAAGCAGCTATGAATGAAGAATATCATTCATTGATGACAAATGATACATGGGATCTTGTTCCTCTACCAAAGGGACGCAAACTTGTTAGATGCAAATGGGTTTACAGAACCAAGTATGGACCAGATGGGAAAGTTGATAAACATAAGGCTCGTCTAGTTGCTAAGGGCTTTTCACAGGTTGAAGGCATTGACTACACTGAAACCTTCTCTCCAGTTGCCAAAATGAACTCTATCCGCCTTGTTCTTTCCCTTGCTGCCTCTTTAAAATGGGAAGTCCATCAAATGGATGTTAAATCTGCCTTCTTGCATGGGGACTTGCAGGAAGAAATCTATATGGAACAACCCATTGGCTTCATACAAACAGACTCCAGCCTCATTTGTCGACTTAAGAAATCCCTTTATGGCCTCAAACAAGCTCCTCGGGCTTGGTATGCCAAAATGGATAGCTTTCTTTTAGAATCTGGCTTTTCTAGGTGTCATTCTGACAATACTGTCTACACCAAGAAAGTGGGCAACTCTCTTATCATCCTTGTTCTTTATGTTGATGATCTTATTCTTACTGGTAGTGATCCCAACCTTATAAACCATGTGAAGTCCAGCCTTAAAAAGAAATTTGAAATGACAGACTTAGGACACTTACACTATTTTCTCGGTCTTCAAGTCTTGCAATCCCAAGAAGGTATTTTCCTTTCCCAGTCCAAGTATGCTTGTGATATTCTTCGTCATTTTCACATGGAAGACTGTAAGCCAGCCCCTTCGCCCTTTCAGTCTGGAGTCAAACTTTCAGTCTCTTGTACTTCTCCTGAAATTGATGCTACCTTATACCGTCAACTTGTCGGAAAACTCTTGTATTTAACCCATACTCGTCCTGATCTTTCCTTTGCTGTTGGCCTTGTTGCTCGTTTTATGCAAAACCCCCGTGAAAGTCATTGGAAAGCAGCTAAAAGAATACTTCGTTATGTTCGAGGTACAGTACAGTTTGGGATTCATTACAGTGCCAAAGCAGCTCCTCTATTAGTTGGTTTCACTGATTCTGATTGGGCTGGTGACCTTGATGATCGGAAGTCTACTGCCGGTTATGTCTTCACTCTTGGTTCAGGACCTATTACATGGGCTTGTAAGAAACAGGCTGCCATTTCTCTTTCGTCAGCAGAAGCAGAGTATCGTGGTGCCGTGGAAGCTAGTAAGGAAGCCTTGTGGCTTCGTCAGATCCTATCCGAATTTGGCTTTGAGCAGCAGCATCCAACCACACTTTGGTGTGATAATCAAAGTGCCATTCAGCTATGCAAAGATCCAGTCCAGCATCAGCGCAGCAAACACATTGAACTACACATGCACTTCATCAGAAAGCTCATTCATGACCATGTTCTTGAAGTGCAATATTGTCCAACGGATGATCAGGTTTCAGACATCTTCACAAAGGCTCTCACAGAGGCGAAGTTCACTAAACTTCGATATATGCTTGGAGTTCAGGAAGTTGTCACTAAGGGGGGATAGGCTCTAGTGCCTCCTTCCTTCTCCTATTGTGTCATATTTGTAAATCCTTCAATCCTATCCCAAGTTGTTCTTAAGGGGGGATGTTAGGATATTCCGACACATAGGATATAGTTAAGTTCAACTTGGTCTAGCATAGAGTTAGGTTAGAGTTAGGTAAAGTGTGTTTCTTTACCGTTGTACATTTTGTAACTTACAATCCGACGGTCACGATATGTAGTGATCCGACGGTTCACTCTCACCTCGGTATTACCGACACTTGATCCGTGGCTTGACACCCGATTGGTCCATGAGTTCTATTTAAAGCGCATGGAGGGTCATTGTTCGGGTAATCCGTGCATGAGAGAAGCTTATGTAAATTTTCATTCTTTGATTAATAAATTGTCTGTACCCACGTTGGGACAGGCCGTGGACTGTTTCCCTCCTTGCACTCTGAGGGTTTTAACCACGTCAAAAATACTGGTGTATTGATTTGAGATCTGGTTGTGAGCGGTGTCCTTTTGGTATTCTTTCTGAGGAACTTACCCTGTAAATTCCTACACTTTGAATTCCTTCAAACTATTTTTCAAACCAAGCTTATGAAATTTTTTTTTAAAAACTACACACCTTTTTTCACTTTGTAGGAGTTTTATATTGAATCTAATGTATCTTTGTAATTTAAGATCATCCAATTCTGAAATTGCGACCTATGGTATCTCTCTGCGTCCTCTTTCCAATGCCACCAGTCTGATCCAAATTTGATTCTCCAGGGAAGAGTTATGCCAAATCTCCCATAGTGACCTAATTATAGACTAGTTCAGTAGAGTGAACTTGTACGATGAGCCACGAGTCACTGTTTCAACCTTTGGCTCTGAAAAATATATACAAGAAACTAAAGTCTGTCCTCTTTTTGTAACTTCTTACAAAATTTCAATTCGATGCTCAGAGAGAAAGTTATGACGATTTTCCCCAGGTCACCTGTTTGGAATGTAATTCAAGAGTCTACAAAAAGACCAACTTCCTCAGATCATAACTCCGCAAATATAGTGCAAAAAGCTTTGAAATTTAGACCTGAGATTTAGTGTGATTTCATCTCAAATGGTGTTTTTTTTTAGCTTCTGAAACATCGCAGAAAAAAAGTTATAGTGAAAATTCCATGATGACTTATTTGGAGCAGCAAAACCCTAGAATCCAAAGCTCTGATACCAAATTTTATGAAGCCGACTCACAAAAAGATAGAAAAGATAGTTGAACGCCTTAGAATTCAGCCTCTTCGAGGGGGAAACCTCCTTTACATTACACAAATGAACAATTCTTGGATGATTCAAATGACAAAACCTCCTTTCTATATATAGGAGTCTAAAGAGTCACAATATAACCCAGCCGACCTAACAATAATAATATAAATCCACAAAAATAACAATAAAGGGATTCTATGGGGCATAGTAATAACAATATGGGGACAATAGGGGCACAACAACATTAATAAGGGATACAACTACAATAGTAATGGGGTAATCACTAGTATTATAGGAACTTAACATTGAGGAGGCAAAAAAAAGGGAGATCTTGAAAATATGATTTCAAGAAGATCTTTCTCAAAAGAAAGAAGAACTTGATGCAACCTGTGATGAGATCAACAAACTCAAGGGATTTCAAAAGGAACACTTATAAGATAATATAGTTGAAGCAAAATGAAGGCAATTAACTCTAGTAAAGCTCTAATTGATGAAGGTACAAGCCCCACATCTCCGCAAGATGATTCTAAGAAGGAAGTTGATCTAAGTGAAAAGCCAAAGAAGAATGTTGTGAAGAACAATACCAACACAGTCAAGAGCAAAGGACGACAACAGACCACAACACCACCTCCAAAGAAGAATGATAAATCTTCCAATTATTTTTGTTTATTTAGTGGATATTGTTTTCCATGTGTTAACTATGGACATATGGCTAGGGATTGTGAATTTGTTGATAGGTGCAATTATCAAGGACCATTGCATCTGAATGAATTATCCATGTACGCACATTCATTTGATGGTTATTTATTTTTATGTGCTAACTATGGACATATGGGTAGCAATTATGAAGTTTTTGACCGGTACAATCATTACCTGCAAAACCCTAGAAATAAGTTTGCAAGATCACGAGACAAGTTCCACGATGATTTTGTCAGTAGAGAATATGTTAAGTTTAGGTATGTTCTATGCTTAGAGCAATTTATTTCAATTTTCATAGTTAGCTCAATATCTTTTCCAGATTAGCAATCACATCAGCATTAAAGTAAACTGCAAATAGAAAATAAACATAAATTGTAGAAGACAAGTCAAGACTAGAGGACACAAGATGTGGCACTAGCCAAGGACAAACCCCAATGTGGGGAAAGCCTTGATCAATTCTTCTTCTATGTTCTTCAATAGTTCAGCAGAGAGAGAGAGAGAGAGAGAGAGATAGTACATTTACAACAGAAGTCAACACTTAGACTTTCTAGATAAGAGAATAGATCATCTCTACATGATATCAGTTGAAGACGTGTTGCTTCAACTGATTCTCCAAGGTGACTCCTTCACCTATCATTGTGTTTCATCTCATCCATGTGCTACACCTCACCATGCTACACCATGTTGCACTCATCATCATAGTGCTGGACCTAATGACCATGCTATGCACTTCATGTTGTTGCTCCTGTCACTATGCTTCTCCAATCATTGGGTTGCTCTGATCACGAATCTGCACTCATCATCACTGCATCCAATCATGTAGTTGCATCATACACAGCATTGTGTTATGAATCACATCATGCTGCACACTTTTTACATTATGTTGCAATGCTACCCATCACTGTATGCTAATAGCACTATGTTGTACTATCTATTGTCCCATAATATGTCCAGCTACACCAACATGCCCAAATAGTCCAATTAGGTCATGATGTCATTTGTTTGCACAACTATTTGTTGCACACCTGGTTAGGGCACTTGCAACAGCCCTAGTTTCATCCCACAGTCAACAAACTAAACCTTTAAGGGTTGCGTCATACCCTCATAGGTCTCATCATCACCCACACTACTTGCTTAGGGAGTTGTCCACTCTTGATAGCCCTCATATGGCCTCTAGTTGTGTGCTATGTCCTGCGGCCTAGCACAACAGATTGTTGTAGCAATAGACCTCCGAAAATGTGCCAAAACAACTTCCAGACAGCAACATGTTTGACCCTTAGGAACTCAGCCTAATAGCCAGCCTTCTCGGCCCTCTTCACAGCAAACTCATATCCTAATTATATCACTATTCTAGCTCTAATACTATCCGCACTTACCTTGTCCACTCAGCCTCCTGTAGCAGACTTCAGATCCCTGTTTTCCCACGTTTTCCATACTCTAGGTTGCTGCAGCTAAGGTATATCCATATCACCCTTAGGTAGGGCAACATAGGGCCTCCTCTAGTTGTTGGTTAGGGCCTTCCCTTTGCTGCAGATTAGGGTTCCATTTAGCTATGGATTAGGACTCCCTTTAGCTGCAGATTAGGGCTCACTTTAGCTAATAATTAGGGCTCTCTTTGGCTACGGATTAGGGCTCTCCTAGCTGTGGATTAGGGCCTCTTAGATCTACGGCCAGATCTCCTAAAAGTCTACGGCTAGGGCTCTCCTAGATGACCCTTCTTTAGGGCTGCGTAGAAGGCATCTCCTCTAGAACTCCTCTTCCACTAAAAACCCAAACAAGTGGAGAGTGAGATCATTTGAGATGATATTAAATGACTTGATGTCCTCCTTTATTTATAGTAAAACGTTGAGCAAAAGTGGGGTATATTTGGTTGCTAACCGACCTTGACGAATTGCCTATAACACAAATAAATTCATATCTCCATGAATACTTATCGAAATCGGATGATCTTTAGATCAATCCTACACCTCTCAATGAGAGGGATCCAAGAAAAATATCAGCTGCCATTAATAAGATGACCCACATGGAATTTGGCCCTAGTTTCCAATTTTAACACTCCCTCTCAACTAGGGAGAACTCAATCCACTAATCCATATGTCTGACTATACTATCTCTGCCATCAATGCCCTGCACTGCTCTACTTTTCTCTACTCTACTCTGTTGAGCTCTTCTTAGTTCTTCTTTGTTCTGCTCTGCTGAGCTCTGCTCAGTTATGCTTTGCTGAGCTCTTCTCTACTCAGTTCTGCTCTGCTGAACCATGAAAAAGAAGAATTGATCGAGAATATCTCATACTATTCTCTACTGGCCTAAAGTCAATTTCATTGATCCCACATCCATATCACAAGGGAGTGTCTGAAACCACTCACACTAATCCCAAATCAATTTCATTGATCCCAGACCAATGGAGGTCATCCTAGCATAGGGAGTATGGTAGATACAACGATGCATCCATGGATAGTAATACTATAGTCCCTAACGCCATTTCCCTGCTCATTGATCAAATGAGAGGTACTTCCCATGAGTCCCAAACTGCATGGGTAGGATGCCTCGACAAGAGAACTAATCATCCTGCCCACATGAGAATGAATCATCCTGTCCCACAGTCGCCACGGGAGAACTAATCATCCTAGCCCATAGGAGAACTAATCATCATGTTCCATAGTCACCCGAGGTATCACAGGGAAAGGTTGAACCTGTCACCCTATACATAACACACCACCAGGGGAGGGTGAGTCGCCTTGTGGTTGTATGTCACTCCAGTAAGTACCCCAAGCCCCCCAGAGCTCCTAAAGCTCAATGCATGGAACATGCAGGACCCTTATACAAATGTCTCTCAATGACTCCAATTCGTTCGAGAAAATCACAGATTTGACCTTTCCCCGGGACTTTGACAAAGTGTCTACGACCTGTACATTAGTCTCAATGTGATGGAGCCTCCCCGCTCATTAACTTCCCATATCCCAGAGAAGGTAGTATCTGATCTCTATCTTATGGAGAAATCATCGAGCACGGGATTCCTCAATAATTGAATCCCCCTATTTGTCACAAAGAATCACATTGGTATTCATCATATGTACAAACAGCTCACTGAAGAGCTTCCACAACTAGGAACCTTCAGACGAGATCATACTCGTAGCTATGTATTCAGTCTTGGCAGTGCTTATAGCAACCAACTTTTGTTTCTTGCTCATCCATGATATCAAAGCATAATCTAGAGAGAAACAACATTGAGAAGTGCTCTAGTGATCCTCCACACTACTTACCCAGTCAACATTCGAATAATCATGCAACTTCATATTTCGGCAATGTATCTCAATCCATGAGAGATTGTGCCCTGAAGATATCTCAGAAGATTATTCGCATCAATCTAGTGAGGCTCAACCAAATATGAGCTCACTATGCTAACTGCAAAGCATATATACAGATGGAAGTTCACCAAGAACATCAATGCAGATGAGTTTATGAAACTCAGAGGCATTTCCCAAATCTGGTCCGGCATCACCACCATATAACTTTTGAAGGTTAAGATCCTCAAAGTAGTCACGAGCTTGTAGTTTACCTATCCATATCTGGAATCCAAATCCTTCTTAATTCTGCAAGTGAGAGGGTCTACACCTATCATAAATAGGTCATTTCTCATAAGGTGTTGGTATGAGAGTTCTATCATCCACAATCTTCAAATAATGGTTTGGATTGGCTTCATTTTTAGTGAATCTCAGCTTCATCAGACAGCTATCAATCCTCTCATATTAGGCCTTGGGTGTTTTACTTCAAGCCATAGAGGGATTTCTTCCACCTGTATACATGAGATTCCCAATCATGAATCTCAAACCCCTCGGGTTGTTCCAAAATTGTGGACCTGCTACATGAGGGGAATGGTCCCCTTGTAAGATTTTCCTTCAATACATCTCAGACATGTACCTTCATGCTTTTCTTGAATTCAAGTATCTGAGTCACCCTCTGAATCACATTGGTTAGAGCCTCATAAAGTAGATCTCAAGCGTTATAGATGAGATATGTCATGATCCCCAATGGACCATCCTGCAACTTGACACAAATTGCCAACCCTGAACCCATGAGTAAAAGCATCTTTGAAAATTTCATTTTCAAACATGTACCTTTCCATCGATAAATGCCACCCTATAACCTTTGACTTCCATTTCTGAAATGGACACCAGATTCTTCTTGTGATCAAGTACATAAAATAGATTCTGTAAATAAATCGAGTTACCCTCATTCAATTGCGGGGTAACATTCCCTACATCCTTTCCGGGATAGGTGGCATCAGCTCCAAGTATAATCCCATGATTGTTTCCATCTCTATCAAATTAGTGAGAGAGCCCTTCTATTTGATGAAGTGCCTTGAAGCACTATAATTGATAAGCAAGATTCCCAAACAATTTGAAGAAGAGGGCCAATACAAGATAGTGCTTCTTTATCTTATCAGAAAATACATTTGATTCGTCATACCTGGGGTTCCTTGCTTTCTCTGAAGAGTCAGTTGTTTTCTCGATGACCTGCATTACCTGTCATTCCTCTAACCATTGAAGATGTCCCTGGAATTATTTCTATCATTATCGAGAGATGTGTCCCTGACATTCGGACACTTCTTCACATAATGGCCGAACTAATTATTTGCCTTTCCTTCCACCCTTAGATCTGGTCTTCCCAATGAAGTGATCTTTAGGTAGGCCATATTCCACTGTGCTATTCTGGTAATATTCTCTACTTTGATTTCACCCTCGGTGAATTTGAAGAGGGATGAGGAACCCATTAATCCTTTTATCCTTTCCTAACTGTCTTCGGTGATTGCTCTTTCACTATTACTTGGGCATTTTCTTCACCTCAGCTCTGATACCATGTTAAGTTTAGATATGTTCTATGCTTAGAGAAATTTATTTCAATTTTCACAGTTAGCTCAATATCTTTTCTAGCTTAGAAATCACATCAGCATTAAAGTAAACTACAAATAGAACATAAACTTAAAAAGTTAAATCGCAGAAGACAAGACAAGACTAGAGGACACAAGATGTGGCACTAGCCAAGGACAAACCCCAATGTAGGGAAACCCTTGATAAATTATTCTTCTATGTTCTTCAATAGTTTAGCACAGAGAGAGAGACAGACAGACAGAGAGAGAGAGAGAGATAGTACATTTACGATAGAAGTCAACACTTTGAATTTCTAGATAAGAGAATAGATCATCTCTACATGAGATCATTTGAAGACATGCTGCTTCAACTGATTCTCCAAGGTGACTCCTTCACCTATCATTGTGTTGTATCTCATCCATGTGTTGCACCTCACCGTGATGCACCATGTTGCACTCATCATCACAGTGTTGGACCTAATGACCATGATATGCACTTCATGTTGCTGCTCCTATGACTGTGCTTCTCCAATCACTGGGCTGCTCTCATCACGGATCTCCAATCTATGTTGCACTCATCATCACTACATCCAATCATGTAGCTGCATCATATATAGTGTTGTGCTATGCGTCACATCATGTTGCACCCTTTTTACATTATGTTGTATTTCTACCCATCATTGTATGCTGATAGCACTATGTTGTACTAGCTGTTGTCCCATAATATGTCCAACTACACCAACATGCCCAAATAGTCCAATTAAGTCATTCTTTCATTTGTTTTCATAGCTATTTGCTACAAACCTAGTTAGGGCACTTGCAACAGCCCTAATTTCATCCCACGGTCAACAAACTAACCAGGGCTGCAGCATACCATCATAGGTCTCCTCCTCACCCATGCTGCTTGCTTAGGGTGATGTCCACCCTTGATAGCCCTCACACAACCTCTAGTTGTGTGCTATGGCCCATGGCCTAGCACAAGAGATTTTTGTAGCAATAGACCTCTGAAAATGTGCCAAAATAACTTCCAAACAGCAACATGTTTGACCCTTAGGAACCCAGCCTAATAGTCAGCCTTCTCGGCCATCTTCATAACAAACTCAAATCTTGATTATATCACTGTATCAGCCCTAATACTATCTGCACTTACATCAGCCACTTTACCTCCTATAGCAAACCTTGGATCCCTGTTTTCCCATGCTATCTAGGCTCTAGGTTGTTCTGGCTAGGGTATATCCATATCACCCTTAGGTAGGGCAACATAGGTCATCCTCTAGTTGTTGGTTAGGACCTTCCCTTTGCTGCAGATTAGGGCTCCCTTTAGCTGTAGATTAGGACTCCCTCTAGCTACGGATTAGGGCTCTCTTTGGTTGTGGATTAGGGCTCTTCTAGCTGTGGATTAGGGCCTCTTAGCTCTGCGGCTAGATCTCCTACAAGTCTGCGGCTAAGGCTCTCCTAGATGACCCTTCTTTAGGGCTGCGTAGAAGGCATCTTCTTTAGACCTCCTCTCCCACTAAAAACCCAAACAAGTTGAGAGTGAGATGATAAGATATGATATCAAATGACTTGAAGTCATCCTTTATTTATACTAAAACATTTAGCACAAGTGGGGTATATTTGGTTGTTGGTCGACCTTGACGAATTTCCCATAACACAAATAAATTCATATCTCCATGAATACTTATCGGAATTGGATGATCTTTAGATCAATCCTACACCTCTTGATGAGAGGGATCCAAGAAAAATATCAGCTGCCATTAATAATATGACCCACGTGGAGTTTGGCCCTAGTTTCCAATTTTAACACTCCCTCTCAACTAGGGAGAACTCCATCCGCTAATCCATATGTCCGACTATACTATCTCTACCATCAGTTCCCTGCACTAATCTGCTTTGTTATACTCTGCTCTGTTATGCTCTGGTGAGCTCTGCTCAGTTCTAATTTGTTGAGCTCTACTCAGTTCTGCTCTGCTAAGCTCTGCTCTACTCAGTTCTACTCTGCTGAGCTCACTCTGCTTAGTTCTTCTCTTCTGAACCATGAAGAAGAAGAATTGATTGAGAATGTCTCATACTATTCTCTACTGAACTGAAGTCAGTTTCATTGATCCCAGATCAATATCACAAGGGAGTGTCTCAAACCACTCATATTGATCCTAGATCAGTTTCATTGATCCCAGATCAATGGAGGTCATCCTAGCATAGGGAGTATGGTAGATACAATGATGCGTCCATCGATAGTAATACTATGGTCCCTAACCCCATTTCCTTGCTCATTGATCAGATGAGAGGTACATCCCACAAGTCCCAAACTGCATGGGTAGGATGCCTCGACAAGAGAACTAATCATGCTGCCCGCAGGAGAATGAATCATCATGTGCCATAGTCGCCACGAGAGAACTAATCATCCTAGCCCATAGGAGAACTAATCATCCTGTTCCATAATTTCCACAGGATAAATAATCATCCCAACCCATAGGAGAACTAACCATCATGTTCCATAGACGCCATGAGGTATCACAGGGAAAGGTTGAACCTATCACCCTGTACATAACACACCACCAAGGGAGGGCGAGTCTCCCTATGGTCGTATGTCGCTCCAGTAAGTACCCCAAGCCCCCTAAAGCTCCTAGAGGTCAATGCATGCAACATGCAGGACCCTTATACGAAGGTCTCTCAACGAATCCAAGTCGTTCGGGAAATTCACAGATTTTACCTTTCCCCGGGACTTTGACAAAGTTTCTGCGACCTGTACATCAGTCTCAATGCGATGGAGCCTCCACGCTCATTGACTTACCATATCCCATATAAGTTAGTATCTGATGTCTATCTTCTGGAGAAATCATCGAACACGATTCCTCAATAATTGAATCCCCCCTAGTTTTCACAAAGAATCATAGTGGTATTCATCATATGTACAAACAACTCACTGAAGAGCTTCCACAACTAGGAAGCTTCAAATGAGATCATACTCATAGATATGTATTCAGTCTTGGTAGTGCTTATAGCAACCAACTTCTGCTTCCTACTCATCCATGATATCGAAGCAGAATCCAGAGAGAAACAACATTTAGAAGTGCTCTAGCGATCCTCCACACTGCTTGCCCAGTCAACATTCGAATAATCATGCAACTTCATATTTCGGTAATGTGTCTCAATCCATGAGAGATTGTGCCCTGAAGATATCTCAGAAGATTCTTGGCACCAATCTAGTGAGGCTCAACCAAATATGATCTCACTATGCTAACTAAAAAGCTTATATACAGACAGAAGTTCACCAAGAACATCAATGCAGGTGATTTTATGAAACTCAGAGGCATTTCCCAAATCTGGTCTGGCATCACCACCATATAACTTCTGAAAGTTAAGATCCTCAAAGTAGTCACGGGCTTGCAGTTTACCAATCCATATTTGTAATCCAACTCCCTCTTACTTCTACAAGTGAGAGGGTCTAAACATATTTAGGCATTTCCCAAATTTGGTCTGGCATCACCACCATATAACTTCTAAAAGTTAAGATCCTTAAAGTAGTCACAGGCTTGTGGTTTACCAATCCATATCTGGAATCCAACTCCCTCTTACTTATGCAAGTGAGAGGGTATACACCTGTTAGAAATAGGTCATTTCTTAGAAAGTGTTGGCATGAGAGTTCTATCATACACAACCTTCAAATAATGGTTTGGATTGGCTTCATTTTTAGTGAATCTCAACTTCATCAAATAGCTATCAATCCTCTCATATTAGGCCTGGGGTGTTTTACTTCAAGCCATAGAGGGATTTATTCCACCTGTATACATGAGATTCCCAATCATGAATCTCAAACCCCTCGGGTTGTTCCAAACTTGTGGACCTGCTACATGAGGGGAATGGTCCCCTTGTAAGATTTTCCTCCGATACATCTCAGACATGTACCTTCATGCTTTTCTTGAATTCAGGTATTTGGGCCACCATCTGAATCACATCGGTTAGGGCCTCATAAAGTAGATCTCAAGCGTTATAGATGAGATATGTCATGATCCCCAATGAATGATCTTGCAACTTGACACAAATTGCCAACCCTGAACCCATGAGTAAAAGCATCTTCGAAAATTTCATTTTCAAACACTTACCTTTCCATCGATGAATGCCACTGTGTAACCTTTGACTTCCATTGCTGAAATGGACACCAGGTTCTTCTGGTGATCAAGTACATAAAAAAGATTCTATAAATGAATCGAGTTACCCTCATTCAAATGCGGGGTAACATTCCCTACACCCTTTCCGGGATAGGTGGCATCAGCTCCAAGTATAATCCCACGATTGTTTCCTTCTCTACCAAATTAGAGAGAGAACCCTTCTATTTGATGAAGTGCCTTGAATCACTATAATTGATAAGAAATATTCCCAAAGAATCTGAAGAAGAGGGCCAATACAAGATAGGGCTTCTTTATCTTATCAGAAAATAAATTTGATTCTTCATACTTGGGGTTCCTTTCTTTCTCTGAAGGGTCAGCCATTTCCTTGATGACCTGCATTACCTGTAATTCCTTTGACCATTGAAGATGTCCCTGGAATGCTTATTATCATCATCAAGTGATGTGTTCCTGCCATTCAGACACTTCTTCACATAATGGTTGAGCTAGTTATCTGCCTTTCCTTCCACCCTTAGATCCAGTCTTCCTAATGATGTGATCTTTAGGTAGACCATACTCCACTGTGATATTCTGATAATATTCTCTACTTTGATTTCACCCTCAGTGAATTTGAAGAGGGATGAGGAACCCATTGATCCTTTTGTCCTTTCCTAACCTAGTCTTCGATGATTGCTCTTTCAATCTTGCTTGGGCATTGTCTTCACCTCAACTATGATACCATGTTAAGTTTAGGTATGTTCTATGCTTATAGAAATTTATTTCAATTTTCACAGTTAGCTCAATATCTTTTCTAGATTAGCAATCACAACAGCATTAAAGTAAACTGCAGATAGAACATAAACATAAATCGTAGAAGACAAGCCAAGGCTAGAGGACACAAGATGTGGCACTAGCTAGGGACAAACCCCAATGTGGAGAAACCTTTGATAAATTCTTCTTCTATGTTCTTCAATAGTTTAGCAGAGAAAGAGAGAGAGAGAGATAGTACATTTACAATAGAAGTCAACACTTTGAATTTCTAGATAAGAGAATAGATCATATCTACATGAGATCAATTGAAGACCATCTGCTTCAACTAATTCTCCAAGGTGACTCCTTCACCTATCATTGTGTTGCATCTCATCCATGTGATGCACCATGCTACACTCATCATCACAGTGCTGGACCTAATGACCATGCTAAGCACTTCATGTTGCTACTCCTGTCACTGTGCTTCTCCAATCACTGGGTTGCTCTCATCATGGATCTTCACTCTATGTTGCACTCATCATCACTGCATCCAATCATGTAACTACATCATAAATATTGTTGTGCTATGCATCACATCATGTTGCACCCTTTTTACATTATGCTGCATTGCTACCCATCACTGTATGCTAATAGCACTATG
The DNA here is from genome assembly GCA_031772625.1 of Pinus tabuliformis. Classification (NCBI taxonomy): domain Eukaryota; kingdom Viridiplantae; phylum Streptophyta; class Pinopsida; order Pinales; family Pinaceae; genus Pinus; species Pinus tabuliformis. Next base: position 635,110,031 of record CM062819.1, on the reverse strand, counting down.
TTGTACTAGTTGTTGTCCCATAATATGTCCAGCTACACCAACATGCCCAAATAGTCTAATTAAGTCATGCTTTCATTTGTTTGCATAGCTATTTGTTGCACACATAGTTAGGGCACTTGCAGCAGACCTAGTTTCATCCCACAGTCAACAAACTAACCCTTTAAGGGCTGCAGAATACCCTCATAGGTCTCCTCCTCACCCACGCTACTTGCTTAGGGTGATGTCCACCCTTGACAGTGCTCACACAACCTCTAGTTGTGTGCTATGGCCCATGACCTAGCACAACAGATTGTTGTAGCAACAGACCTCCGAAAATGTGCCAAAATAACTTCCAAATAGAAACATGTTTGACACTTAGGAACTCGGCCTAACAGTCAGCCTTCTCGGCCCTCTTCACAGCAAACTTGGATCCTGATTATATCACTGTTCGAGCCCTAATACTATCCGCACTTACCTATGCCACTCGACCTCCTGTAGCAGACCTCGAATCCCTGTTTTCCCACATTGTCCAGACTCTAGGTTGTTGCAGCTAGGGTATATCCATATCACCCTTAGGTGGGGTAGCGTAGGTCCTCCTCTAGTTGCCGGTTAGGGCCTTCCCTTTGTTGTAGATTAGGGCTCCCTTTAGCTGCGAATTAAGACTCCCTTTAGCTACGGATTAGAGATCTCTTTGGTTGTGGATTAGGGCTCTTCTAGCTGTGATTAGGGCTCTTCTAGTTGTGGATTAGGGCCTCTTAGATATGAGGCTAGATCTCCTACAAGTCTGCGGCTAGGGCCCTCCTAGATGACCCTTCTTTAGGGTTGCGTAGAAGGCATCTCTTCTAGACCTCATCTTCCAAAAAAAACCCAAACAAGTGGAGAGTGAGATCACAAGAGATGATATCAAATGACTTGAAGTCCTCCTTTATTTATACTAAAATGTTGAGCACAAGTGGGGTATATTTGGTTGCTAACCAACCTTGATGAATTGCCCATAACACAAATAAATTCATATCTCCATGAATACTTATCAGAATCGGATGATCTTTAGATCAATCCTACACCTCTCGATGAGAGGGATCCAAGAAAAATATCAGCTGCCATTAATAATATGACCCACATGGAATTTGGCCCTATTTGCCAATTTTAACAGAATACATGCTAGATGGGCCAAACATTGAATGTTTCAAATGCCATAACTATGGCCATAACACTCGCAATTGCAAATATCAAATGGAATCACCTATGGACATTGAATGCTTCAAGTGTCATAACTATGGACACATAGATCGTCAATGCATGTACAAGATGGAATAAACAATGAATGAAAAGCTTGATGACGAGAATAAGAAGGTTTGGAAAAGAAAATAGGTACAAGATGAACAACTACAAGATGAGCGAGAAAAGCAAGAAGACAAGAATGTCTCAACAATTATGCTTTTAGGATTCCTAACAGTTCATAAGGAACCAAAAATTTCTTCGATTAATGACTCGAGCCAAGGTTCTCTATTAGATGAATCCATTAGGGGAATTTTGAGGTCTAAAATGTGCCTCCTAAGAAAAATGTACAACCAAAATAAACTTTATAAGAACCAATACAATTCATTATGATGATGTCAACCATGGGGGATGATTCATCATTTTTGGAGTAAAAACTACTTTTTCAACTCGTATTTTCAACTTATCTCCCTAAGTTCTTGCTCAAATTTGGAGTGGTAGTACTTTTGGGATGCAAAATTTAATTCCTCATCTAAGGAGTACTCATGTTGCATACCTTCGATGGACTCTTCTACAGGGAAAATGAGAAATACATGAAAAAATGTGATTGCAATCATGTTTTTCATGTATTTCTCATTTTTCATGTAGTAGGGTCCATAGAAAGTATGCAAGATGGGTACTCCTTGGATGAGGAATCAAATTTTGCATCCAACGAATGTTTTTGCTCAAAATTTGAGTAAACTCATATGAAGATAAGTTGAAAAAATAGTATTTTCTTTTTTCCCTCTAAAATTTGATGATGTAATCTAATCTTATTTTATTATTTCCACTATTATTTTATAATTCCTTAGGAGGCCCATTTTACACCCCAAAATTCCCCTAATTCACTATTCTGAATGATTTAGTTCATCGACTCCTTGAATTTGAAGAGGAGGATTCTATGCAGCAGTATATGGTACAAGTCTACGATTGATAGAGAGATAGTTTGAACAAGATGGAACTTTCATTACAGGTTCAAGGGGAGCAAAACAGTTGAAGGATTACATGTTCACAAAGGAATGTTTCTTTTCAATGGAAGCACATACAGGACATAGGTCCACCGGGATCATCACTGATAGATTATTACAAGAAGATTTCTCGGCAAGGGAGCACAGGCAGATAACAGGTCCACATGAAGCAAGAAAATTCTCAAGGGGAGTAACCCTTTGCCATTGATGTCAAAGGGGGAGAGAAAAACCTAAGAAGGAGATTGAAATCTCGAGAAGGAGGTGAAGCATGAAGGCAGGGGGATTTGTACTCGTGGCGGGGTATGTGTGTTGCCAACAATGACAAGGGGAGAAATTGTTGGATGGTGTTGTCATTGATTTCAACCCATGGAGTTGAATGGGTTTCAGTTTGACCAAAAACACCAGTCATTGATGTCAAATGGTTAATGAACACTTCTTATTAATTATCGGATTACATCAAGATGGCAGTTATACTGTTGGATGGTTAAAAACCCAAGTCCTATGGTTTGGGTTCCCTGGATTGAGGATGTACCCCGACTTTGTCGAGGGTTTTTGGTAGGTCAAATCATTGATTTTTGGTCAGAGATATATTTCATTAGATTCTCCTCGAAAATATGTTTTTATTAATATGTGGTATGCTCCGAAGGCCTCTTGGTTTGAGAGATATTCACAATTGAAGCTAGTGTCCCCGGTTTCTGGGCTAAAATCCCAATGGGTAGTGACATGACACCTCCTCCTATATTTCTCAACATATGACATTGTTTATCATTGTAATCTCACCTCGTCTAAGTTACACAACTTCAAAAACCAAAGACAATAAATCAATCATTGACTTAATACACTCATGTTTCACCTAAAAAACACACCAAATAGGGTTAGTGTACAATTACTTAGAGTTTAATAGACAAGTTATTAATGATTACTAAATTAAATTAAATTTATTAATAATAAAAATATTTTAAAACATGCTAAAAAGACATACCTAATAATGCCCCTGAAAAGGTGTCCAATGTCTCCTCCAACGGTCAAATATGAAGCACTCTCACATTCTATAAAAAGAACCTTATACATCCTCCTTAGCACATTAATTTCACACATATTATCATGATTACCTTTGTAATTTTTAGCGTATTTGAAGAAACATATTTTAGACTCCCGAGTCAGACAACGCAAAAGAGAGAATTGGATTAGGGCTCGGTGTTCCTATTCATAAATTCGGTTTGGGTTCAGGTATCTTTCATTTAAGTTTTGTGTTTTGTTCAAAGGATTGTGAAGTTCTGGGTGCTCTTTTCCTTTGTTTTGATTGGCTCTGATACTTAGTATTTGTTTGGGAACTCAGCATAAGAAGCAATGTAAATCCAGGGCACTAAAAATCAATCTATATATCTTGCTGCAAACCTTGGTCTAAAATTCATGAGTTCTTGTAGCCTTACTTCAATTTTTATTAGTATTTGTTTGGGAACTCAGCATAGAAGCGATGTAAATCCAGGGCACTAAAAATCAATCTATATATCTTGCTGCAAACCTTGGTCCAAAATTCATGAGTTCTTGTAGCCTTACTTCAATTTTTATCCACTTAAATTATTCTGCCCAATGGTTCTATAGAAGCATTATAAAACAACTTTTACATCCAAATTTTGAGGCTTGGTTTAGGGATGAAGTGACTTCTATTAAAGGCAATAGATACGATTTTCTTTATAAAACTACATGAGTCCTATCAACAAAAAAAAATGATATCAATTACATAGAAAAATTCAAGGTGTGGATCTAATAAGGGAACTAAATTGCTAGTACAACAATAAGAATTCTATTTTTTATGACAATAAGATCATCCTACAACAACGTTCTCCTTGAAGTGAAAATTTCCGCACATACATATATACTTTATATACACATACCTATTCTTATTTGGAACTGACATGTGTGCAACAATACACTTATGGTCTATGGTGTGAAGATTTGAATTTGTAGTGCTTATTTGAGATCAACAGCTTATTATTGAGTCATTCCAAACCTAAAGTAAAAGTGACTTGACAATGACACCTACAACATTCACCTGTGGTTTATAACAACAATGCCATTTCCTTGGTGATTTCACTTTGACATTGATAACATAACTTGACAAATGATATATTAACCTTATGTGGCAGTAGCATAGACCTGATATGTCTACTTAACTTGATTAAATACATTGATTGTACACATTGACCGTGAATTGAGTTGGAGACTTAGACCTAGTACATTGATCTTATGTAGATAGTAATACTTGTATAGAAGTCTCGCATCATCTAGACAAGTGTCTCCTAAAGGTTGTGGCAGTAGTATTGACATGATCCGTTGACCTGACACATACAAAATGACACTTAGATTAAACATTGAGATAATATCTTGACTTTGACTTGACATATTAGTGAGACTGTAAACATGACTCTTGTCTTGTCAAACATGTTGCAACACGCTTAGTGATGTGATGCATTTACATGGTAGCATTGATTAACTATTGATGTGACATCAACATATGTAGATGTGATGGTCTCATATAACAGTAGTTGTGTAACAATATTGCAGTTGGTTTATGATAACCTCATTGGACCGTGATTTACATTGTTGCATTGGGCGAAAATGGCTCCAGGGCATTAACTATCTGAGAAACAACGATTACATATATGTTGGTAGCCCTACTTGGGCCTAGCCTGAGAGCTTTGAAGGCAGGTCATAGGGATGACTTGAGGCACGTAGGTTTGTGCCATTATTTGATAGCAATACCACAGTTTTGCAGCATTATGAGTAGTTTGGTACAATGAAGGAGAGTGATGCATTGTCTGCATATGAGATTTGATGCTTATTTATTCATGAGCAGCTCAATAAAGTGACATGTAGTGGGAGCTAGTTTTGTGAGCTCTTGATGTTGAGAAGTGCAGTGGTTAAGTTATTATGTATAATGACCTTTGCGAGTAGTGACACTCAGTGATGTATAGTTGAGCAATGATAGTGATGCGCAATTTAGCAATGAGTTGATGTGCAGCTCTATGCAATGGTCAGTGGCTACCAGGATCTAACAAATATACAACATCTTCTTTACAACTTTATTATATTGATTCAGAGCTCAAGGGGATTCCAGTGTGAAAATTTTGAAACGTGATCTATCGACTCTTCTGGGTGATTGGAGTCACCTTCAGGTTGTGGCTTGACAACACTTCAGCGTGGCAGGGTAGTGGTAGGGAAAGTTGTGGCTCGCACATGGCATTGTGGCATCCATTGAGTTGTAGCTGATAAACTAACAGGGCAACGAAGCATCCTTTCCGACAACAGCTGGTAAACAAAGTGTTTGGGCAGTCATCAGGTTGTGGCAGGATCTACTAGGCGTTGGGGCATCCTTCTTATTGCAACAGGATATTAGGGTCTAGTATCGTCCTATAGGTTGTAGCCTGTGAAGTAGGGGGTTTACGCCTCCCTCAATTGTTGTTGAAATATTGATGTAATCAATTTTATTTTAACAGGGAGAAGACAATTACTAAAGAAGCGTTTGGTGGTTTTTGACCCAGAGGGGGTTTTCCACCTAAATTTCTTTGTGTCCTCTATTTTATCTTTCTGCATTGTTGTATGGTGTTGGCTACTGTTCATTATTGTTTATGATCATCTGAAGAAAAACAATAATAATAATTGAAGATTAACTAAAGGTCTAAAAAAAGATTAAAAAGTGTTAATTGTTAAGAAATATTGATTCACCCCCCTCTCAGTATTTCCAACAATCTGGTGGAGGAATCTTCGAGTGATTAAGGAGTTAAGGAGGGAGACCCAATCTCCTAAAATCCCTCTTGCTTGTCTACTTCGAGTTCCTACACTTAAATTAGCCAAAAACTACTCCAAATCCTATAATTAATGCACATTAGGCCACATGGCATAACATCTCACCTTTACCCTTCTCACTAAGAAAAATATAATAAAATATGTAAAGAAATGTGATAAAAGTTGATTTTAATAAGATGGAGAGTGACATTAAGGCCCATATAATTTACCTATTGATGAGCCTCATCATCACCCCCCTACTGAAAGTGTTGCTCATCCTCTGAGCAACATAGTCTATCTGCATGTATTTCATAGCTCTTGTGACCTCTCTAACATCCCAGGCCTCTGTTGATGGAGTTTCCTCTTGTGGATAAAACCCTACATGCTTCTCTATTTCTTCTCACTTCTTTCTTTCCTCTTCCTTGTTTCTACCTTCGAGCATACCCAATAGCAAGGGTGGTTTGCATTTCAAACCAATCCAATTGATTTTGAGTCTCTATAGTGCATTCTTATACAGTGGGGTCCTTTCTAGTGAATCTCTCATCCTTTTAGGGGAATGATACTCCCTGATCCTTAGGTTGTATGGTAGGGTTCCCCATCTCCTTTGGCATGCTTGTTGGCTTTCATCCCCTAGAAATCTCAAGGTGTTCTCAAAATGTGTGATTTATTTCTCTTATGTAGCTAGGTATCTTGGTGCAAGATGTGGATCATTGAAGATGATGTTGTGGGTGCTAATGACAACTATATAATTGATATGTTTTGCTCTCATGTAAAGGGGCTTTTTTTCTTCTCTTTCCAACACCCTCTTTACCTCCATAGCCCTGGCCTCCTCATGACTCATCCATTATGCAAGGGCCATTAGTTGTAAGTCCCCCAAATTTGCATTAGGGTCCCACACATTCAAGTTTGTTAAGGCCAAGTTCTGCAAGTAGAATTCATATATCTTGGCCTTATCCTCTAGGGTTCTTTTGTCACATAGCTCAATGAACTGCCTGTAGTCATGAAAAGGCATAATCCCTCGTTGTGCTATTGTCTTCATCTAAAATTGCATCCATTGATCTTTGAGGTACAATGCATATGATTTTGGTTGCATCCTACACTAGATTGCCTCCATGGAGAGGCTTGCCATGGTGGCCAATTGGCTCTCTTTTTATTGTAACTACCTCCTTAGCCATGTCTTTTCTGCCTCTAGTTTAGATATCATAATTTGTTCCCTGTCTCTTACCCTACTCAACTCTCTGTCCATCTCTAGTAGCTTCTCTTCCATATGGCCCACATCCTCTACATTCTTTTATTTGGAAATTTTCATCATGCGATGTGTCCTACCTCTCTCTTTCTCAAGCTCAAAGAAGAGAGGGATGGAAAATATTTTTGGTATTACTCTGCCTCCCTCAATGAATCTGTAATAAGATCTTAGATTGCGTTGTGGGCTAGGTTCCTACAGCTCTTGGGACTCCCCCTTAGATTTCTTTGGAGAATATTCCCCCTCCTATACTTGTGTTGTTGCTTCCTTGCCTTCTTATACAATTTTTGTCCTCAATTGGCTCTTCATCCCTTAAGAAGAAGTTTTTCTTTGCAAAAGTTCTTGCATCCTTATCCTCCTTTATCCATGGCATCCCTTGAGGAAGTGTAGTGATTTTGCTAATTACTTTAGGAATAATTGTAATTGTTAATCCTCTTACCACAGTGGTAGCATTGATCCTACCCTGACGGTTAAGTGCCATGGAAAATTCTTGAGCTACATCATCATCATACCCTCTAAGCAGCCCAAAGAATCCCAACCAATTATGTCTTCTAAATATTTCTACCACAAGGGGATGGAGGCGTGTCTTAGATGTCTCTGTGAGTTCCCTTTTGTTAAACCCTCTTGTCATGTTCCTTTTCTGGTTGGTTGACTGTAGGGTGTTTTGTAGGCTAGCCTTAGTTTTTAGGGTGATTGAGGGTGGTGGATGGCTGAAATTTCTCCCTATCTCCACACAGCTTTCAAAATGTTCCCAATTCTTTTAACACTTTGAGGCCCACTATAATCACTTAAAAATTCAAATTTTGTTGTTCCTAGCTATCAATTCAAAGCATAGGAGATACGAGCCACCTACCTTTCACTGTGATGCTTTGGATGAGGATAATTTATGAGTAGTTGGACCCTATGCACCTCCTTTTAGCATTCTCTGTGAATTTCCATTGTTTCATGTAGCTCCCTGTGTTTCTTGTAGTTGTTGTTTCCTATAGGGTGGCTAAAATAGGTTTGCCTCCTCGATGGATCTCCAAGGTGGTCCCAGTCCTCTTTGATCTTGAAATGAAAAAATGGTGCATGAGATTTTGGAATATTTTCTTTTTATGGTCGATTCCTTGGAGCGCTATATTGGATGGAAGTGTACGGGTTTTCCTCTTTGGGACCATTGGCACACTGTTAGTTATCATGCAGCCTCTCCTCTTAATCATCACTCACTCTCACACAGCTTAAGTTGACTACCTTTTCAACTCATTCTTCTTGATGTGATGTTTCCACATGTAAAGTTGACTAGGAGTTCACTTTTTGTTTTCAAGCTAAGGGTGGCTAAGTTAACTAGCCACCTCCAGCTTATAAAATCAACTTTTTCATATTCCTACACTTTTAGTATATCGTACTTAGGGAAGACTTCATATTAGGTGCCATACTTGTGCCTTCCTTCGCTTGGCTGCTGCATGCTGGAGGGTGAATCTATTGTGCTTTTTTTGTTCAGGTAAGTGCTTTTCCTTGGTCATTTTTTGTGTATTTCTTCTTGTTGATGTGGTTGTTCTCTTTGTTGTTGTGTGTAGGTGCTTTGTCTTGTTGCTGTTGTTGAGCTCTAGATGGGAGTCATAGTGTTTGCAGGGGTGCTGAAGCTCTCTACTTGCCTTGGTGCTAAAGGAGAATGCATGCATGAGAGTTTGGAATATTTTCTTCGATCCCTTGGAATGTTGTATTGGCTAGAAGTGTATGGGTTTTCCTCTTTGGGACCATTGTCCCACCATTAATTATCATGCAGACTCTCCTCGTAATCATCACCCACTCTCACACAACTTAACTCGACCACCTTTTCAACTCATTCTTCTTGATGTGATGTTGCCACGTGTCAGGCTGGCTAGGAGTTCACTTTTTGTTTTCGTTCTGAGGGTGGCCAAGTTAACTGGCCACCTCCAGCTTATAAAATCAACTTTTTCATATTCCTACACTTTTTATTATATTGTACTTAGGGAAGAATTTGAATGAGGTACCATACCTATGCCTTCCTTCACTTGGCTGCTGCATGCTGGAGGGTGACTCTGTTATGTTTCTTTTTGTTCAGGTAAGTGCTTTTCCTTGGACATTTTTCTGTTTCTTTCTTCCTATTGATGTGGTTGTCCTCTTTGTTGTTGTGTGTAGGTGCTTGGTCTTCTTGATGTTGCTGTCGAGCTCTAGATGGGAGTCATAGTGTTTTCAGGGGTGTTGGAGCTCTCTTCTTTCCTTGGTGCTAAAGGCGAATGCATGGAGACCATTGCTGTGAGACATAGGCTGCTACAAGGTTTCCTATAGTAACTACAGGAAATCCCATAGCTGCCTTTTTCATCATTTTTTTGATTTTTTTATTTCACTTGGAGGAGGAATGGGTGGCGATGTAGGAGTGGAAGGATGAAAATGGAGGAGATGGAGTAGGCCAATGATGGCATGGCCCTTGGACTCCTTTTCCTATTTTTTTGTATTTGTATTTTTAATTTTTTTTAGTGGTTTTTTATGGACACAAAGGGTAGGATGGTCATGAGTTCATGTTGTCTGAGAGGTGGTGAGGTTTATGGTCCCCTCTTTCAACCTAGAATAGGCTTACAACATCACTTCCCAATCGGAACTTCATTCCTATAGAGTTTAAGGACATCCTTTAGTACTACATGAAACTCCTGTAGTAACTACAGGAAACCCTACAGAAGTCAGAAAACTACAGAAAAATTGGTTTTTGAAGCCTAGAAGTGAGGATGGATGATGGAGACATGGTAGACCTCAGAGATATGAAGTGAATGGAGGAAGAATGGGGTGATGCTTGTCTTGCTGTCTTTTGAACTCTGAGTCCTCTATTTTCTTTAAGAATCTGCAAAAATCGCGAATTTTATTGGTGGGCAGGTTTGAGGTCCCTACCATTTCATTTTCTTTTTTCTTTTTTCCTTTTTATTTTCTCTTTTTTCTTTTGAAAGACACACAAGTCACCTCAAAGGAAGTTTTCAACCTGTCTTCCTGCCCTAGGCGACTCAAGAGAGGTTTTCACCCACATATCTTTTTGTTTTCCTTTTGTTCACTCTTGGGCTGCCTCAAGAAGGTTTTCAACCCAAAAGTTGGCCTCAGGTGCTTCATAGAGGTTTTCACCTAGGTCCCTTATTGTTTTTCCTTTTTTTCATTGTTTTCAAAAATAAAACAGCCTTCAAGAATTTTGTGAGTTGGAAGATGAGACACTTCCAAGCACATTCAGTTCCTTACTGATGGTATTGATGAACTCTTCCTAGACAGAGGTCTTTTATGGGCTTTCAGTCTATATCCATTGACCAGCAAGGGGATACCTTCTTCACCTAATGGTCCTTATTTTCACAACCCCATTTTCATGGAATTTCTCTATCAGATATGGGCTCAACCACCTGGTAATCAATTTTCCTTTGAAGTCCTTGAACCTAGAGTCATATAGTAGAGCCTAATCGCCTTCTTGAAAAACTTTGTCTTTGATGTTTCGGTCATGCCAAACCTTTCTTTGTTCTTGAGTCACCTCTGTGTGTAGGAGGACCTACATCCTGAATCCATCTAAACCATTGAGCTGGAGAAACCTCTCTTGTTGTGCCTTTGTGACATCCAAATCCAAATGTGCTTCCATTCTCAAAGTTTTGTACTCAAACTCAATGGAGAGCAGAGCCTTCTTCCCATAGACCAAGTCATAAGGGGTGAAGCCAGTGGTTTTCTTCCAGGTTGTACTATAGGCCCAAGTGGCCTCCACTAATCTGTCAGCCCAATATTTTTTGCTTTGACTCCAAACCTTTGTGAGAATTCCTTTCAGTTCTCTATTGGTAACCTCTACTTCTCCATTGGCCTGAGGATGATAAGCAGTTGACTTCTTGTGCTTGATCTTATGCTGACTCAACATATTTTCAATTAGGTGTGAGGTGAATTGACCACCCTGGTCAGTGACTAGCCCTCTAGGGTACCCAAACTTGTAAAACACCTTCTCCCTTAAGAACTCAGCCACTTTCTCTTCTGTTACTGCCTTGAAAACCTTGGTTTCAGCCCACTTTGTCAACTAGCCAGTGCACACAATTATGTACTTTTTTTGCCCTAATGGTGGATTAATGGAGTTAATGAAATCCATGCCCCACTTGTCAAATGGATTAAGAGTCACTTGAGGTTGCAAAGGCATTTCATATCTGGGAGTAGGTTTCTCCATTCTTTCTCACTGGTCACATTAACTGGTGTATCTTCTTGCATCTTGGTGGAGAGTGGGCTGGTAGTAGCCAGCTTGTAGTACCTTGTAGATTGTCCTCTTGGTTGCAAAGTGGCCTCTAAAAGGCCCATCATGACAGGCCAGCAGGATGTCAAAGACTTCCTCCTCCCTAACACATCTCCTCAAAATTTGATATGGGCCTAGCTTGAATAGATTGCCCCCAATCCAAGTGAATGGGGTGCTCTTTCTTATGATTCTGCTCTTTTCCTTGGAGGATAGATTTGGAGGGAATTGTGTAGCCACTAAGTAGTTGGCTATGTCAAAAAACCATGGAGAGAGAACTAAAAAAACAAATAAATTCTCATCTGGCAGTTGATCATTTACCTTTCCTTCCTCACTTGTAGCCAAAGCAAGTCTAGACAAAAAATCTACAACGACATTTTCTCTACCAAGCTTATCAATGATAGTTAGATCAAATTGTTGTAATAAAAGAAACCATATAATAATTTTGGCATTCACATCAGGCTTGTTCATCAAATATTTAATAGCAACATAGTCAGTATGTACAAAGGTTTGGTAACCAGTGATGTAATGTCTAAATTTATTTAAGGAATGGAAAACAACTGGGAGCTCTTTTTCAATCACATTATAGTTCAATTCAGCCTTGACAGATTTTTGTTGATGAAATAAATGGCATAAGGCAACTTGTCATGTATCTGGCATAAAATTGTTCCTATATATTTGTCAGAGGCATCAACATGGATGTGGAAAGGAAGAGCCCAATTTGGGCCTCAGAGTATAGGTGCACTAGTCAACTTTTCCTTTAAGGCTTCTGAGGCTTCTTGGTAGCTTTCTGACCAGAAAAATTCAGAGTCCTTAGCTAATAATCCAAAAAAAGGTGAGGCTACTTTGCTGAAGTCCTTTATGAATATCCTATAGTATCTAGCTAAGCCCAAGAAACTTCTGACATCCCTCTACTTCTAAGGAGTAGGGACCCTCTTTATGATAGAAATTTTATTTGGGTCCACTTGCAGTCCTTCCTGGGATATTGAGTGACCTAGAACAGTCCCTACATTCATCAAGAACTCACACTTCTCAGGACTAAGGGATAGGTTCATTTAGATTCATTTATTTAATACTTTACCCAAGTTAGAGAGAACCTCTAGGAAATCACACCCATAGGGAGTGAAATAATCCATATAAATTTATATAGAGTCATGAACTAGCTTTGCAAATATGCTCAGGACTGCCCTTTGAAAAGTGGCAGGGACATTAAATAATCCAAAAGGAAAGACCCTATAATAACAGGTACCCCAAGGACAAGTGAAGGTGGTTTTATCTTGGTCCTCTGGGCTGATATGGATTTGATTGTAACCACTGGATCCATCCAAGAAAGAGAAAAAATTATTTCTTGCAAGACCATCCAAGACTTGATCAATGAAAGGTCGAGGGAAATGGTATTTTTTGGTGGATTTGTTTAGCTCTCTGTAGTCCACACAAATCCTCAATTTTACATTCTTCTTTGGGACCAAAACCAGAGCAGACACCCACCCACTATCTGAGATGGGGTAAATGAACCCTGCATCCAACAACTTCTGTAGTTCTTCTTTAACTATGTCTTTGAGGGCTAGGTTCATTCTCCTATGAGGTTGGTGCACTAGCTTGCAACCTTCCTTGATGTAAATGTCGTGAGTACACGCCGAACGGTGCACTCCATTCATTTCCTTATAACTCCAGGCAAAGGCATCTAGATGCTCTTTTAGCATGTCACATGACTACTTTTCCTAATGTGCAGAGAGAGAGGGGTTGATTTTCAATGTTTTATCTCGACCAAATTCTATCGTCTTGACATGAGTAGGACTTGAGTCATCTAAGCACAAATCAATCCAAGGGTTATCTTCAACTTTTTTTACTAACTCATCAAGAGACATGGTGTTGGGGTCTGATTCTGGAGGATTTGATCAATCAATTCATCTTCATCAAGTTTCTCCCCTCCTATATTAGCATCTAGGGTACAGATTGGGTAAGATGTGGTAAAGTAGACTTCATCTTACTCCTCCTCTTCCAACCATTAAGGTAATTCATGCTCTAGAGATGGTTTAGAAGGAGGGTACAAGCGCAATTTTTTGGAAAAATGCCCATTTTTAATGGTCATATTACTATCCCTACAACTTATGTACGCATCAGCAGTGGCTAACCATGGCCTTCCAAGGATGAGAGGATAACCATTGAACTTTGTCTTAGGTTGGAGAACTAAGAAGTTAGTAGGGTATTCCCAGGAATCAATGGAGACCATCACATCCTCAACAACTCCCTCAGGAGCTACAGTAGATATGTCTATAAGCTGCAAGACTGTTGTGGTCTTCCTTAATGATCCTTGGAGATTTAGTTTCAACATAGTCTCCTTAGTCATCACAGTGATGGCAACCCCAATATAAATCAAGGTATGGGAGACAATGATACCATCGATGTGCACATCTACCACAAGACTTGTAGGGTCTAGATACTTCAGGAAAATCACTCGCCCCATCATTAAGTCAGACAACTATCCAATGACATTAATGGTAAGGGTGTCTTTCTTTCTCCTCCCAGGATGTTTGAAGCATTTCTCCGTGATTAAATTTTTATAGATGGGGAAATTGTTGATAGCTTGGAGGAGTGGGATTTTAACACACAAGTTTTTAATTCACCCAAAAGTTTAGTCTCTTTTGGGGTGTGTTGGCTAGGATGGATTAATCTCTCAGAAAAAGGAGGTGGATTGGCTTGAGGAACACTCCCATTTCTTCTTCCAACTCCTCAGGTGGAGATGGAGGTTGATTATCTAGAAGCACTCTTCCAGACCTGAGGTTGATTTCTTGAATTTGCACAGCATATGTAGGGTAGGATGTTTCTCCACTATAGACCTATTGTGCCTGCTTCTTGTTCGGGTTCAGATTTGGCTGAGCAGGCATATGAGGTTGCTTAGGTGGAGCAGGGTGAAGGAGATGTGGTTGATATGGAGTTGGAGGTAGTAAGGTTGGATATTGGTTGAATGGGGGCCTCCACCCCTGTGATGGTGTATTCCACTGAGGTTGTAGGGGAGCATATGGCTGAAATGATTGATTGGTAGGTTGGGAATGGTATTGAGGTGCAAAATACTAGGGAGAAGGTGTGGACCATGAAGAATGAGTAGGAGGACACCAAGGGGGAATGGATGCATTCTGGTTAGGATTGTAATATGAATAGGATGCCCCTTGCATGACTTGCTGGTATGGTCAAGGTCCTTGAGGCCTCCTTTGGTTGATATAGCAGATTTGTTTAGACACACATTCAATTCCTTGATACACAGCTTTAAATCTAGACAGAGAAGGGTACTTTTCTGTGGAGTGTTTCTCCTCACAGACCAAGAAGATTTCTATAAGATTCAATGGACATTCATTTCTAGGGTGCCTCCTGGTGCATCTAGGGCAAAAGACATCTAAGGATCTGTCTTCTTCCTCCTGCTTCCTCTTGATCTACATGGTGTCCATTTGTGAAGCAAGGGTATGTGACATTTCACTCTTAAAGTCTTCCAACATGTTCCCAATTTCACTTTTGATGGATGTGTTGGAGGAGGATGAACTGGCCAAAGTTTGACTAGCCCTACCATTCTTTCTAGCTACCCTAGAATGAATTTTGAAAATTGTCTTGATATCATCATAAGATAACTAGTAGATGTCCCCTCCTGACATCATGTTTATGGTTTCTATGAGATCTTCCGTGATCCCTCTAAGAAGGACTAGCTTGAGTGATTCAGGATCGAGGGTGCATCTGCCCCTTTTGTAGCTAAGTTGGAACATTTCCTCATAATCTTCCAAGCATTCATCATGTCCCAAGGTCATTCTAAAGATTTCCTCTTTGGTGTCTTTTTACCCACAATAATCCATGTAGTTGTTTTTGAAGTCTTGTTGCATTTGAGCTTGGGTAGTGATGTTTTCCCTAGGTAAACCCATGAACCAGCGCAAGGCTGCAACCTTAAGGGTGGATGGGAACAACTTCTAGTAGTCAGAGGTATAATCATAAGTTTTGTAGACTGTGAAAATTCCTCAATGGGAATCCCTACTACAAAAATTGATGATATTACTATTATATGTTAAATTCCTTTAAACAAATTACATGTAGTTTCCTACAAAAAATATCATAATACATACACTACAACCTTCAATTCATTAAATTATATGTGGAAACAAGAGACTGAGAAAGAAAGAAAATACAACACAATAATATCGTTATCTTTGGACAAATTTCCCCGAAAAAACACAATGCAGGAAAATCGGTGCAACCACTCTGAGGGTTTATATTATTAAGTAGCATTTTCTGAATACAACTTTGGATTCCCTTCCAATAATCTAGTTATAGAGAAATACAACTGGAAGAGAAGACTTGTGAGATTACCTCACTCTACCTGGCAAATCCCAGTCATTCTGGCAGTTGAATCAACTATCCCCAGCTAAAACAACGCTACCCATGCACAGTAACTACGTGGTTCTGCGTGGAGCTCTCTGAGGCTCTATGTCAGCTCAACTATGAAACGTCTTTCCTTCTACAGCAGTTTCTATCCCTCCGGTCTTGGAAATGTCATCTCCTTTGCAAAACTCAGACTTCTGCGTGGGTGACTAAGTTTCCACTGCGTGAGCCCTTCTGGTTCAACGTGAAGCTCTCCGTGGGCCCTTCTAGCTTAGCATCAACCCCTCTAGTGTCTCTCTTCCTTGCTCTATTGTGTATCCTGGACTCTGGAGAAGATACTCTAACCCAACTATCCCTACCCCTCAACTGCAATAAATCTACTCAATCAAAATTTCCTCCCGAGAACTTCTCACTTTAGAAGCATTGTGCTTTATGCTGCTGATGTCTAACATGTTGTCCACCAACTACTGCTCTACTACTGTAAATGTACTACTGCTGACCTTGCCACTTCCAACATTGCATTTGTACTATAACTCCCTCTCAAATGCTCCATCTATGTTGCTGCTAGCACTACCACTGCCAACTGCCACTACACTACAAATTGTTGCTGCTACTCCATCAACAATGGAAAAACATCCAAAATTACTGAACTAACCCTGTTCAGTATGATACCACATGAATTTTGAAGTCCGACTGCTGCTAGTCTCTGCACTGGCCCTCTGAATATACTACGATGTTGTTGGCCTTTGCTCTATGTGATCTACATTGCTTCCAACTCTAATCTACACTTGTTCAGTCTCTGGCACTCCTAAACATTGCAATTGTCTCCTCAACACTCCTTGGCACCATCCGACACTAGTCCATCCTGTTATTTCTAATTTGGGCTCTCGTAGCAAGGTATTGACCTGATAGGTGGACACCTCAAGGATCTTAGCCATCTATAGCTCTTTCAAACTACAACTCCAAACTATCCCGCCTCCCTCTTGGAGGTATCTCGACTCTCATGGAAAACTTCTCTTCTTCAATATTCATGGGCGCAACTTTCGGATCGTGTTTCTCATCCTTTTCCTTCTTCTTGAGAGGACATTGTGTAGCATAGTGACCCATCTCACCACACCTGAAACACTTGATCTTCAAGATGTATTTCTTATGTCTTCATTGCTCCTGTTGTCCCTTCAGTGCAAGGGCTACATTATGCTCCTCATCCTTGGGCTTCGACCCACTGCTGATGCTTTCTTCAAGTTTGACCTTGACTAGGTCTCTCCTCATCTCCTCTTGTTTTAGAACTGCCCACATCTCATCCCAATTCAACAATGTTTCTTTGCCCGGGATACTCTGGACAAAGACTTGCCACTCATCTGAGATAGAATTGAGGGCCAGTCTAACAAACTCTGCATTCTGAGGTGTATTCTATGCAACAGACAACTCATTGTGAATTTCCTTCAGCTTTGTGAGGAATGGATCCACACGCTCCCCCTTCTACATTTGACCAGATTTCAACTTCTGCTCCAAATACATCTTTCGCTACTCGAAAGTTCCCTAATATAATGTGGCTAAGGCATCCCACATTTGATTAACAGTTCCTCTGCTAACAACGTGACACGCCATGTGACCCTTGACTCCATCCAGAATCATCCTCTTGGCCTTTGCC
Source organism: Pinus tabuliformis (assembly GCA_031772625.1). Lineage (NCBI taxonomy): Eukaryota > Viridiplantae > Streptophyta > Pinopsida > Pinales > Pinaceae > Pinus > Pinus tabuliformis. The sequence continues at coordinate 635,092,551 of CM062819.1, read as the reverse complement.
ATCACAGACTTGTAGCTTTTTAGCAGATCTACATTCGCAGATTCTTCTTGAGGGCATGCTCATATAGAAGGAAAGACATTCTTTCCTTCCAGATGAAGTAATTTGATACTCCATCCAACCTGTTCTGATCCCTCAAGCCACTGGTTTCTATTTCTATAAAAAAATGTCGAAAATATCCTCTCTACTTCTCATTGTTGTTGCTCAACCAATGAGAAAACAGGCTTCTCAACAGGAAACATACTAAGAAAATATTCCCTCAAAGTGCTTCTATTCTCTCTTCTGACGTTTTTTTGCCCAGCAATTTGCCTATTGAAAATCTGCATCCCACCATCTCTCCTCACATTGAGGCTTCAACATTGCTCCCTCTGTACTAGAAAAAATTCAAACTGGGAGTCCTTCTCTTCGTCAACTCACTCGGAGAGAGACTGCCTCGAAATTCTAGCCCTTCGGCTTGGACTGTGCAAACCCTCTGGGGTTTCAACCTGATGCCTCCTACATCTTTTTTGAACTCCCTCTTCTGCTTAGTGCCAGATCTATCGGCTCTACTCTTCTTGCTTCACCTGCAGCTCTGATCCCATGTGAAAATTCCTCAACAAGAATCCCTACTGCAGCAACTGATGATATTAATCCTAATTTTTAAGTTCCTTTAAAAAAATTACATGTAGTTTCCTACGGAAAATATCGTAATACATACGTTGCAGCCTTCAATTAATTAAATTATATCCGGAAACAAGCAACTGAGAAAGAAAAAAAATACAACACAATAACACTGTTCTTTTTGGACGAATGTCTCCGGAAAGACCCAATGTGGGAAAATTGGTACAACAACTCTGAGGGTTTTATATTATTAAGCAGTAGTTTTTGAATACAACTCTGGATGCCCTCCTGGCAATCCAGTTACATAGAAATAAAATTGGCAGAGAAGAATTGTGAGATTACCTCACTCTACTCAGCAAATCCCGGCTGTTCTGGCAGCTGAATCAACTGTCCCTGGCTACAACTACACTGCCCATGCGCAGTTACTATGTGGTCCTACGTGGAGCTCTATGAGGCTCTTGTTGAAAATAGCAACAAGAAATGCTAAAAATAGCACTGCTATAAATAGTACTTCAGCTAGTCTTTATCTTACCAACAATGGATGGAAAAATGGAAGTGCTAAAAATAGCATTCTATAAATAGCATTTCGGGATACCTTCCTATTTTAGTCAGTTCCTATACTAAAATAGTGAAGTAAAATTCGAATTTGATCTTAGCAACAGTTTGTAAATTATTTAATTAATTCATCTTGAGTTAATTAGTTAAGGAAAATCAAACTTGAAGTCTATGTGGGGACATGCAACAGTTTCTCCATTAATTGAGGAATTTATCCATCAGTTAAAGAGAAAAGAGTGAGTTGTAATATTGAGTTGTAATTAGTTGACTTAGTTAACTGAGTCAAGTCCATTTAGATTAATTCAAATAGATTGTTGAATTAATGTAAGTTCAGTTAGTTAATGCTTGGATGCATGTAACTACTGCACTTCTAATAACTAAGTATTCTCTCATAAATAACTCATGCATGTTAGTTCAGTCAGAGACCCAGTTGAGATCAGATGGAGGGGCAGTGTACTATTAGTTGCTAGAATATTCCATTGTGAATATTCCTTGCATGCAGAAGGAATTCTTTCCTTAAGGATTGCGCAGCTAGATCAGAGGTTACAATGACTGTGATGAGGCCAATTCACACATGTGGCTTCATTGGACCCCAAGAAAAACTGTGCAAGGAAATAGGATGCTTGGAGGGCTTGAGGAGGACATATACTATGTCTATTCAGTCTGTGAGCAGTATTATTTGATTGCAAAGAGAGAAGGATAGCTTGAGAGCTGATTCTTTTTGTAACTTGAACAAGATTTCCACTTGTATGATAATACAGAGTTGGGGTTTTAGGCCGAGGCTTTCCCCATGATATTTCTTCTGTGTTATGTGTGATTTCTTTCTCATTTCTCAGTTATATGTGTTCTCTTGATCTTTCTCAATTCAATTAAGCTTCTGCAAAGTGTTGTAGAAGTAGATCTTGTATTGTGTTTTAGTATATTTCATAATATGTTGATCTACAGTGGGAATTTCTACATGATATCAGAGCAAAGGTTATCAAGGCAAAGAACTATATATAAGAAGGAGAAGTTCAAAGTTTGGTTCCCAAATATAGAAATCGAGTTCTTATCACATCTCAATTTCACCTATGGCGTTCAATGGTTTAAGGCTTGAGTATTCCCTTGATGGCAGCTTGAATTATATAGCCTGGAAGGATCACATGGAGGTAGTGTTAGAAGATAATGGTCTAAAGAACTTCATTGATCAAGAAGTCGCCAAGCCGACTAATGCTACTCAACTGGTGGAATGGAAGAAATGTTTGGCTAGAGCAAGGAGAACCCTCCTGGAGGGAGTTCGAGACCACATTGTCTCAAGCCTCCATGGGAAGGAGATTCCATTTTCGATGTGGAAAACATTGAAAGATTTATATCAGAACAATAGCAATCAGAATAAGTTGGCACTAAAAGACAAGCTTCATAAGATCAAGTATGAAAAGGGTGACACGATCTCTACATATCTTAACAAGCTCACCACGTGCATGGATGAGCTTGAAAGTGTAGGGATCACGACCACTGATGATGACATGGTGAGTCTTTCACTCCTCGGTCTTCCTAAGAGCTAGCATAGCTACCAAGACTCGATTAATGGAAGAGAAAAACTGCCAGATTGGGAACGACTTTGGTCAGATATGATGCACGATGAAATAAGAAGAAGCACCAGAGATGGATCCTCATCGAAGCAAGAATATGAGGAAAATCTAGCCTTAGTGAGTAAGGCGAGGAAAGGGAAAGGGAAGGCATCCCATCCCAAATCCGGTTCTTCCCATGGTGGGAAGAAGATTGACAAATCGAAAGTGCAATGCTTTCATTGTCATGAAGTGGGCCATTATGCTACGAATTGTCTACAGAAGAAATCCAAGAAGGGTTCCTCGAAGGGATCTGATGGTGAGGCACTGGCCTCACAGTTTGAGCTGGATTTCTCGTTTATCGCATGCATGGTTTCATCCATGGTGGGATGTGTGTGGTACCTGGACAGTGGAGCTTCATTACACATGTCAGGTGACAAGAATCTTTTCAGTACCTTGGAGGAGAAGGATCTCCATATGCAGATCGAGATGGGTGATGATGGAAAGTACCGTGTTTCAGGTGAAGGTACGGTTGTGTTTCAGAGGGAGAATGGAGCTCCCCTCACCCTGACTGATGTAAAGTATATACCAGGTCTGAAGAAGAATCTTGTGTCTGTCGCTATGCTAGAAGATAAAGGCTATGTTGTAGTCTTTAGGCAAGGAAAGGTATTCATAAGGCATATCGGTATTGGACAGACAAAGCAAATAGGGATTCGAGTCAAGAATCTCTACAAGCTAGAGGTAGACGACTGTGCTGCTTTGAGTTCCAAAGCTGAGATGGTTCAAAGCCAAGATGTTGGCGAGCTATGGCATAGAAGACTAGGCCACTTGCACCATGGAGCCCTTAAGATCATGCAGCAAATTTCTACTAGATTACCCAAGGGAAAACCTTGAGCAGATGACTACATGCAAAGGTTGTACCTTGGGTAAGTATGTGAAATCTTCCTTTCTGGATTGAGACAGTAGAGCTGGAGCAACCTTGAGCGAGTTCACTCAGATATTTGTGGGCCCTTCTATACAGCCTCCGCCGCTAAACAAAGGTACTATGTTATTTTTATCGATGATTTTTCTCGTAGATGCTGGATCTACGTTACGCAAAAGAAGGATCAGACCTTCTTTAGGTTTTGTGAGTTTAAAGCCTTGGCAGAGAAAGAATCTAGAAAGAAAATAAAGGCCTTGTGTAGTGACAATGGTGGAGAGTATGTCTCCCAACAGTTTAAGGACTTCTGCACTGCAGAAGGTATTAAACGGGAATTGACGGCACCACATAACCCACAGTAGAATGGGGTGGCTAAAAGGAAGAACAGATTGATTGTGGGAGCAGCTCGAGCGATGTTGCATGACCAAAGCCTACCACTACATTTGTGGGCTGAGGCATGCAATACAACAGTATACTTGCAGAATAGAATCCTGCATCATATACTGGGGATGAAGACACCTATGGAGGCCTATTTCGGGAAGCGACCTAATGTAAGTCACTTCCTAATATTTAGATCATCAGTTTACTTTCATGTGACCAAAGATGCCAGGAAGAAGCTAGACCCAACAGATGAGTTGGGAATATTTGTGGGGTACACAAATACACCCCACAACTATCGGGTGTACCTGCCTTCCAATTAGAGGATTGTGGTACGCAGGGATCTGAAGTTCGACAAGTAGAAACCCATGCACTTATCACTTAAGAGGGAGCTCGAGTTGCATGTAAATGAGGAACTTTCAGTTCCTAAGGAGGAGGAGCCTCAGATTGATGCGAAGCAACCGCATGCAGAGGATCTAGGAGTGGAGACATCCACTCATGCTGATACTTCTAGAGATGGGTGGAAATTCTCAAGGGAAGATGACAAGTTGATGCTAGATGTGTGGGAGAATGAGGGACAACCATCTTCTCAACGCAGACAGAGGAGGTCACCAGAGAAATACACTAGGTACATGGCCCTGGTTGGGGAGTGTGTATATATCGAACCTTCTTTATTCGAGGAGGCATTGTAGCAACCAGTTTGGGTTGATGCAATGGTAGAGGAGTACGACTCTATCATTCGGAACAGTGTGTGGTATGTTGTCCCAAGGCCTGAGGGCAAGTCAATGGTGAGTTCCAGATGGCTTTACAAGGTAAAGTAGGCAACTAATGGTAGCGTTGAGAAAAATAATGCAAGGTTTGTTGCCCGGGGTTTCTCACAGGTCGAGGGGATTGACTACAATGAGACTTTTTCTCCCATAGCAAGGTACTCATCGATTAGATCGATGTTGGCACTATCAGCTCAGATGGGGTGGAAGATCCACCATATGGATGTGAAGACAACATTCCTCAATGGGAAGATTGAGGAGGAGGTGTACATTGAGAAACCAGAGGGTTTCGAGACCTTTGATCATGAGTTGCATGTGTGCCGACTCAAGAGGGATTTGTATGGGCTGAAGCAAGCATCCTGTGCGTGGTACACTAGGATCGACATCTATTTCACCAGTTTTGGATTCACCAAGAGTGAAGTAGATGTGAACATTTACCACATCATGGTAGAAGGTAAACCATTGATCATTGTTCTTTATGTCGATCATCTGATTTTGACAGATGATGATTAGTTGATATAGTCTTGCAAGGAGGACCTTGCAAGAGAGTTCGAGATGAAGGATATGAACCTTATGCACTACTTTCTAGGCATGGAGGTGTGGCAGAAATATGGGGAAGTATTTGTGTCTCAAGGCAAGTATGCCAATGAGATACTCAGGCACTTTCACATGGAGAAGTGCAAACTCCTCTAGCTAGGAACTGGAGGAAGGAGGATGCTACTTCAGGTGAAGTAGTATCTACTACTGCTTGTCAGCAGCTGGTGGGTTCACTTATGCATTTAGTGAACACACGATGACTTATGCTTTGCGGTGAACCAGCTGAGTCAAGATATGGTTCAGCCTACCAAGCTGTTTTGGAAGGCAGCGAAGCATGTGCTGAGATACCTCAGAGGCACATCCCAGTTCGGATTGTGGTATAGACAGACAGAGGGAGTGAAGCTTCAGGGCTTCACAGATGTGGATTGGGCAAGGAGTCCATCAGATCGAAAGAGCACTTCTGGAGGAATCTTCAACCTTGGTTCAGTTGCAGTTTCCTGGTACATTAGGAAATAGAGATCAGTTGCGCTTAGCTCAGCAGAGGCTGAATACATGGTTGCTAATCAGGCTGCATGTGAGGCTATTTGGATGCGGAAGATTCTAGTGGGATTGTTTGGTCAAATGATGGATCCTACAATGATCTATTACGATAACCAGAGTTGTATCAAACTCTCGGAGAATCTAGTTTTTCATGACAGGTCCAAGCACATAGATATCGGGTATCACCATCTTCGAGACTGTTGGGTCAAGAGGATCATATTGTTGTTGTATGTTTTGATCGAGGAACAGGATGCAAATATTTTGACAAAGGCATTGTCAAAATGCAAGTTTGAGTTCCACAGAGATAGGATCAGGGTTACTGATAATCCCTTTCTCGTTGAGAGGGAGTGTTGAAAATAGCAACAAGAAATTCTAAAAATAGAATTGCTAAAAATAGCATTGCTATAAATAGAAGTTCAGCTAGTGTTGATCTTAGCAACAATGGATGGAAAAATGGAAGTGCTAAAAATAGCATTCTATAAATAGAATTTCAGGATACCTTCCTATTTTAGTCAATCCTATACTAAAATAGTGAAGTAAAATTAGAATTTGATCTTAGCAGCAGTTTGTAAATTAATTAATTCATCTTGAGTTAATTAGTTAAGGAAAATCAAACTTGAAGTCTATGTGGGGACATGCAACAGTTTCTCCATTAATTGAGGAATTTATCCACTAGTTAAAGAGATAAGAGTGAGTTGTAATTAGTTGTCTTAGTTTACTAAGTCAAGTCCAGTTACATTAATTCAAATAGTTTGTTAATTAATATAAATTCAGCTAGTTAATGATTGCATGCATGTAACTACTGCACTTCTGATAACTATGTATTCTCTCATAAATAACTCATGCATGTCAGTTCAGTCAGAGACCCAGTTGAGATCGGATTGAGGGGCAGTGTACTATCAATTGCTAGAATATTCTATTGTGAATATTCCTTGCATGCAAAAGGAATTATTTCCTTAAGGATTGCGCAGTTAGATCAGAGGTTACAGTGAGTGTGATGAGGCCAATTCACACATGTGGCTTCACTGAACCCCAAGAAAAACTGCACAAGGAAATGGGAGGCTTGGAGGGCTTCAGGAGGACATATACTATGTCTATTTAGTCTGTGAGCAGTATTTTTTGATTGCAGAGAGAGCAGGATAGCTTGAGAGCTGATTCTTTTTGTAACTTGAACAAGATTTCCACTTGTATGATAATACAGAGTTGGGGTTTTAGGTTGAGGCTTTGCCCGTGATATTTCTTCTATGTTATTTGTGATTTCTTTCTCATTTCTCAGTTATATGTGTTCTCTTGATCTTACTCAATTCGATTAAGCTTCCGCAAAGTGTTCTAGAAGTAGATCTTGTATTGTGTTTTAGTATATTGCATAATTTGTTGATCTACAGTGGGAATTTCTACAGCTCTGCATCAACTCAAATCAGAAACGTCTTGCCTTCTGAAGAAATTTCTATCCCTCCTGGATTAGAAATGTTAGATCCTCTCCAAAACATGGACTTCTGCGTGGGTAACTGAGTTCCCTCTACGTGAGCCCTTCTGGCTCAGCGTCAAGATCTGCATGGGCCCTTTTGGCTTAGCGTCAACCCCTCTAGTGTCGCTCTGCCTCTCTCTGCTACGTATCCTAGGCTCTAGAGAAGATACTCCAACTATACTATCCCTTCCCCTCAACTACAAGAAATCTACTCCATCAGAATTTCCTCCTAAGAACTTCTCACTTCAGAAATTCGATCTCTTGATCTCTCGGTGTGTTTTCCAAATGACCCTAAAGCTCCCTTAAATAATGTTCTCGTGGACATTCAATGGCCCAGATTAAAAGCTAATCAATAGCTAAGATAATTTTAGCTTGATCAACGTCTTCTTCTAGAAGTTACACCCACAATTATATTAATACCCATTAATATTTTTTATTTCCTAAGTTTAGATTTAGGGTCCCATTAAAAAATATTAATTATTTTAATAAAATTGTTTCTAGGTGGAAATTACCAAAACACATTCTATGTTCTTTGGAATACATGTGCCCAAGCATCCCTGCAAAATAGCACATCCGATTCTACCCCAAATCAACACTCCCTCTTAGCGAGGAATGTGCTCTAGCAATATACACTGTTGCATACTGCTCTGACTCGGAATCATCACCCTATGCGTTATTGATGTCTGAAATGTTGTCCACCAACTACTATGTTGCTGCTGTAACTATACTATTGTTGACACTGCCACTGCCAACACTGCATCTATACTACAACTCCCTCTCAAGTGTTGCATCTGTGATGTTGCTAGCACTACCATTACCAACTGCCACTGCACTACAAACTATTGTTGCTACTCCATCAACAATGGAAAAACATCCAAAATTACTGAACTATCTGTGTTCAGTATGATACCACGTGACTACTGAATCCTGATTATTGCTAGTATCTGCATTGACCCTCTGAATATACTGCAATATTTCTGTCCTTTGCTCTATGCCATCTGCACTATTGCCAACTTTTCTCTATGTTTATTTAGTCTTTGGCTCTCCTAACCACTGCAACTATCTCCCTGACACTCCTCAGCACCATCCAACACTAGTCCATCTTGCTACTTCTGATCTGGGCTTTCGTAGCAAGGTATTGATCCAAGAGGTGGACTCCTCAAGGATCCTACCCATCTGTAGCTCTTTCAAAATACATCCCCAAATTATCCCACCTCCCTCCTAGCGGTATCGCAGTTGTCATGGAGAACTCCTCTTCTTCAATATTCACAGGCACAACCTTCGGATAGTGTTTCTCATCCTTTTCCTTATTCTTGAGAGGACACTATGTAGCATAGTGACCCATCTCACCACACCTGAAACACTTGATCTTCAAGACATCTTTCTGATGCCTCCGATACTCCTGTTGTCCCTTCAATGCAAGGGTTGCATTATCTTCCTCCTCCTTGGGCTTTGACCCACTTCTGTTGCTTCCATCAAGTTTGACCTTGACTAGGTCTCTCCTTAGCTCCTCTTGTTTTAGAGTTGCCCACATCTCATCCTAATTCGACAATGTTTCTCTTCCCAGGATACTTTGGACAAAGACTTGCCACTCATCTGAGACAAAATTGAGGGCCAGACTTACCAAATCTAAATCCTAAGGTGTATGCCTTGCAACAAACAACTCATCATGGGTTTCCTTCAGCTTTGTGAGGAATGGATCCACACACTCCCCCTTCTGCATCTGAGCAAATCTCAACTTCTGCTCCAAGTACATCTTCCGTTGCTTGGAAGTTCCCTAATGTAACATGGCCAAGGCATTCCACATCTCCTTAGCAGTTCCTCTACTAACAATTTGACACACCATGTGACCCTTGACTCCATCCAAGATCATCCTCTTGGCCTTTGTCATCTCAACCTTATACTTTTTCAAAAAATCTGAATTCACAAGTTCAACCACCATGTTATCAACATAAATCTTGAGGGCAAGCTCATCTAGAAGGAAAGACATTCTAGCCTTCCAGAAGACGTAGTTGGATGCTCCGTCCAACCTGTCCTGATCCCTCAAACCACTGGTTTCCATTTCTGCAAAAAAAAAAAAAATCTCCTCTCTGCTTCTCACTTTTGTTTCTCAGCCAATGATAAAATGAAATTCTCAATGACAAGTCTGCTGAGGAAATGTTCCCTCAAAGGGCTTCTCTTTTCTCTTCTGATGTTTTTTTTAGCCCAACAATCTGCCTATTGAAAATCTGTGTCCCACCAGCTCTCCTCACGTTGAGGTTTCAGCGTTGCTCCCTCTGCATTGGCAAAAAATTGAACTAGGAGTCCTTTTCTTCGTCAACCCACTCAAAGAGAGAACGCCTCGAAATTTCAACCCTCCGGCTTGGACTGCGCAAACCCTCTAATGTAACATGGCCAAGGCATTCCACATCTCCTTAGCAGTTCCTCTACTAACAATTTGACACACCATGTGACCCTTGACTCCATCCAAGATCATCCTCTTGGCCTTTGTCATCTCAACCTTATACTTTTTCAACAAATCTGAATTCACAAGTTCAACCACCATGCTATCAACATAAATCTTGAGGGCAAGCTCATCTAGAAGGAAAGACATTCTAGCCTTCCAGAAGACGTAGTTGGATGCTCCGTCCAACCTGTCCTGATCCCTCAAACCACTGGTTTCCATTTCTGCAAAAAAAAAAAATTCTCCTCTCTGCTTCTCACTTTTGTTTCTCAGCCAATGATAAAATGAAATTCTCAATGACAAGTCTGCTGAGGAAATGTTCCCTCAAAGGGCTTCTCTTTTCTCTTCTGATTTTTTTTTTAGCCCAACAATCTGCCTACTGAAAATCTGCGTCCCACCAGCTTTCCTCACGTTGAGGTTTCAGCGTTGCTCCCTCTGCATTGGCAAAAAATTGAACTAGGAGTCCTTTTCTTCGTCAACCCACTCAGAGAGAGAACGCCTCGAAATTTCAACCCTCCGGCTTGGACTGCGCAAACCCTCTATGGTTTCGAACTACTGCCTCCTGCAGATTTTTCAAACTCCCTCTTCTGCTCAGTGCTAGATCTACAGGCTCTGCTCTTCTTTCTTCACTTGCAGCTCTAATACCATGTGAAAATTCCTTAACATGAATCCCTACTGCAAAAAATTATGATATTAATCCTATTTGTTAAGTTCCTTTAAACAAATTACTTGCAGTTTCCTATGAGAAATATTGTAATACATACACTGCAGCCTTCACTTAATTAATTTATATGCAAAAACAAGAGATTGAGCAAGAAATAAAATACAACACAATAACACCATTATTTTTGGACAAATGTCCCCAGAAAGACCCAATGCGGGAAAACTAATGCAACAAATCTAATGGTTTTATATTATTAAGCAGTACTTTCTGAATACAACTCTAGATTCCCCTCCCGTCAATCTCGTTATAGAGAAATACAACTGGAAGAGAAGAATTGTGAGATTACCTCACTCTACCAGGAAAATCCTAGTTGTTATGGCAGTTGAATCAACTGTCCCTAGCTACAACTATGTTTCCCTTGCAGTAACCGCGTGGAGCTCTTCGAGGATCTGCAACTAGGAAACATCTTGCCTTCTGAAGTAGTTTCTAGCCTTCCTGGCTCATAAATGTCAACCCCAACTTACCTGCAAAATTTGAGTCCTAGAGCACATCCGATGCTACCTCAAATCAACACAGATGACAACAACTCAAACCAAAAGGTATCAGTGTCCTGTGAGGTTAAGCCATGGAAGTGAGGAAGGGTAGAGAGGCTTATGTTTTTCATCCTAACATCTCCATTAGTTTGTATGATGGGAAAAGCAGCAGCACCCTCAGTTCTGTTTTTAGCTCCATTCCTATTTTCAATCCCATTTCTATTTTCAGCCATGGTGTAGGTTGGTGGAATGGTTTCTTCTTCTTCTTCCCCAATAAGCTCTTCAAAGATCTTTGATTGTTCGCGTAATGGGTCCTCTAGCTTACAGCCACCAAAGAAGAGGGAAGGTTGGTTGTTTGATGGTGTGGGGGTATTTGGCAAAAAAACTCTAAGTTTTCCCTACTCCTACGAGGCATGAAAGAAATTTGTTTTTTTTCTTTTAGGGTTTTTTTAGAACTTCTTGCATAATGGAAAGAAAGCATAAATTACAACTATTTTCTGAATGGAACTATTTGCATAATGTAAAGAAAGCATAAACTGCATGTATTGAATTCAAAACAAAAGGAAAGAAGGAATTTCATCTATTTACTGAATGTCAAATGGAAAGGAAAGCAGAAATTACATCTACCTAGACACCTCCCTGGCAACGACACCAAAAAGTGATGAGCCCTAGTATTGCAGCAAGGATGTTGCAACTCCTAGGGCAACCAACTTTACTTTATCAACCCGAGGTTCATACGCACAACAGCTACGACAATCTACTCTTGTCACTTCTTAACTAGGGCGATAGACCACTAGGGTTTTTCAAACTAGTCTTCTATTGACTAGGAGGCTAACTACTGACATTGAATGTAAAGATATCTTTAATACATAAAGTAAATGCTTGCCTATGCTAATGAAATGAAAGTGTTGAATAGAAAGTGCTATGAAAATGACAAAAAATAACCTAGCTATGAATTAATACACATTACTTGCAAAAGAGACCTAATTTAACCTTGCATTATATAATTTAGTTATCTGGACTAAGTAGGCATAGAAATGATCCTAATATTGCTAAGGCTGATGTATGCATGCATTAGCTAAATATTACAGAAGAGTGTCTTTTGGTTTTCTTATTTTAGAAATGTAAATGTTAAACTAATCAAGTTGATCTTTTGTAGGGGAGAAAGGTATGGGAATACTGGTCCAAAAATGGCATTGAGGGGTATGGAGGCCAAGTGGAAGGCCTACCCTAGGCTCTGATTATTATTTCTTCGCAAAACAGTCTAAAACAAGTTGCTACGGGGTTTCTTGTAGTTTCTACAGGATTTCCTGTAGTTATTACAAGATGTCCTGGTTTACTACGGGAAATGTAGCTAAAACCTATAGGAAGGTAAGAAGGTGAAAGGAAGTGATGGGAAGATGTATGATGGTTGAATAAGGTATGGGGAAGGTGCATACTACCCAAGGATCAACCCAACTCTTCAAGATGGTTGGATTTTCTCAAAGTGGTTGTCGATGGTGGCTACAAAATAGAAATTTGAATTGATGGTTGGTAGGGTTTAGCGAGAGGTGGAGAAGACTTAGATGAGGCTGGTAGAATGATTTCTCACTGCAGATCAACAACTCCTGCAACAACACATATGCATTTCTTCATTTATGCACAACTTTATGTAAATGTGGACAAGATAAGTTGAATTTGAGAAACTAATTTCTTGATGGCTAGTGGATCAAATTTATGGAATGGAATTCTTTGTAATCTACAACAAACTTAAGAAACCAAAATGACAATTTCAGTTGCTTCTAAGAAATCATGAACAATGACCTACTCAACAAGAAACCCTAAGCTATGTAATAACTAAAAGATAACTCTTATTTTGGGGCTGTGAGAGTGGATCCCTCAAACCACGGTCCCATGAGGGAGAAGGGGATGAGGCCACTGTCACAAGAATTTTTGAAGAGTTTTCTTTCACTACTGTAACACTGATCTACTTACCCAACTAATGGAAGTAACAATAACCAATCATTCAAAGACTTGCAAATTAAACAAAACAAAAATATTTTCAACAGCTAATCTATGATTCTAACCTAAGGGTACATGTACAAAAAGAAGAGGAAACTTTGTTGCTAGGGTTCGGCCCTAACCCAAGAGCTTCAGCCCTCTAAGTCAACTCAGTGCTAGATCAAAGAAACCCTTTTCATTATCAACAAAATGTCCAAAATAATATGATGATAACAACCATAATATCTTAATCTCAAAATTGCCCCTTGGCTACAATAAAAAGTCGAATCTTAATGAGGCCCTAGGCCTTCTTATTTATACAATTGAAGCTACCAAAAACTTCCTTAAAAATAGGGAGGCTTGGCTCCCAAACTCGAGATTAACTTGTCTTCAACTATTACTAGCTTGGCTTCCAATGAACTTGGTGGGCTTGGTTGCTTGTAACTCCGAGCTGATGAGATCTGGTGGAGGATCCTTCAAGTGATTGAGGAGTTAAGGAGGGAGACCCAATCTCCTAAAATCCCTCTTGCTTGTCTACTTTGAGTTCTTGCACTTAAATTAGCCAAAAACTGCTCCAAATCCTGCAATTAATGCACATTAGGCCACATGACATAACATCTCACCTTTACCCTTCTCACTAAGAAAAATATAACAAAATATGTAAATAAATGTGAGAAAAGTTGATCTTAATAAGCTGGAGAGTGGCATTAAGGCCCATATAATTTACCTATTGATGAGCCTCATAACTAAGGGTCATAACTAAGGGTCAACAACTTCCTTCGAGATGCCCAACAATCCTGCAAGTGGGTCATCCTCACAAGGACATAACCAAGACCTTCATGTGAGTGTGAGATAAAAGGCACTTAAGCCACCCCATTTTTTGGGACAAAATTGGCTATAAATTTGGTAGGAACTACATTAAAAGTTACAATTCCACCTCTATGTTGGGAACTTTTCCCCTAGGGGTTTTAGCAAATTTAGAAAAAAATGATTAGAATGCATGGAACTTTGACTTGTTGAAAAACAAGCCTCACTAGAAATGGGGCAATTTGAGTGTCTTATTACTGCAAAATCTAGCACCCTAGTGCAAATCCTCTCTAGGCACTTTATGTCAAGGGAAATAATGAGACCAACCACCACTATCACCTTAGTGGTTATTCCCCTACTATTAAATGGACAAATATTAACCCTACAAGGGAGGCCTCCAAAACATGTCTCAAAGATTAACCCAAGGATTACCAAGCTAAATACCCTCTAAAGAAGTTCAAAGAACTTATGGATAAGTCTACAAGGCTGAGATAAGTCCATGAGATGCTCCAAACACATGATACCTTACTTAAATAATTGTTACGGTTTTACAATAAAGACAATTTAGAACCTGCAAAATTTATGACAACAATAATAAAAATAGCTCACAAGTGATGATAAACAATATAATATCAAAGGAAATTAAATGGGTAAACAAGAAAAGGCTAAGGAAAATTTAAGTGGCTGAAAATGCATAAACAACTACGAACACTAGACATCAACCCTAGAATTATGGTTGAAAATACATAAAAATAATGCTTTTCCTTTTTCATATTAATAGATGCAAACCCTAAAGCTAAGAATATGACATTTAACGTAATTTATGCTATCTAATACAAAATTTTCCATAACCTAACCCTAGCTTACCATGAATAAGAAGGAAAGATTAAATTTTAAAAAATTAACACAAGGACTAACACCTTTTATCATTTAGGTAGTGGAGTCAAAAAATCAAGGTCAAAGGTGGAAGATGATGAATGTAGCAAGCAAGAGAGAGAAAGACCTATCAATATAACCCAAGTGACTTTCACAACATAGGAGATTTAAGGTCAAGGAATGTTACTGTAAGTATTCTTGATGGATACTTGGTGTAAAATCTTGCAAATGGAGATGTTAGAATCATAAAATATTCTACATATCATGAAGACTTCATAAAACCCTAGTTGTACAACATTTGCAAAATGGAAGAAAAATATTCACAACGAGATAACATCATTCACCATAGAATCACTTCATTAATCCAAAAGAAAATTCATCCATGCAAGTTTATCTTCCCCGAGATGATTCACTAGCCTAGTGATCCACTCCATCAAAGAGAAACAGAGGAGCTAGTGCACACTCTAATAAGAGAAATTGTAATAATCCAAATGGAAAAATATTGTAGATAACAAAAGCACTGAACTAGCTACAACTAAAAAATTTAGAAATGCATAACCATACACATTTGAACATGGAAACATGAGAAAAAAATCGATTCATTGTATTAATTTTGATAAATATGAGTATAATAAATGAGATCAGAGGAACCTCAGCTTGCTACGGAAAGAACCCAAGTGTGACTACAATGCTCAAATACTGGAATATCCCCTAGGATGAACTGCTCACTGTTGCTAGAAGGAAACAGAACAAACTTCTTTAAAGAGTGCCTGGAATGAGCTGAAACTCTTATGGTGGCCTCCTCACTAGATACCCGACAAGACCCAAAAATATTTCACGAACAAAATTGGTGGAAATGGTCCTAGGGTAAATTATGCCCTCCTCCAAGAATTTCTACTGCCCTCAGAAAATTATGCAAAAATAATCGTAGCCTCCTCTCACCAAACCCACAAAAGCCCAAAAAGGGTTTAGGCTAAATCCACAAGTCATTGGTGACCCAAAATCTACGTGTTGCTCCCACAAGTCCATCAATGAAGCTACAAAAATTGAACTACTACAAAATGGACCCAAACTTCGTCAAGAAATCCTCCCAACTCATATGGAATTTATCTCCCAATCTCCAAGTGATCTAGGTCCCCAAGCCTCCAAAACACATTCTCTCAACAATTACATAGAACCTGCCAATAAATCCTTGCGCAAACCCTGGATAGACAAATTCAACCCCCCAATTCATGACACTTTTAGCCCTGCAAATATCCAAGGAATAACTCTTCCTCCTTGTGGGAAATTCCCAACAAAATCTCCAACCCAAACTCCCTCATTTGCGAGCTCTTCTATTAAGTTATGCTATGTTCTAGGATTAGAGAAGTTTACTTATCTTTCTTATTATTATCCATAGGTTAGCAATCACATGTACATTAAGTAAAGTGAAAATAGAACATGTAAACGATCAACAAAAAATAAACCAAGACAAGAGACACAAGATGTGGCGGCTAGCCAGGGACAAACCCCAATATGGGGAAACCCTTTGATCAAATCTTCTTTTATCTTCAATAATTCAGAAGAGAGAAATAGTACAAAGATATGATTTATATCAGCAACAACAAACCCTAGATCAAACTCGTCAAGTCTCCACCGGTGAGTCGTTCACCATGCACCAGTCCAAGACTTCGTTGCGCATCAGTTCAAGACTTCGTCGTGCAGTAGTCCAAGACTTCACCACGCATCAGTCCAAGACTTCGTTGTGCACCAGTCCAAGACTTCGCCGCACATCAATCCAAGACTTCTATGTGCACCAGTCCAAGACTTCGAATGACCTATGTCGGCTCGGGTGAGAGAGAAAGCCTTTCTACGTAGGAGAGAGAAGAGACTCTTTTTCTGCGCAAGAGAGAGAGATATGATGAGAAGTGAGTGACCAAATGAGGAGGAGTCATCCTGTATTTATATCCAAACATTGAAGGTGAATAGATCTATCTGTTGGGCATCTGAGCCTACATAAGTTGCTGGCCAACTTTGATAATTTGTCAATAATCAAAATAAATTAAAATCTCCATAAATACTTATCAGAATCGGATGATATTTAGATCAATCCTACACCTCTCCACGAGAGGAATCTAGGAAAAATATTATCAACCATGAATAAGGTGACCCACATGGAGTTTGGCCCTAGTTGCCAATTTTAACACTCCCTCTCAACTAGGGAGAACTCCATCTGCAATTCGTCTGACCGTCGCTACTATTCATCCATCAAATGAACTGCCTTGTATAGCTTGACCCCTGCTTTGCTCTGCTCTGCTTTGTTCTCTACTCAAACTATGAAGAAGAAGAAGTGATTAAGGATGTCTCATACCATCCTGCACCGACCCGAAGTCAGTCTGGAGTGTGTACCACTTTCACCGGTTCCAGACCAGTCCTCTACTGACCCGAAGTCAGTTTCAAAGGGTGTACCACTCTCACTAGTCCCAGACCAGTATCATTGATCCTAGATCAATGGAGGTCATCCTAGCATAGGGAGTATGGTAGATACAATTATGCATACATTGATAGAACTACTATGGTCCCTATCCTCATTTCCCTGCTCATTGATCAGATGAGAGGTACTTCCCATGAGTCCGAGACTGCATGGGTAGGATGCCTCGACAGGAGAACTAATCATCTTGTCCACATGAGAACGAATCATCTTGTCCAGTGGATTCCACAGAGAACTAATAATCCTAGTCTACAACAGAACGAATCATACTATTCCACAATTGCCATGGAGAAAAAATCATCTTGGCCCACAGGAGAACTAATCATCATGTTCCATAGTTGCCACAGGGTGTCAGGGGAAGGTTGAACCTTTTACCCTGTACAAAGTGCACCAACAGGGGATGGTGAGTTACCCTATGGTCATATGTCGCTCCAAGAAGTACCTTGTTCCCCCCTGGAGCTCCCAGAGCTCAGTACATCATACTTGACCCTCAAAAGAGGCTCTCTGAACGACTCCAAGTCATTCTCTGAAAGTCAGAAATTTGACCTTTCCTAGGGGCTTTGTCAAAATGTCGGTGACCAGTTCATCTGTACCGATATGTTGGAGCCTTATATCTCCCTGCTGCACCATGTCACGAATATAGTGGTACCTGATATCGATATTCTTGGAGCGATCATGGAATATGGGATTCTCTGATAAACGAATATTGCTCTGGTTGTCACATAGGATCACGATGGTATACAATGTAAATCCAAAAAACTCACTGAAGAGCTTTCATAACTATATTGCCTCATAGGAGGCCATGCTAGCAGCAATGTACTCTACCTCGACGGTGCTCAAAGTCACAGACTTCTGCTTCCTGCTCATCCAAGATATCGAAGTAGATCCTAAGGAGAAACAACACCTGGAAGTGCTCTTATAGTCCACCACATTGCCTACCCAATCATCATCAGTATATCCAAGTAGTCTCACATTTCTGGCATTGTATCTTAACCCATAAGTAATTGTGCCACGAAGATATCTCAGTCGATTCTTGGCACCAATCCAATGTATGTGGTGAGGTTCAACCATGTGTTGACTCAACGTGTTGACTGCAAAGCACATATCTGGACAGGAGTTCACTAGGAACATTAATGCTCCGACGAGTTGACGATATTCAGTGGTATTTCATAAAACAGGTCCAACAGCACTACCACTTAACTTCTTGAAGTCAAGCTCCATCGGGGTGGTTACGGGCTTGCAGTCCACCATGTCGAATCTCTCCAATATCTTCACCACATATTTTCCTTGAGATAGGGAAATCTCCCTTGTTTTCTTCTAGACTTCCAGTCCTAGGAAATAGTGCATAAGTCCTAGGTCTTTCATCTCAAACTCAGAAGCCAGCTCCCTCTTACATTCGTGAATGAGAGGGTCTGCACCTATTAGAAAGAGGTTGTCAACATATAGCACCAGTTTGAGAGGCTTGTCATCTATAACCTTAAAGTAAAGGTTGGGGGTTGACTTCACTCCTAGTGAATCCCAGCTTCATCAAGTAGCTATCGATCCTCTCATACCATGCTCGGGGTGCTTGCTTTAGCCCATAGAGGGCCTTCTTCAACCTGCACACATGAGATTCTCGATCATGAATCTCAAATCATTCGGGTTGCTCCACATAGACCTCTTCCTTGATCGAACCATGTAAGAACGCAATCTTGACATCCATCTGATGTAGGTTCCATCCTTGCGAAGCAATAAGGGCTATGATTGAGCGAATGGTGGTATATTGAGCAATAGGTGAAATATCTCATCATAGTCTATACCTTCCTTCTGGGAGAAGCCACGAGCGACAAAACGAGCCTTATACTTTTCCACACTTCCATCAACTACATGCTTTATCTTGTAAAGCCATTTTGAAGTGACAACTGCCTTGTCCTGGGGTCTGGGGACTACATCCCAGACATCATTCTTCATAATAGACTCATATTCTTCGGTCATAGCATCCTTCCATACTTGATGCTTGACGACATCTGTGAATGATGAAGGCTCATTTTGGATGATCGTGCTCATGATGGTCAGGTATCCCTGATACTTGTTCGGTTTCTTACTTTCACGGAAGGTTCCTCGAGGTGTTGTGTGTCCTTCAGCATCATCAAGTGTCCCCCTAAGCCATGAAGGCCTCTTCCTTGAAGAGGAGGGCTTAGCCAGAGGAGCATCAATAGGATCCAGCGATTCTTCCACATTGAGCATTGTCTCCTCTTCTTTTTCTTCCGGTTCCCTGGTGTCAGCTTCTTGAGTGCTCCTCAAAGTAGGAAGATTGTCCACCTTGCTAAGGGCCATATCTTCGTCAAAGGTGACATCATGACTAATCTCAACTTCCCTTTGACCAGCTACATAGATTCTGTAGCCCTTGATATTTTCACTATAACCCACAAAGGTTCCTTTCTTTCTAGATGCACCCAATTTATTCCTTTTCTCTTTCGACACATGAAAATAAACCGAGCTTCCAAAAATTCTAAAATGAGATACATCAGGTTTCTTACCGATGAACATTTCTTCAGGAGTTTTGGAACCCAATGCTTGATGAGGGCATCAGTTTTTTACATATACAACAGTGTTCGCAGCTTTGGCCCATAGAAACTTCAGAAGTCTTTGATCATGGAGCATAGCACGAACAACTTGCACAATCATACAGTTCTTCCTTTCCGCCACACCATTTTGCTCAGGATTACAGGGTGTAGTGGTCTCCCTCTTAATGCTAGCCTCTTTGAAAAAGTCATGAAACTCATTGGATTCATATTAAGTCCCATTACCAGCCCTTAGGATCTTGATCTTCTTTTCGGTTTGATTCTTGATCAAGGCTTTGAAGTGTCGAAACCAAGAGAACACTTCATCCTTATTTTTCAAGAAATATATCCAAGTCTTGTTAGAATAATCATCTGTAAAAGTGAGGTAATATAAATATCCTCCCAAAGAGTTCACAAGCATCATATCGAATATGTCTGAGTGAACCAACTGCAATATATCAGAGGTCTTGCTTTGGCTTGAGGGGAATGGTCCCATTTTGAGCTTCCCTTCGGCACATCTTGAACATACACCTCCTTGCTCTAATCTGAACTCGAGCATCCCAGTTACCATTTTTCTTACATCAGGTAGAGCTTTATAATGAAGGTGAGAAAACCCCTGATGCCATAATTCAGACTGAAGAGATGTTTCACAAGTCATGACACCCAATGGACTTCCTCTGACCTAATATAATGAATCAACTTGAAACCCAAGAGTAAGAGCATCTTTAAAGTTCATTTTCCACACAGGTACCTTGCCATCACTGAAAGCCACCTTCTAGCCTTTGTCTTCCATTATCGAAATGGACACTAGGTTCTTTTTTAGATTAGGTACATATAATACATCTTGTAACTGGATGGTATTACCCTAATTTAGTTGAAGAGTGACATTTCCTACGCCTTTCATGGGATATTTTGAATTGTATCCAAGAACAATTTCCAGGTTGGTTTCTTTCTCTACCAAATTATAGAGAGCTTCTTTGTAACCAATGAAGTGCCTTAAGGCGCCACTATGAATAAACCAATTTCCTAGAGAGTCCGGGGGAGCAGTAGTAGATAGAACAGTTGGTAGATAATATTCATCTTGCTTATTGTCAACATTGTTAGATTCATACCTGGAATTTCTTGCCTTCTTGAATGGTTATCCTCTTCCTTGATTTCCGACGCTTCTTTTACCTCTACCATTTGACTTGCCATTCCTTTGATTGGTTTGAGAGGGATTTTAATCATTGTCCTGGTGTGAGTCCCTTTTATCAGGGCACTCCCTTGCATAGTGACCCATTTTATTGCAATTGTAACACCATCCTTTTCTTCCACCCTTTGGTCCAACTTTTCCTTTGAATTTTGCCCCAGAATTGTTTCTTCTTGAATGCATCTGGCCATTAATTCCTCAAATCTAGGAATTACGTTATTATTGAGAAGAGTAGTCCTGAATATATACCATTAAGATGGTAGTCCTCCAAGAGTGGTGAGTGTCATTTCCCTATCAGGAATTACTTCCCCAATAGATAGGAGATCGCTCTTGATCTCGGTGATTCTTAAGAAGTATGCTTGCATACTCTCATCTTTGCCCTTCTTAATTTCCTTCATCTTATTTCTAAGAAACAAGACTTGATTTGCATCATTAACTTTAAATAAACTCACCAGTATATCGTAGATTACCTTGGAGGTGTTCAGCTCAGAAACATAGGCCACCAAGAATTTGTCGATAGAGTCCCGGATGATCTTCTTTGCTTTGACTTCTCCCTTGGTCCATTTGTTCCTAGCAACAGTGGATGCATTTGATGGAGGCTCAACAATTCTGCCTCTCACATGGTCCAACACTTCCTATTCCTCTAATGTTAGATCGAGAGACATCTTCCATCTGTGATAGTTAGAATTCTCACGGAGTTTGTCTTCAGCAGGGAAGTGTGTTGAGGACCCCACGATTTCTTTCAAATAGCCTTGCCAAACTTCTCTTTTGTGATTTCTCTTGCTCTTGCTTGGGCTTTGTCTTCACCTCAGCTCTAATCCCATGTTAAGTTATGGTATGTTCTAGGCTTAGAGTAGTTTACTTATCTTTATTATTATTATCCACAGATTAGAAATCACTTGTACATTAAGTACAATGCAGATAGAACATTTAAACGATCAACAAAAAACAAGCCAAGATAAGAGACACAAGATGTGGCAGCTAGTCAGAGACAAACCCCAATATGGGGAAACCCTTTGATCAAATCTTCTTTTATCTTCAATAATTCAGTAGAGAGAAATAGTACAAAGATCTGATTTATATCAGCAGCAGCAAACCCTAGATCAAACTCGTCAAGTCTCCACCGGTGAGTTGTTCACCATGCACCAGTCCAAGACTTCGCCATGCAGCAGTCCAAGACTTCGTTGCGCATCAGTTCAAGACATCGTCGTGCACTAGTTCAAGACTTCGCGGCACATCAGTCCAAGACTTCGTTGTGCACCAGTCCAAGACTTCACTGCGCATCAATTCAAGACTTCGTCGTGCACCAGTCCAAGACTTCGAACGACCTGTGTCAGCTCGGGTGAGAGAGAGAACCTTTTTGTGCAGGAGAGAGAAGAATCTCTTTTTCTGCATAGGAGAGAGAGAGATATGATGAGAAGTGAGTGACCAAATGAGGATGAGTCATCATGTATTTATATCCAAACATTGAAGGTGAATAGATGTGTCTGTTGGGCGTCTGAGCCTACATAGTTGCTGGCTGACTTTGATAATTTGTCAATAATCAAAATAAATTCATATCTCCATAAATACATATCGAAATCGAATGATATTTAGATCAATCCTACACCTCTCGATGAGAGGAATCTAGGAAAAATATTATTAGCCATGAATAAGGTGACCCACATGGAGTTTGGCCCTAGCTGCCAATTTTAACATCTTCTAACCCACACGAATGTTCTTCTATGCCCCAGGAGAAGCATGCACTAACTAAATAATTACTTGCAATTTTGGCACCTCAATTGTCAGAAAAAAACTCCCAATTACTCTCCTAGGGTGACACTCGAAGTTCACCTAAGGTAGAGGTAGAATTATCGCTTGGGAACTTTTTGTGCTAAACAACACTGGTTTACTTGGCTAAACAACTCAAGGAAACTTGTGTTCAGAAGTTAGATTGTCACTGAGATGAAAATGAAGGACTCTTCTCCTTATTTATAATTTTTTGCCTCCTTATCTCCTTTGGTGGCCCCCACTCTTTCTCTCTCTTAATTCACACCCCCTCCTCTTTTATCTCTCCTCCAAGAGTGCGAGTTCCCTTCTTGGGCTGAGTTTCTCTCTCTTGGGGGCCCCACGTTCCACTAGAGTTGCAATTTCACTTTGTCCTCCTAAGTTCCAATGTTGGAATTTCCTCCTCTTCCAAAAATAATCTCTAATGCAGAAAATCAAAATTGGGGATATTATAGTCCTCCCCACCAAAAATTGCTTGTCCTCAACCAATCCCTGAATAAGCGCCCCCTTTGAATGTTGATCACCACTATCACCACCAGTAATACCAGGGTCCTGTTGTACTACTCAAAAACCCCCCATTCAGGTTAATAATAGAAATAATAAATAATTGGGACCCTTTTGAAAATAGTATAAAATCTTTTTTTTTAATAAAAGAAGTCAATATTCGTATTATTTTTCTAAAAACTCGACTAAATGAGAAATCTCCCTTATCGAAACCTTCATATCGGAGCTTAGGCCCATAACATATATTCACACATATTGGATTTTGTTTAAAATATATTATCGACGGAACTTTATTGGGATATTTTAAATATCGTAACATGTCCCCATCAGATAAGTTGCGATAAAACTTTCCCGATTAGAGTTTTCAAATATTTTAAAAGTCTCAAAGTGATAAAGCGCTCCTTAGTGAATATAACAATAAGGTCTAACCCAAAAATACTACCACATAGCATTATCAAAGCTTATGAAATATCAGATTTGTCAATGTGAACGTCATATCGTTGATCTCTGATATCCCGATCCATCTATCCTCCAATATACAACATTGCCAAAACTACGATATCCACACAACTCCGATACTCCGATATCCTCATATTTTCGATATTTGATATTTCCAATCCTCCAATCTTCAATAAACTTCACCTATTCATATCGGGACTTCCAATCGGCTATCACTCTTTCCAATCCCTGATATCCAACCTCCGATATCCCTCCTCGCTTATATTTTTCAACTGTTACATTATAAAAGCCTATGAAGAGTGAGGATATCGCAAGTTTCAGTGATACAACCATAAGATTTCTATAATAAAATACTCTGATATTTTTACGTGTATGAAAGCCCATGTGAATCCACATTTTATCATTTAATGGTTGAATGTAACGAATTTATGATTTTGAAGTTCTAAATGATTTCATTATTGCGACTCAATACCACTAGATTTTGCTCATAAAAGACATAGATTGATATGAAATTTGTTATTTTCTCTAAGGGATTCTTCAGTTAAGAAATTTTCCTCTTAGTCTCATGTTTTCGTTTTCAGGCTATTCCCGATAAGAAAAGCTCAGTAGAAATGTCTAGGGAAACTAAACTCAAGAAGAAACTTGCTGTTCAACAACAACCAGTTGCTCCTCCACTTAAGTCTTTTGAAATGCCTGCATTATTCTCAGATACAACCTACACCCCTGATGCTGGAAGTTATTGCTGGGAAGCCATTTACAAGTTCTTTGAAGATGAGGAACCTAGGGTGACAAGGAAAATAGTTACAACTGAGGATTCTACCCCTATTTCTGAAACCACTTATAGCGACGTCGCCAATTTGTTCCAGCATAGGATTGTCGCCCGACCCAATACTTTTCCCTATACAAATGAGGATTAGTCAGGGGTCATCAAAGCATGGAGAAGGGACCCCAGCAAACACAAGTTCGAGGACAAGGATATGTATGTTATTTCTTCCATTGTCGGACCATACTGTTATATAGTTGCTATGATGTGCACAATGTTTGTTTATGCTAATACACAAAAATTCTCAAACCAATGGGTACCCTTAATTGATGTTGCTTCTGATGGATATGTTATGGATTAGGGAACCATATTTTCTGATACTCTAAGTACCCAAATCCCGAATTATAGGAAAAAATGCACTTTTTTCTGAGAACATTGTTCCCCCTTTCTACATGAGTTCCTATATTATGGATTCTATCTGTGTCACTTCTGTGTCAACTAGTACATCACAGATCCCTAATGTATCTGAGACAAAGGAGACAAGTACTTCTTCTTCCTCATCGGTAGAAGAATCTCTAACATACAAAAATGTAGATGCAATTTGGGAGCAGTTCACTCAAGAAACAGATACTAAGAATCTAAAGACTCCATTATAGATGAAGATCACACAGACCCCTGAAGTCACATGGAACACTTCGCTTACTATTGAGGCTTCTGATAAACCTCTGGACACTAATGATTTGGAAGTCATCCTGTTATTCCCGACCTCTCAGGTCATTCTAAAGAATTGAGGAAATTCCTCCTCTTGATGTGTTTTATCGTCCAAAGCATAAAGTTGTGGTTAGTAGATAGAGAAAAAGAGAGAGAACTCAACAAACCCAATACTTAGTCCCTGGTAACACTTCCTTTGAAGTAATTTGGAAAGGCGCTCAAGCTACTCCTGCTAAGTATCTTAGAAGGCTTTCACAATTTATAGGAGCATATGGAAGTGCCACTATTGATAAAGCCTCTGAAGCGAGGAAACTCCTAAGGGAGAAAGATGAAAGGATTATGCAACTAGAATAGGGTTTTGAGAATGAAAAACAAGAAATTTCCCAACAGTGGCAATCCCATCTTGCAGAACTACAAAATAACTTTGATAACTTAAATATTCAACATGAATCTGATCTAAAGAGAAGGGATACTCAAATCCAGGAACTTCAAAAAAAGATTGAGCAATTAAAAGTCAATCCCGAGATAGCTGAATTCAAGAAAGAAGTAGGAGAACTAAACAATCTCCTTGCTCAACAACAAGTTGTTTTCTGTCATAAACTAGCCACTATCCATGACTTATGTCAATCAAGCGATTCATTAGTGAATCAATTGTCCAATCTGAGGACATATTACAGGGAAGTCAAGGAGAATATTTTTTATTATATAGACTAGCAAGATAGTACTGAGGGAAGGTCAGTTGATCTCCCTAAAATTGAAGAGTCATAGAAGGAGATTATTTTCCAAGAGTGGGAAATAAAACTCAAACATGCAGAAATGGAAATCTTTAGTGCCAAAGATATTTCAAACCAATCTCATAGAATCAATCGGTGACAATTTATTACAGGCTAACTCGATTTCTGACAACCCTGAGGACACTTTTCCCGATGTGAAATTGTTGGCTAAAGCATGGCAGGAATCATCGAAGGAGGCTGAGAAAATCAAGAATTTTTCAAAGGTTGACTTGGAATGCCATTGGAATTTCCTAGTGAAACCACATAGTTAGTGTCAAATGTTGAGGTGTCTCTCCAACACTACCACTCATATGCTTCCATCACTCAACGATGTGTTATTCACTGCAAAGATGCACATACAAACTATTCATCCACATGAATTAAATCCAATGACAGATATATGTGAACTTCGACAGTGTATGGGAGAGAAACCTTCATCTCAATCATAGTCAAGTTGTTACAACTGCAATCTATTATTTTCTTTTAATTTATTTTAAGTATGGTTTGTTAAAACCACTTCATTCTTTTATGGTAATTTTCTATATTTTTATTTTCATTAGAGACTATAAATCCCCTTCATTGATAGGAAGAAAAGGGTTCTGAATTTTGGTAAGAAATATTTTGGTTTGCATTACTATAACTTGAAGCAATCTTAATAGAAAGCGAAACCATTATTGTTTTACTTATGAGCAGAGTCAACATATATCGGGTACTACTATATGTGTATTAATACTGTGTTTATGAGTTGAATGGTCATTTTAATTGTGTTTATCATATATGTTTTTGCAAGCAATTAAGCTTTATCACTATTGATGTGTTTAATTGAAATCTTTCAAGTATATGCATGAACAACGATATCTTATATGTGCAATGTGTTTCAACAACTAATTTAATTAACTATTTAATTACATTAGTTACTAATATTTGTTTTAACCTCACAAAGGATTTGATGATCTATATTGTCATGTTTAATGCGAGATCTTTCTATAGTCACATATACAGAGAAAGTTTTGTCGGCATGGATATTTTAAGTCTATTTATTCTTATTTCTTAGTTTCATTTACATAATCAACCCCACAATTATATATCTCATATGCTTTTATATATTTTACGAAGGGAAACTCCTCCCATAATCCCAGTCCGAGCCACCATTCCAAATAGAAAAGGAGTTGCCCTAAGTTCCCGACTAGGCGGTTGTCCACGATGTTGAGGCAAAGAATTTCAAGCCTTCAACAATTTTCACGCTAGAAGGAGGGCCTTCAGACTATCAATGGCAAGAAGATCCACTCGTAAACTAAAATTTCATTCTAAGAGTCAGTCTCCCTCAAAATCACCACTAACTTCCAGATCACATTCCAAATCTCCTAACCCAAGATCTGAAGTTGTTCAAATAACCACCAAAAATCCGAGCACACTTCCAAAGTCAGTTGGCCAAACTTTTCTCAAATACCTACTGAGCCTCCTGAATTCTAGTCTTTGATCCAAAAATTGGAAGAAATTTCTATTTCTGGAGAAAAATATGTCCAAAGTGATATATTTGAAGGAAGTGTTTCCTCATCCTTATAGTCTTCTGGTGTATTAACTCGATCCTAGAGTGAAAAACCTGGATTGAAACCTTTTCAATTCCCATTAACCACTCATCGAAGAAACGAAAATACCCCAAAAAATCATTCTTATACTAACAAGATTACATTGCAATCTCCCCCTCTTACTCCTCTTGGTCCTTCTTCTTATCAACCTCTCATCCCATCCATTTACATTCCTTAAACACAATCTTGATTCTTCTAGTGCAACTATAATTAGTAGCACTACAGGAGTAGCTTCTACAACAAATCAATCTTCACCATCCCCCTCATCTTCTACTACTTCTTCTACTCCTAGTACTCCGAGAATGGCCCAATGACCATGGAATAACCCTGGGGCAATAAAAATGGCTCCACCATTACACCCTCTTCCAAAACACCCAAAGAGGTGGCTTCCTAAGTTTAATACCAATTATGGCCTCCCTGTAGAGGAACATCTTCATAATTCGATGTTAGCCATCAATCTGAATGGAGTCACAAAAAAATATTGTGTTGTCATACTTTTTCCCTACACATTTGAAGGATCTGCAGGATCCTAGTATTTTTCTCTTCCTACTGGATCAACAACAAATTGGGATATGTTCGAAGAACATTTTTTGTTGAAATTTGGTGATGACTGAACAACTTCCACTTTGATTAATGACTTATCAAATCTTAATACCAATCCGAATGAAATAATCAAATATTTTAATTCTAGATTCAAAAAACTGTTGAATAAGATCCCATGTACTTCTAGACCAGGGACCAATGTATAGATTGAATGGTATATCTCTTCTCTTCCTTCAAACATCACTATGTTCGTAGATAGATCCAACAAAACAATATTGCTTGATAACATAAAAGAAGCTTTATCTGTGGAAAAGAGAATCCTTACTCTTGAGAAGAAAATCGCTCTTGATGAAAGAAAGCAAAACAAAAAGGTAACTTTCAAGGATGAATCCAAGAAGAAATGCCCAAAAGATCCTTTTAAGTTGGAAGTATTACAAAAGGTTTTGAATACAATGTCTAATGAAATGGTAGAGATTAAGAAGCAAGTAGTTGAAACCTCTTAAAAGCCTTTTCGACCTTTGTTATGAAACAAGCTCAAGAAAAGATAGATCAACGCCTTAGAATTCAGCCTCTTCGAGGGGGCAACCTCCTTTACATTACATAAATGAACAATTCTTGGATGATTCAAATGAAAAAACCTCCTTTCTATATATAGGAGTCTAAGGAGTCACAATATAACCCAGCCGAACTAACAATAATAATATAAAGCCACAAAAATAACAATAGAGGGATTATATGGGGCACAGTAATAACAATATGGGGGAAATATGGGCACAACAATATTAATAAGGGGTATAACTACAATAGTAATGGGGTAATCACTAGTATTATAGGGACCCAACATGCCCCTCTCCTTCAAAAAAGTGTTTTCCTCAACGCTTGAGCAGTTCTGGATACTTCTGTATAAAATTCTCATCCTCCCATGTGGAATCTTCAGCGGATAAGTTCTTCCACTTGATAAGATACTCCAAAATTGATCGATTTCATAGTTGTCGAGTTCTTGTTTCTGTGACTGCTTCCGGTTCCAATATAATTTTTCCTTCCTCTTCAAGTTCTGGCAATATTGTTTGAATTGGGAGCTTGTCGCCTATAACCTTCTTTAAACATGAAACATGGAAAACTGGGTGCAATCGAGAAGCTGCAGGAAGCTCCAATTTGTATGCCATAGTACCAATCTTTTGCAACACCTTGTACGGACCATAATACTTTGGTGATAATTTATTATCCTTATTAGCTTGCTTGAGGGACATTTGCTTATATGGTTGTAGCCGTAGGAATACCCAATCACCTACATCAAAACTTCTTTCACTGCGATGTTGATCTACCTGTTGTTTCATTCTATTCTGTGCCAACACAAGGTTATCCTTTAAGAGTTGGAGGAATTGTTGTTGATGTTCGATGTGATGTTCCACTAACTGAACCTTAGAATTTTCTCTTAAATATGATGTGATGGATGGTGGTTGATACCCATAAAGTGCCATAAATGGGGTCACTTTTGTTGCTGTATGGAAGGAAGTGTTATACCACCATTCATCCAGATGCAACCATTGTGTCTGTTTATCAGATACAAAGCAACGAAGATATCCTTCCAAACATTTGTTTACTATCTCAGTTTGCCCATCAGATTGAGGATGATAAGATGAGCTATGAGCTAACTGAGTACCAAGACAAGAAAATAATTCTGTCCAAAAATTTCCAGTGAAAATGGGATCTCTGTCACTTACATAATCTTTTGGTTTCCATGTAGCTTTTGAATTGTTTCCATAAATGCAGTAGAAACTGTACTGGTTTTAAATGGATGTGATAATGCACAAAAGTGTGCATACTTGGTAAGTCTGTCAACTACCACCATGATGACACTCTTTCCCTCAGACTTGGGTAAACCTGTGATAAAATCCATTGAAACCTCCTCCCAATGTTGGCTTGGAATGGATAAAGGTTGTAATAGACCTGGTGTCTTAATTGTTTCAACTTTATTTTGTTGGCAAACCAAACATTCCACCACAAACTTTTGAATATCTGATTTAAGGCCATCCCAAAAAAATTCCTTCTTAACCCTGTGGTAAGTTTTTAAAAATCCTGAATGCCCTCCTAAGGGAGAAGTGTGCAATTCCATAAGAATCTTTTGTTTTAGCTGGGAATTATTACAGAGGTATAAGCGATCTTTGTACCATAACGAATCATTTTGCCAGCTAAATGTATCAGACGTACTGGAATCTTGTTGTAACTTTCGAATAAGTGCCCACACTTCTTCATCATTCTTCCATTCCTCCCTTGCTTCGTTTATCCAATCTGGTTGGATAATAGAAATGGCGCACAACAATGCTTCCACATCCTCATCCTTTCTTGAGAGTGCATCTGCCACCACATTTTGCTTCCCATTTTTGTAGATGATTTCAAAGTCATAACCCAACATCTTTGTGACCCACTTTTGTTGCTCTTCAGAGGATAATCTTTGTTCTAAAAAGTATTTAAGGCTATCATGATCCGTTTTTACCTTGAAGTGTCTTCCCATTAGGTAGGGTCACCATTTCTTAAGTGCATGGAGTATTGCCAACATTTCCTTCTCATAAATAGCTTTGCTTAAAAACTTTCCCTTGATTGGATGACTTTCAAAAGCAATGGGTCTTTCATCTTGCATTAGAACAACACCAATTCCATTTCCTGAAGCATCACATTCCACAATAAAGGTTTTTGTGAAGTCTGGTGTAGCTAAGACCGGTGCTTGGCACATTGCCTCTTTAAGATGTTCAAAGGCCTTTGTTGCTTCGGAGTCCATGAAAATGCATCTTTCTTCAATAATGTTGTTAGAGGTGCTGCTATTCTCCCATAATTCTTAACAAACTTGCGATAATACCCTGTCAACCCGAGAAATCCTCGCAGATGCTTTATGGATGTGGGGATTTTCCATTCCTTAATGGCTTTAATTTTGCTAGGGTCTACCTTAACTCCTTCATGAGATACAATATGACCCAGATATTCCACCTCCTGGACTCCAAAGAAACATTTGGATCTTTTTGCATATAATTTTTTCTCCTCCAATAGTTGTAGCACCCTGTCAACATGTTCAACATGATCCTTCCAAGACTTGTTGTAGATTAGTATATCATCAAAAAATACTAACACAAATTTTCTAAGGAATGGTTTGAAAATTGAATTCATCAAACCTTGAAATGTTGAAGGTGCATTGGTAAGGCCAAAAGGCATGACCAAAAATTCATAATGACCCTCATGAGTTCTAAATGATGTTTTCAGAATGTCTTCAGTCTTCATTCTGATTTGATGATATCCTGAACGAAGATCCAACTTGGTGAAGTAAATTGATCCATGCAATTCATCCAGTAATTCATCAATGACAGGAATGGGGAACTTATCTTTAATAGTGAGCTTGTTGAGCTCCCTATAATCCGGACACATGCACCATGATCCATCCTTCTTGTGCACCAATACTACTGGAGCAGAGAAAGAACTTTGACTCGGTTGAATTATACCAGCCTCTAGCATTTCTGCAACCATACGTTCAATTTCACTCTTTTGGACATAGGGATATCTGTACGGCCTGATGTTTGGAGGAACACTTCCTGGAATCAGATGAATAGCATGATCATGATCACGCATAGGTGGGAGACCTTTGGGAGTCTCAAATACCTTGGAATGATTGTCCAAGACTTTTTGGAGATCTGGAGAAATAGATGATTCCGATGTGGAAACATCTAGCGAACATAATTGTGCAATTACACCTCTTTGTTCCTTTTTTAGAAGCTTTGTCATACCATTAGAGCTTATTATCTTTCCTGGTTTCCCTGCAATACCCCTTAATTCAACTTCCTTTCCTTCCGTAGAAAATTTGATGAAAAGTTCTTGAAAATTAAAAGCTATTGTACCCAAGGATTGTAGCCATTGGACTCCTAGTACAACATCAACACCTCCCATTGGAATGGAAAGCATTGGGCTAGTCAATACATATTCTCCCATGGATAGCTTGATATTATGGCACTTTCCAGAGCAATTTATTGTTCCTCCATTTGCAATCATCACTTGACACTCTGGTGCTGGATATAGGAAGCAATTCAATTCTTTTGCTACCTTACAATGAATAAAATTGTGGGTGCTTCCTAAATCAATCAACACTATTACCTTTTTCTTCTTGATTTGTCCTTCTATCTTGATGGTTTGAGGAGTGGTAATTCCCGCCAATGCATTACAAGATATGGTCGGATTTATTTGTTCTTCATCTAGGCTTTGTTCCTGGAGTATATCCTCTTCTTTTGACCTTTCTTGCTCCTTTTCTTCTTCCTCTTCACAATCTATGTAGAATAATTTCTTCTCATCACACTTATGACCTTTAGTGTATTTGCTATCACAACTGTAACAAAGCCCTTTTGCTCTTTTTTCTTCCAATTGTTGTGGTGTCAACCTTATAGGTTGTGGAAGACTAGGGGCAACAACACTTCCATCTTTATAGTTGTGAGTGGTATGCTTCCTGGTTGCCATAATTTTGCTTTCCATTTTTCTTGCTAACCTGAATGCCTTCTCTAATGAATCAGGTTCCCAAAGGCGAACATCATGTTGGATATTATCCTTTAAAGACCCTATGAACACATCAATCCTATGCTCCTCTGGATATCTTTTACCCTTATGTTCAATTTTTGGAACTCCTCAATGTGCTCCATTATTGAACCCTTTTGTTTGAGACTTATCAATTGGCTAAAAAAAGTGTTGCTTTTTGTATCCTCATAATGTGCTATCAATTCTTCCGTAAAAATTGCCCAAGTGATAAATTGTTTACGAGAGCAAAGCCATTGATACCATACAAACTGATTTGGTTCCAAATATAAAGTTTCCATACGTACCTTTTGTGTGTTTTGCACATTATTGAGATCAAAGAATTGCTCCATCTGTAATATCCATGTGGCAAGATCCTTGCCATCAAACTTCCTCATATCGATTTTTGGAATATGGTGAGTCTTCGATCCAACATTAGAGTCTATGGAATCATGATTAACATTTCTTTTGTTCTCATCATGAGTTTACTTTAGTACCCTTTCACCATTAGTGACCATTTCTTGTAGCAACTTATTCATATTTGTCTTCAATTCTTCCATCTTATCATCCATGCCATCAATTTTAGCGTCCATGCCATTCACCTTAGCTTCCATGCCATCCATCTTAGCTTCTACGCCTTTCTTTAAACAATCCATCTTAGCTTCTACACCTTTCTTTAAACCATCCATATTAGCTTCTACATCTTTCCTTAAACAATCCATCTTGGATTCTGTTGTTTTTTGTGCAAGTGACACTTGTTGCACTTGTTCTTGTAATTTTGATATATCATATAGCATTTCTTCTTCTTCTTCATGAGTCATGCTAGAGCTTTCAGGTTCCTTACTAGGTGTTTGCATTTTCTTTCCTCGGGGCATCAGTTACCGATAATAATGCTCTACTAGCCCTTTGAATTCCTTCAAAATAAATTTTCAAACCACTCTTAAGCAAAAATTTAAAAGAATCTACACACCTTTTTTTCACTTTGTAGGAGCTCGATATTGCCTCTGATGTATCTCTGTACTTTCAGATCATCCAGTTCTGAAATTGCAACCTATGGTAGCCCTCTGTGTCCTCTTTCCAATGCCACCAGTCTGATCCAATTTGGATTCTCCAAGGAAGAGTTATGCGAAATCTCCCACAGTGACCTGATTATAGACTAGTTCAGTAGAGTGAACTTGTACGACGTGCCACGAGTCACTGTTTCGTCCTTTGGCTCTGAAAAATATATACAAGAAACTACAGTCCGTCCTCTTTCTGTACCTTCTTACGAAATTTCAATCCAATGCTCAGGGAAAAAGTTATGATGATTTTCCCCAGGTCACCTGTTTGGAATGTAATTCAGGAGTCTGCAAAAAGACCAACTTCCTCAGATCATATCTCTGCAAATATAGTGCAAAAATCTCTGAAATTCGGACCCGAGATTCAGCGTGATGTCTTCTCAAATGGGTTTTTTTTTTAGCTTCTGAAACGTCACAAAAAAAAGTTATAGCGAAAATGCCACGATGACCTGTTTGGAGCAGCGAAACCCTAGAATCCAAAGCTCTGATACCAAATGTTATGAAACCAGCTCAAGAAAAGATAGAAAAGATAGATCAACGCCTTAGAATTCAGCCTCTTTGAGGGGGCAACCTCCTTTACATTACATAAATGAACAATTCTTGGATGATTCAAATGACAAAACCTCCTTTCTATATATAGGAGTCTAAAGAGTCACAATATAACCCAGCCGACCTAACAATAATAATATAAAGCCACAAAAATAACAATAGAGGGATTCTATGGGGCACAATAATAACAATATGGGGGCAATAGGGGCACAACAATATTAATAAGGGGTATAACTACAATAGTAATGGGGTAATCACTAGTATTATAGGGACCCAACAACCTTTCAAAAGGAATCAACCATCACAGTCACAACCACCTGCCATTATATCAAATGTTGAATCTGACCAAGATGATGAAGAGGAAGAATCAACCTTATCTTCTACAGAATCCCAAGAAGAAGAATTAGAAGAAGCACATGGTTTATGGGACTTCATCCTAACCACTTCATAAAATGGAGCAGAACAAGAGGCCCTACCAGTGAGTACTATAAGTAAGGGACTTCTTGATCCATCTCCAGAAAATCAAAAACAGAAGTCCCCTGCTCCTCATAATAAGGACAAAGGTGTAATTAAGAAGTCTTCTACTCCTTTAGATTCTCTTCCAACTACTTCTAGAGCTCATTCTTCATCCAAGACATTGATAATCTCTGATACTATGGAATATAATATTGTGGAAGACATGAAAAAGGTAAAAGCTAACATTTCTCGTTACGAGGTTAGTAAATTAAAACAACAACAAAAGATTTTACTTAAAGAATTGAATGCAGTTCCTGCATCTCCATTACCTACTTTTTTCACTGCACAGGCCTCAAAAGGGAAATGAAAAAATCCTAATGTCTCTTCAGATAAGATTGACCCATCATATGCCATTTGATTGGAGATAGATCAAATTCACATATTCCTCCCTTTTTATTGACTTTTGAGATTTTTTAACAAGAATGTTCATAATTGTCTAGTTGATTCTGGTGCATCAACAAATGTCATCCCTTATGTGGTGTGTCTTAAATTAAATATTTCACCACAAAAATATGTTGTTCAGATTGTTCAATTAGATCGTACAAAAGTCAAAGTTTTGGGAGAAATGAATTTTGTTTTAATAAGATTAGTTTCCAATTCAAAGGTTTGTCAAATAATAGATATATTAGTTGTAGACATTCCTGAATTCTATGGTCTTATTCTAAGTAGAGACTAGTCTAAAAAACTACATGGTTACTTTGCAACTGATTGGTCACACATGTGGCTTCCCTACAATGGAAAACCCAATCAAATTCGTGTTGATAGGGAAAAACACATGAAACATTCAGTGACTGATTTTGATGAAGAAAATGAACCAGTAGTATTTACAAACAATAGTCTTGGAAGTTACTCTTTTGAGTCTTTCTTTGGAAATTTTCAAGCACACGAATGTTCTTTTCTAGTTGACTATGTTTCATCTCAAATTGAGAATTTATCCCAAACAAATTCTTCAAAGTGTATTAATATTGTAGAAAACCTTGTGAATAAGCATGATAGTTTATTTTGGACTCTTTATTTTGACGGATCGAAATCTAATGAAGGTGCAGGAGCTGGTTGCATCTTGGTTAATCCTTGTGGAGAAAAACTATGATATCTTGCAAATTCGAATTTGACTGTACTAATAACGTTACCGATTATGAAGCATTGGTACATTGCTTACAGAAAGCCATTAGGCTTGATATCAAATACCTTAAATTTTTTGGTGATGCAGAGATCATGATCAAACAAGTTAGAAACAACATCCATTGTGTTTCTAGTCACCTTAAGCATTAACAATATTTGATCCAAAACCTCACTTCTCATTTCACTACATTCAACATAGCTCTTATCCCAAGAATACAAAATGCTAGTGCTGACCTCCTAGCAAACATTGCTTCCAAACTCATTCCACCTGAATATTTCAGTCCTAATAGATTTTCTATTGAATTAATTTTTCACCCCTCCATTCTAGACAACATTACTAATTGGCGAGTGTTTAATGATGACAATGACATCTTGAATTTTCTGACATTTGAAGGGTCTTACTTTGATCAAATTATTGATGAAGATGAGCATGGCAAGCAGTTGAATAAATCTCACGAGGAAAATTATTTACCTAAACCTGTAGTGAAATTGGAAGATTTATATGATTTCAAAGATAGGTTCAAAAAGGTAACTAATTGCAATCTTCAAAGTTCGACTCTGAGATTTGAATTAGTTAAATTAGGATTTGATCATAAGCCTCAGAACATCAATTTAGGCCTTGGAATTTCACCAGATGAAAAATTTGCTTTCATTCATTTTTTGAAAAGATACAAGGATATATTTGCATGGAATTATGATGATCTGAAAACCTATGGCACATCCATCATTCAACACACCATTCCTATGTTTCCAGATGTCAAGCCAATTCAACAAAAGCTCAGGAAAATTCACCCTAACTTGGAGGCTCAGATTAAAACTGAATTGAATAAGCTTCTCAAAGCTAAAATCATTTTTCCAGTCAGACATTCCAAGTGGGTCTCAAACCTTGTGCTAGTAGAAATAAAAACATAGATATTCATATCTATATAGATTTGAGAAATTTAAACAAAACCCGTGAAAAATATATTTTTCATTTACCTCCAAGGGAAAAAAATTTACAATATGTTGCTGGTTTTGAATTAATGTCTTTCTTAGATAGTTTTTCAGGTTACAATAAGCTTCTTGTACATCTAGATGATAGACTGAAAACCACATTTAGGACTAAGTGGTGGACCTATGCTTATTAAAAAATGCCTTTTGTATTGATTAATGCTGGAGCTACTTTCCAAAGTGCTATGGATATTTATTTCAATGGTTTGATCAATAAGAGAGTTTTAGTGTATCTAGATGACATTACAATTTATTCTAAACAAAGGGGTAATCATTTGCATGATTTAAAATAGATATTTGAAAGATGTAGAAAATTTGGAATCTCCTTAAATCCTAAAAGGTCATTTTTTTCTCTAAACGAAGGAAAACTTCTAGGTTTTATTATGTCTAAAGAAGGCATCTACATAGATCAAGATAGAATCAAGGCGGTATTTGAAATCCCCTTACCACACAATAAAAAATTCATGCAATCCTTCCTTGGGCATATTAATTTTGTTAAAATATTTGTTCCAGACTTCTCTCAAATTGTACTTCCCTTACAGCCTATGATTAAGAAGTCAATTTTCAAATGGGGGTTGATCGAAAGAAAAACGTTTGAGTCAATAAAACAGGTAATCATTGATGCCCCTTCATTATCAACCCCTAAACTTTCCAAACAATTCATTCTTTATACTTTTTCTTTTGAACAATCTTACGCAATAGCTTTGACTCAACCTAATCAACAACAAATTGAAGCTGCAGTTTCTTTCTTTAGTTCCAATTTACAGGGAGATGAGCTAAACTATTCATAGGTTTAGAAGCAAGCCTTTGTAGTCTTTAAGTACATAAATCATTTCAGGCCTTTCCTCCTCAAAACACATACAAAATTATTTGTTCCTTTCCATGCAGTTAGACAATTGCTTATCCAGAAATAATTAAGATAAAAGAGAAAATTAGGTTACTACCTTGCAAGAATATGACCTAGATATTAAACCAACTAAAATAGTAAGGGGTCAAGGTTTTTGCATATTGATTAATGGAGCTTATAACATTTCAACTGGTGAAGATTCAGGTAATAATATTCAAATCAGAAAGGCATGCCCCATAGACATTGAATCTCAAAATCATGATTTAATTTTGTATTTGAAAAATGGTTATGCTCCATTGGAACTCAATTACAAAAAGAAAAGAGCTCTTAGACTTAAAGCTGGTCAATATCAACTAGTCAATGATGTATTATTTAAGAAGAATTATGATTTTGTTTTGCTAAGATGTCTAGAGAAATATGAAGCAGAAAAGGTCTTGTAGGAGCTACATGATGCACCAATTGGCGAGCACTATGGCGGAGACACCAATGCTCATAAGATTCTACATGTCGGATATTATTAGCCGACTTTATTCAGGGACACTCATGCCTATGTCAGAAAATGTAAATTTTGTCAAACTACTTCAAGAAGATAGAAGAAACCAACATTACCTTTGCATCCAGTTAACATTCAACAACCTTTTGAACAATGGGGACTCGACATAATAGGTGAGATTGTTCCTAACTCTTCCAAGCAACATAAATACATCTTGAATACTACGGATTATTTCACCAAATGGGTGGAAGAAATACCCCTCAAGGTGGCCAATTCTAAAAAAAATATTGAATTTATTGATAAATTTATTTTTACAAGGTTTGGCCTTCCTCATGCCCTTATTTTTTATAATGCATCTTATTTTTCAGGAAATACCATTACTGAACTTTCTCTTAAAAGAGGTTTTAAACTCAAGTATTCTGCAAATTATTACCCTCAAGGAAATGACTTAGCATAATATACCAATAAAAACCTCATCAGAATAATCAAAAGAACGATTGACCAATATCAAAGAAATTGGCACAAAGCTATGGTTTTTGCTATATGGGTTCATAATCACTCAGAAGGTCTCTATAGGTGCTTCTTTTCAATTAGTATATGGAAAAGAAGTTATTCTACATCATAATATAGCTATTCCATCACTAGCCCTAGTGCAATCTATTGAAGAAAAACCTTCTTCTACTTTACAATTAAGAATATCCCAAATTTTTAAGCTAGAGGAAGAAAGGGATAAAGCTAGAAAAGTTCATGCCCATCATCAACAATTGGTTAAATATTCATTTGATACAAGTTCGTTAATAACATTTTTTTTTAAATTTGCAATCTAGTTCTGAAATGGGACAAAGCTCATGAAGAAAAAGGAAAACACACAAAGTTCCAGAAATTATGGCTAGGCCCATTTCAGATCATTCAAAAACTAGGCCCATTCACCTTTATTCTCCAAGATTTACAGGGAAAGAGTGATGCTCATCTTGTTAATGGGCTAGTTTTGATAATAAAAAAATCTTAAGGATACCTATCCTCCTAGATACCCAAATCCTAATCCATCCTGATTATTGTGAAGCACCCGTTTCTCTACTCACTATCAAACTAGGTATAGATATCAGAATCACTTTGCATACTATCAATAAGTAGAGAATCACGATAATATAGGACTTTGTCCAACTCCCCATGAAGCTTCTCTACCAATTAGTCCACCTCTTGCACTCCAATAGTGAACTCCTGAAAATACAACCCAATGCCCATGGGGATGAAGTCTCTCCCGCATGGGCTTCCCCTGTTATCCTCCTATTGACAAACCCACCATGTTGATGAAGTCCCCCATGCCATCAACGAGTCACAAACACCCAATGAAAGATCTGAATGATCTCTCCCTATGGTAGCCAGCTCATCCCTAAAGGTTGTTGAGTTGTCCAGTACTCTGATGCCCGGGTCCCATGCTAGTCTCAGAAGGGTGCCACTATGTTTTCGTTATGCTACTATGGCTCTAACGGGCTACCCACCATGGGTACAATGTATCCTCCTCCCCTGAAACCGGGTGGCGAAATATCATCAAATATTAAGAAAATCCTGCCCAAGTATCTCTATGATGTCAATATCTACCCATCCATTGTTAATCCCTATCTTTTGCTGCAACTATACACCCCTACCTTGCCAAACAATGGAGGCCTCTACAATTCCCCATGTGTCAACACCGAAGTGAGCTAGCTCACCCTCGGCTATGGTCTTGCTCCTCATGAAATGGTGTGGTTTGTCATCCATCTAAATCCTCAGATCCCATAACCAGAATTTTCGCCACGTAGTCCTGACAACCACTGAAATCCACATGACCCATCTATCTACTCCCTGCATGTAATCGATATATAGACTCCACATAATAGGAATCAATCTATTGCGTGAAAAACTACCCTACGCCTTCCATGCCACACCGTGGCAACTACCATCCAGCCTCCTGAAAACACACCCGGATACTGCTTGGAGAATAACATTTGCTTGTATGTAGGGTTAACCATCTACTGTATATGTTCCCATGACCCTTCAGAGTGCTTGGCCCAAAATGTGTCATGCATCCCCTTAAGTGTGAACTCAAGAGTGGAACATATGGTGCCTCTACAGCAACCCATGCACTCCCCAAACCTGTACCTATCATCTCATTCCCAGACCCAATGCCAAGGCTGAGAAGTCCCTCCCTTGGTGCGTCAAGTCCCATCCAAATATCTCAGGTGAGCTCCCCGCACCCTACTACTCGTGCCGAGAGTGTAATGGGACAACAACCAAATCATTTGTTCCTGCAAGCAATGTAGAAGAGGGATAGGTGTGTGAGTCCCCATGGATACCGTCAACTGTCTTTCATTTGCATCCTTGGCGATCTTGGGTGAAATACACCTTGTTGATGCCTAAAAAATTGCTGCATCAACATCGGGGAAAACCACCTGGTCCGGACCTTAAAGGTAGCTCCTTTTCCGTTTGGTGTGGTGGCTCCGACTAGATATAATGGGACCAGTTTCACAATGATTTATGAATGAGATGGATAAATATCTAATTTACTTATATCTAATGGCAAATGATGAAATATTTATTCTAAAATGCAATACTAATCTATCCCGAGAAATTTTCTGTTTTAGTGCAACTCTTAATGGTTCTCATTGAAAAATAAGCATATAGATGACTTTACTTTTAAACAAGAATATTTATTCATATGATAATTACTTTGTTCAAATATTTGAACAAAGTAATAATTAAAACATTATTGCATTGATCTTTATATATATCATTGATGCATATATGGATGAAAGATAACAATTCTTGAACATTCAATAGTGATAAGTAAAAGAGATTTCTTTAGGAACTTTATACATACATCAACAATAGCAAAAATGAATGAATGTTAATTCACATAAAGGAATGAAACAAAACATAGATAATAGTACCATATGTGTTCGAATCCTTCCAACATGAATTTGCATTTGAATGCCACTCTCTAACCTAGAAATACTCTTATAGGAAGCAGTAATGCATATTAGACAAAACTACTCTTCATTAAAAGCTCGGAATATAGATCCAGTTTCATAAAAATATGTATTGGAAGCACAATAGTGGAACTTCCAATTTAAGTCTTCATACAAAATTTTTAGGACCCTTTCTAAAAACATGAAAGGGTCTATAAATACTATCTAAACTAACTAACTATGAAATAAAAATGTTGTGAGCTGGTGTAACAGAATCACAAATACATGAAAATCTCCCCAAAATAGATATGCTTGCAGTCGGTAAGGATGGTTCATTGTTTTGGCTAATTATCTTTTGGCTTGAGCTAGCATATGGCGAGCATTGGTTGCAGCTCTGGAGGATGACTCATACGCGAATGCAGCTGGGCAGTATAGGTGGCATTAGTAATTTCAGGAATCATGTAACCGATTGCATTGGTCAGGCATTTGATTGTTGTCCTTTGACTGTATGGTTTCACAAGGAAGAACCAAAAGGTTTCCCATGTCAATGTTTGGATGCCTGCGATTAATCTTTGCCTCTTTTCCAACTCCTGCTTCCATGTCTGCTCCAATGCTTTGACTGATGGTAATTTTCCTGGGGTACATTCTGAAATCAAATTTGACAAATAGAGAGTATTATTAATTAATTCCACTAAATTACCAGTTGTTGATCTACATCTCGATGTTGCCCTTTCTGCCTTCTTCAATTGAGTTTGCCAATCAAGGAATATAATTTCCTTGTGTGATTCTAGAATTTGAGGCAAATTTGCAGCTTGCCCTTCTTTAGTTTCTTGCCAAGAATGAAACTCTGTTAGTGTCTCATCTGCCTACTCCAACTTTTGCCTATTGTCAACCGACTTATCAATCATGGACGAGGAAATCTCATAGAAGGGAGGAACAAGAGAAATATTATTACATAGCAAGTTCAATTGAGTAGATAATGCTTTGGTTATTTGGAGAGCTTCTAATTTGAATTCCTCTATCTTAGGAAATTCCTTGAACCTTTCTATTTGTAATGACAGCTAAGCAATCTGTTCATCTTTTGATTTGCTCAATTGTTCATTCATTGTTTTTAGCTTGTTCAATGCTTGAGATAGCTCTTTTTGCTTTGAACTACATGCTGGTCTATCCATTGTTTCTATTTGAGCAATTGCTCATTTAATTGCTCATTTGATTGCTTCTGTGCTACTAACTGCTGCTCTAATTGCTCTATCCTTTGTTGTTTTTCCTGTACCTGAGTCTCTAGTGAGATGATCACTTGATCCTTTTCTTTAAGCAAATTGCTGACTCCTGATGCCTTATCCATAATCCCTGTTGTATATGCCCTGGCATACTGAGAGAGCTTAGTAAGGTCTTCGGAAGGGTTGAATTCCTCTCTCCACACCACATTAGTTATCTCCCTCTGTGTAGGTAAAAGAGAAGATTGATCAAGTTTTCTCTTTTTCCTTTGTCTCTTTATTATAGCCCTATGCATAGGGTTGTAGAAGACATCTAAGGGTGGTATTTCTTCTACTCGCAAAGCAATCTCATCGGAAGGGTTCTCTGGAATTATTTCAACATCTGTCTGATTCATGGGTGGGCTGCTATTTCCTTCAAATGGAACTGTATTAGTCGCTATCTTCTATCCAATTGTTGCTTCAGGAGTACTAAATCCCTACAAGCTCTCAGTATTTTTGATAATTGAATCAAACTGTTGCCATTCTTTGAGTAGTTTGGGATCAATATGAACATCTGAATCAATAAGTTCATCACCCTTTTCTTGTTCTTGCTCCTGCTCTGGTGTTTTTTCTTTCTCAGGAATTTATTCTACTGCATGAGCTTTATCAACAGCGTGCTGTTCAGTTTCGCTTGATTGGATTGTCGGGGTCGTGGCTAATAGGTCTAGAGGCAGAATTTGCAA
The DNA here is from genome assembly GCA_031772625.1 of Pinus tabuliformis. Lineage (NCBI taxonomy): Eukaryota > Viridiplantae > Streptophyta > Pinopsida > Pinales > Pinaceae > Pinus > Pinus tabuliformis. The sequence goes on along the minus strand of CM062819.1, from coordinate 635,049,622 downwards.
CCTCTGGTCTCTAAGCATATTAAATGTTTCCAGTCCTTCATCTTGATACCTCATCTGGGCCAATGCTTTAACTTGAAATAATGATTCAGCTGAGGAAAATAGATCATCGAATTCATCAGCTTTATGATCAAACTTAGCAAGCTTGGCTTGAGACATGACATTATAAGCAACCTTTATTGGATCATATGGCCTATTAGGAATTGTGGCCAGATTTAGCATTAGTATCTTTTTTGTCTCCTTCTCTGCATGATTATAATCATGTAGAGTGAAAATGCCACACTGTAAAGGAAAGTTTGGCCAAATATGCTTCTTTGAATCCTTAAGGGTTCTGGATGTCCCTTATACTGTTATTTGGTAGACTAACTCCCGAGCTAACAATTTATCAGGCACATACAAGGGAAGAACATGGGATTTAGTAAGGCTACCAAAAAGCCTTATGTAAGTAAATTTCTCCTCAATGAACCAACTGCCTACTACTGTTAAATCAACTTCTGCTTTCGGGGATATCCTTGGAGCAGGTTTATTAAAAATAGAATAATATACAAGGAGAATAAAACCATTGCAAATTTTATACAAATGATTTTTGTAATTCGCCTTCCATAACTGTTGGTGGTAAATGTGGATTGGATTTGGGTCTTGAGGAGTCCATTTCCACCCAAGTATTGGATATTCAGAATTACAGCAAATGGTATCCATTATATAAGCACTGTAGTAGAATGGGGGAATAATCCAAGAAGTTTTATACACATTTGCTTTGTACTCTAAAATTGTTGTAACTAGTTTATCGGACAAGATATTAGCCCAATCCATCACATAACCGTTGATTGCAGCTTCCATTAGAGGTACCATTTCTAAGGTGAATTTGGCCGAATCATGTATTCCCCATAGCCTACACATCATAGCCCCGGCATAACAATAAGGGGAAGCCAAAGAGTCAACAGAGTACTTACCCGATGACTTGTGTTTGTGCTTTTCGAGAAAATGTCTCCATTGCTTTATCAGGGCTGACTCTGAATCATTCTCCTTTGTGTATGTCTCCAAGAACGTCTTGTTGTATCGCTTCTCAGGTCGACGTAAGTGGTACATTTTCATGAGATCCTCAGCCTGAAATGAGCCAAATATCCTCCCATCAACTGTGCAAAAGGTTCTGTCCGAGACTGGAATTTTCTCCACCACCCATCTCACTACGTCTGTATATGGCATGATTTTAGCTCGCGCTGCTATTCTGTGTAGATAGGAACAAGCCAATTCTTTAAGAGTTCCTTCTGATTTGTTAGTGGAGTCAGCTATGGCTGACTCTGATAATTCCTCAGGGTCCTCGGCTTCTATTAGATTGTAAATGCTCTCCCAGCTCGTGTTTCCTAGACCAAGGCATGTCATATCTGAGATTAATCCTTTCTTGCTTGGTCCGGGATCTTTGACTGGATGAGCTGCTACTGTAGGGGCTACTGTTGTAGGAACTTCTTTGATTTCTTGCCCATTTTCTCTAGTTCTCTGGTTTCAGAAGAATTCTGTGCAAACAGTTGCAAACAGTGATACAGAGAAAATGTTGCTGCAAGCCAATATGATAATGAATAGAATTACGTTGATTGGCATAAAATACAATATAGTTAAGGATTACCACGAATGAAATCCTTTGAAAGATTGATCCTTAACTGCAATATTGAATAGCCGTTTAAACTGTCAATCGTGGTAAATATCATCATAAATGTCCATCACGTCACCCATATGCCGAATGATTGTTTCAAGCATGCCTTAGATTTTTAATGATTGACGATCAACGATAAATCGTTGATCAGCGATCGGGAGTGTCAAAGGGAAGGCTTTTAAGACTTGCTTTAAATATTTCCGATCACCAAAAGGTGATACAATATAATGCATGCAAGCTTCCTTTAATATATTTGCTTTTCGAGATGTGCGCCTAATTAATAGATCGCAGTCGGGATTTGACATGGGCTTTATCCCTTTATCGTGTGTCTTCCGCCGAGTGTCAATCGCCGATTGCGATTAGCTTTATCGCATCGGGAGTTTTTGGTTAGGCCTCTTCAAATGTTCCTTTATTGTTGACATGGTCGAGTCGCCGATTGCCGATTGCGATTAGCGTTATCGCATCGGAGGAATTGAGGGTCTTTGCTTTATTGTGTGTTGGCATTTGTTTCCCCAATTTACCGATTGCGATTGCCTTTTCAGATCGGAGCATTGGGTGAGGTTGTTGTTTTGTGTGTTTCCTTTAATATTGTGATATGCGATCTCCGATCGCTTTATCGCAATATTGAATGATTCTTAAATATTATAAAGGAAACATTTTATTTTTTATTTAAAAGTTTGTATAAAATGATTTATTTACATCGGGGCTTTTAACAATAATTTCCTTATGATGAGGTACATACCATTTTATTCACACATCTAACTAAGTTTATTTTTAAAGGGACCCATTTCATATTAAGATTCTGTATAAAAAATTTATGAAATGGGGGTTGTTGTACAGCACAACAATTGACGATTCACTGGGAGAAACAGTTATCTCTGAGAAAATAATATAATACTTTGACTTCTTAATCTGAAAATCTTAATAGATAGAGAAAATCTAATATAACTAGGTAATTTTAAATTATGAATGTAATGAAAACTATTTTTGCTATTTCTTTCTCATCTCAAAATTAAATACATCCCTAAGTTTTAAGTGAACCTTACTTGGTTGATAATGATAAAACAAAAGACTTTTCTCACCTTTCTTGTATAATGACTCCTTTGTCATAGGTAGAGCCACTGCTGCCAGCAAATGTCCATAGTCTCGGCAGGGTTACCTTTTTAACCATTTAGTCATTCATTGTCCCCTCTATTTCAGAGTATAATTTAAAAGAATGAATCCAAAAGATATGTTTCCACATTTTTTTTTTATTTCACTTTCTTTTTTCTTTATTTTGTAAGATAAAAATCCATTGTCCTTGTTTGGTGGCCAGCTGTTGACAATGTCATTCACTGGTTATAATTTAGCTGAACAAGCTGGCTCGTGATGAGACCCCTTGTCTTATAATTATAAGCCATTACCCTGTTTTGGTATGTAGTCTTGGTAATGTCAGTTGAACTAGTCCCCTATGAACATGGTAAGCAGGCTTATAATAATACCTCTTATCTTTTATATCAAATATATTTTAGAATTACACTCTGAAAAATTATAAACTTTGATGGATGGGGTGAATAATTTTCTCCTTAAGAGAACATGGATGCCGATTTTGAGAGTTAAAGATGCTAGGCTTGAATCAGTCTTTGCTTGGTATTGATAACCGTTTTTAGGCTTCTAAAACTTTTAGAATGATTTACAGTATTTTTAAGTTTTGAGAAGATTTTACAAAAATAAAAATGGTTTTCAGAATTCAATCATACCTAATTTCCTAGAATTTTCTTTTTCCTTCAAGGCTTTTCATCTATCAAAAGTAAATATTAAGACTATTTTCTTTTGAGTGACTTTTTCAACCTAGTAAAAACCAATAGTATGCTATGTACAACTTTTATTTCTTATGACAAGAATAACTACAAAAATATGACTAGAAATTGAATATTTACAAAGTGAGAAGGGGTTACCTCCTCAATTGAAGAATTTTTTCAAAATAAGGCCATTGACAGGAAGAGAATCTCTCTTTCCTGATAGATCTTGTAATATGAATGTAGATGGCCCTATCTTCTCACTGATTTGGAATGGTCCAAGCCACATTTTCTGAAACTTAGTGTGCTTTCCTTTATCCTCATGGGCCTTGTCCCACTTCAAAACTAGATCACCAACTTGTAAATGTTTTGAGCCTGTTGAAGTTGTATCAAAAGAAGATTTGATCATTTTTTGATGCTTTGCATGTGTAATTCGGGCTTTCTCCCTTTCTTCCTCTAGTTTCAGAATCTGATTATGTCTTAATTGAATAGAAGATGAGGGATTTTCTTCAATAAACTGCACTAAAGGTAGTGAAGGAAGTATTAAATTTGATGGTATGACAACCTCTTTTCCATACACTAGATTAAATGGAGAAGTGCCTATTGAGGCCTTCTGTGTTATGCGGTCTGCCCATAATGAAAATATCAAATACTTATGCCAGTTTTTATGATTATTTTCAATAGTTCTCTTAATGATTTTGATAAAATTATTGTTGGTAGATTCTGCTAAACCATTACCCTGAGGGTAGTAGTTTGCAGAATATTTCAATTTGAATCCTCTCTTGATAGCAAATTCAAGTATAGAATTACCAAAAAAGTAAGATGCATTATCAAAAATAAGATCGTTTGGGACACCAAACCAGGTAATGATGAACTGATCTATGAATTCAATGATTGCCTCAGAGTTTGTTGTCTTCAAAGGGATTGCTTCCACCCACTTAGTAAAGTAATCGGTGGCTGTAAGGATATACCTATGTTGCTTGGATGAATGTGGAGTAATTTCTCCAATGATGTCCAATCCCCATTGTTCAAAGGGCTATTCAATGTTGACTGGTTGCAAAGGAAAAGCTGACTTCTTTTGTCTTCCACTAGTAGTTTGACATGTTTGGCATTTCCTTACATATTCATGAGTATCTCTGAATAAAGTGGGCCAATAATACCCAGCATGAATGATTTTGTGGGCTGTTGTATCAGCTCCAAAATGTCCTCCTGCCAGACCATCATGTAGTTCCTGCAAGACCTTTTGCGCTTCAGGTTTTTCTAAGCATATTAACAAAATTGAATCATAATTCCGTCTAAACAATACGTCATCAAAAATCATGAAGTTATTTTCCTTTAGTCTTATGGCACGCTTGTTTTCATAAGAAAGATTAGAAGGAGCATACCCATTTTTTAAGTAGAATATCAAATCTGCATACTGGGATTCAGGATTGTTTGTACTTATCTCATTGATTTCTTCAATACTGTTTGTACCTTCATGTTCCTAAATATTAGAAGCTCCTGATAACAACCTGCAAAAACCTTGGCCTTTGACAATCTTTGTTGGATTTATGCCCAAATCATATTCTTGTAATGTTGTGACCCAATTTGCGCTTTTTTCTCCCAATTCTCTTTGAATTAGTAATTGTCTTACTGCTGACAAAGGGACTATAACTTTTGTATGAGCCTTTAAGAGAAAGGGTCTAAAATGTCTAATGTCTTTATATACAGCAAAGGCTTGTTTTTCAACTTCGAAGTAATTGAGTTCAGCACCTTGAAGGTTTGAACCATAAAATGAAATTGGTGCTTCCAAGTTTTGTTTATTGATTCGTGTCAACACTGCTGCATAAGATGAATCAGATGCAAGAGTATATAGGATGAAATGATTTGAATAATCAGGAGTGTTTAACGCAGGAGCATTTATGATTTATTGTTTGATCAAATCAAAAGCTTCCTTTTCTATATGTCCCCATTTAAACACTGAAGTCTTCTTAATCATGGTTTGTAATGGTAAAACAATCTGCAAAAAATCTAGGACAAATCTTTTTACAAAATTAATCTGTCCTAAAAATGATTGCATTGTCTTTTTATTATGTGGTAATGGAATGTCAAAGATCTCTTTGATTATACCTAAGAGCTTACCTTGGTCAAGAGCAAGAAAGGACTTCTTTGGATTGAGTGAAATGCCATACATTTTGCAGCACTGAAAGATTACTTTCAAATCATGTAAGTGACTTGATCTTTTCTTAGAGAAAACAATAATGTCATCCAAATACACAACTATTGATTTATTGATTAGACCTTTAAATGCGAGGTCCATTACTCTTTGAAATGTAGCTCCAGCATTGATCAATCCGAAAGGCATTTTTTGATAGGCATAAGTTCCCCATTTGGTTCTGAAGGTAGTCTTAAGTCTGTCATCAGGGTGGATGAAAATTTGGTTATCCCCTGAAAAACTGTTAAGGAAGGACAATAGTTCAGAATCAGCCTGTTATGAAACCAGCTCAAGAAAAGATAGAAAAGATAGATCAACACCTTAGAATTCAGCCTCTTCGAGGGGGCAACCTCCTTTACATTACATAAATGAACAATTCTTGGATGATACAAATGACAAAACCTCCTTTCTATATATAGGAGTCTAAGGAGTCACAATATAATCCAGCCGACCTAACAATAATAATATAAAGCCACAAAAATAACAATAGAGGGATTCTATGGGGCACAAAAATAACAATATGGGGGTAATAGGGGCACAACAATATAAATAAGGGGTATAACTACAATAGTAATGGGGTAATCACTAGTATTATAGGGACCCAACATGCCCCTCTCCTTCAAAAAAGTGTTGTCCTCAACGCTTGAGTAGTTCTGGATACTTCTGCATAAAATTCTCATCCTCCCATGTGGAATCTTCAGCGGATAAGTTCTTCCACTTGATAAGATACTCTGAAATTGATCGATTTCGTAGCTGTCGAGTTCTTGTTTCTGTGACTGCTTCCGGTTCCAATATAATTTTTCCTTCCTCGTCAAGTTCTGGCAATATTGTTTGAATTGGGAGCTTGTCACCTATAACCTTCTTTAAACATGAAACATGGAAAACTGGGTGCAATCGAGAAGCTGCAGGAAGCTCCAATTTGTATGCCATAGTACCAATCTTTTGCAACACCTTGTACGGACCATAATACTTTGGTGATAATTTATTATCCTTCTTAGCTTGCTTTAGGGACATTTGCTTATATGGTTGTAGCCGTAGGAATACCCAATCACCTACATCAAAACTTCTTTCACTGCGATGTTGATCTGCCTGTTGTTTCATTCTATTTTGTGCCAACACGAGGTTATCCTTTAAGAGTTGGAGGACTTGTTGTTGATGTTCGATGTGATGTTCCACTAACTGAACCTTAGAATTTTCTCTTAAATATGATGTGATGGATGGTGGTTGATACCCATAAAGTGCCATAAATGGGGTCATTTTTGTTGCTGTATGGAAGGAAGTGTTATACCACCATTCAGCCAGAGGCAACCATTTGACCCATTGTGTCTGTTTATTAGATACAAAGCAACGAAGATATCCTTCCAAACATTTGTTTACTATCTCAGTTTGCCCATCAGATTGAGGATGATAAGATGAGCTATGAGCTAACTGAGTACCAAGACAAGAAAATAATTATGTCCAAAAATTTCCAGTGAAAATGGGATCTCTGTCACTTACAATAATCTTTGGGTTTCCATGTAGCTTTTGAACTGTTTCCATAAATGCAGTAGAAACTGTACTGGCTTTAAATGGATGTGATAATGCACAAAAGTGTGCATACTTGGTAAGTCTGTCAACTACCACCATGATGACACTCTTTCCCTCAGACTTGGGTAAACCTGTGATAAAATCCATTGAAACCTCCTCCCAACGTTGGCTTGGAATGGATAAAGGTTGTAATAGACCTGGTGTCTTAATTGTTTCAACTTTATTTTGTTGGCAAACCAAACATTCCGCCACAAACTTTTGAATATCTGATTTAAGGCCATCCCAAAAAAATTCCTTCTTAACCCTATGGTAAGTTTTTAAAAATCCTGAATGCCCTCCTAAGGGAGAAGTGTGCAATTCCATAAGAATCTTTTTTTTAGCTGGGAATTCTTACAGAGGTATAAGCGATCTTTGTACCATAACGAATCATTTTGCCAGCTAAATGTATCAGAAGTACTGGAATCTTGTTGTAGCTTTCGAATAAGTGCCCACACTTCTTCGTCATTCTTCCATTCCTCCCTTGCTTCGTTTATCCAATCTGGTTGGATAATAGAAATGGCACACAACAATGCTTCCACATCCTCATCCTTTCTTGAGAGTGCATCTGCCACCACATTTTGCTTCCCTTTTTTGTAGATGATTTCAAAGTCATAACCCAACATCTTTGTGACCCACTTTTGTTGCTCTTCAGAGGATAATCTTTGTTCTAAAAAGTATTTAAGGCTATCATGATCCTTTTTTACCTTGAAGTGTCTTCCCATTAGGTAGGGTCGCCATTTCTTAAGTGCATGGAGTATTGCCAACATTTCCTTCTCATAAATAGCTTTGCTTAAAAACTTTCCCTTGATTGGACGACTTTCAAAAGCAATGGGTCTTTCATCTTGCATTAGAACAGCACCAATTCCATTTCCTGAAGCATCACATTCCACAATAAAGGTTTTTGTGAAGTCCGGTGTAGCTAAGACCGGTGCTTGGCACATTGCCTCTTTAAGATGTTCAAAGGCCTTTGTTGCTTCCGGAGTCCATGAAAATGAATCTTTCTTCAATAATGTTGTTAGAGGTGCTGCTATTCTCCCATAATTCTTAACAAACTTGCGATAATACCCTGTCAACCCGAGAAATCCTCGCAGATGCTTTATGGATGTGGGGATTTTCCATTCCTTAATGGCTTTAATTTTGCTAGGGTCTACCTTAACTCCTTCATGAGATACAATATGACCCAAATATTCCACCTCCTGGACTCCAAAGAAACATTTGGATCTTTTTGCATATAATTGTTTCTCCTCCAATAGTTGTAGCACCTTGTCAACATGTTCAACATGATCCTTCCAAGACTTGCTGTAGATTAGTATATCATCAAAAAATACTAACACAAATTTTCTAAGGAATGGTTTGAAAATTGAATTCATCAAACCTTGAAATGTTGAAGGTGCATTGGTAAGGCCAAAAGGCATGACCAAAAATTCATAATGACCCTCATGAGTTCTAAATGTCGTTTTCGGAATGTCTTCAATCTTCATTCTGATTTGATGATATCCTGAACGAAGATCCAACTTGGTGAAGTAAATTGATCCATGCAATTCATCCAGTAATTCATCAATGACAGGAATGGGGAACTTATCTTTAATAGTGAGCTTGTTGAGCTCCCTATAATTCGGACACATGCGCCATGATCCATCCTTCTTGTGCACCAATACTACTGGAGCTGAGAAAGAACTTTGACTCGGTTGAATTATACCAGCCTCTAGCATTTCTGCAACCATACGTTCAATTTCACTTTTTTGGACATAGGGATATCTGTACGGCCTGATGTTTGGAGGAACACTTCCTGGAATCAGATGAATAGCATGATCATGATCACGCATAGGTGGGAGACCTTTGGGAGTCTCAAATACCTTGGAATGATTGTCCAGGACTTTTTGGAGATCTGGAGAAATAGATGATTCCAATGTGGAAACATCTAGCGAACATAATTGTGCAATTACACCTCTTTGCTCCTTTTTTAGAAGCTTTGTCATGCCATTAGAGCTGATTATCTTTCCTGGTTTCCCTGCAATACCCCTTAATTCAACTTCCTTTCCTTCCGTAGAAAATTTGATGAAAAGTTCTTGAAAATTAAAAGCTATTGTACCCAAGGATTGTAGCCATTGGACTCCTAGTACAACATCAGCACCTCCCATTGGAATGGAAAGCATTGGGCTAGTCAATACATATTCTCCCATGGATAGCTTGATATTATGGCACTTTCCAGAGCAATTTATTGTTCCTCCATTTGCAATCATCACTTGACACTCTGGTGCTGGATATAGGAAGCAATTCAATTCTTTTGCTACCCTACAATGAATAAAATTGTGGGTGCTTCCTGAATCAATCAACACTATTACCTTTTTCTTCTTGATTTGTCCTTCTATCTTGATGGTTTGAGGAGTGGTAATTCCCGCCAATGCATTACAAGATATGGTCGGATTTATTTGTTCTTCATCTAGGCTTTGTTCCTGGAGTATATCCTCTTCTTTTGACCTTTCTTGCTCCTTTTCTTCTTCCTCTTCACAATCTATGTAGAATAATTTCTTCTCAGCACACTTATGACCTTTTGTGTATTTGCTATCACAACTGTAACAAAGCCCTTTTGCTCTTTTTTCTTCCAATTGTTGTGGTGTCAACCTTGTAGGTTGTGGAAGACTAGGGGCAACAACACTTCCGTCTTTATAGTTGTGAGTGGTATGCTTCCTAGTTGCCATAATTTTGCTTTCCATTTTTCTTGCTAACCTGAATGCCTTCTCTAATGAATCAGGTTCCCAAAGGCGAACATCATGTTGGATATTATCCTTTAAAGACCCTATGAACACATCAATCCTATGCTCCTCTGGAATATCTTTTACCCTTATGTTCAATTTTTGGAACTCCTCAATGTGCTCCATTATTGAACCCTTTTGTTTGAGACTTATCAATTGGCTAAAAAAAGTGTTGCTTTTTGTATCCTCATAATGTGCTATCAATTCTTCCGTAAAAATTGCCCAAGTGATAAATTGTTTACGAGAACAAAGCCATTGATACCATACAAACTGATTTGGTTCCAAATATACAGTTGCCATACGTACCTTTTGTGTGTTTTGCACATTATTGAGATCGAAGAATTGCTCCATCTGTAATATCCATGTGGCGGGATCCTTGCCATCAAACTTCCTCATATCGATTTTTGGAATATGGTGATTCTTCGATCCAACATTAGCGTCTATGGAATCATGATTAACATTTCTTTTGTTTTCATCATGAGTTTCCTTTACTACCTTTTCACCATTAGTAAGTATTTCTTGTAGAAAATTTGTCAAATCTGTCTTCAAATCTGCCATGCCTGTCTTCAAATTTGTGTTCAAATCTATCTTCAAATTGTCCATCTTAGCTTCCATGCCATTCATCTTAGCTTCCACTCCATTTATCTTAGCTTCTGTTAACTTTTGTGAGCGTGACATTTGTTGCACTTGTTCTTGTAATTTTGATATATCATGTAGCATTTCTTCCTCTTCTTCATGAGTCATGCTAGAGCTTTCAGGTTCCTTACTAGGTGTTTGCATTTTCTTTCCTCTTTTTTCACTTTGTAAGAGCTTGATATTGCCTTTGATGTATCTCTGTACTTTCCAATCATCTAGTTCTAAATTTGTGACCTGTAGTAGCTCTCTGTGTCCTCTTTCCAATGCCACCAGTCTGATCCAAATTAGACTCTCCAAGAAAGAGTTATGCACAATCTCCCAAGATGACCTGATTATAGACCTTCTTACAAAATTTCAATCTGATTCCCCGAGAGAAAGTTATGACGATTTTCCCCAGGTCACCTGTTTTGAATGTAATTCAGGAGTCTGCAAAAAGACCAACTTCCTCAGATCATATCTCCGCAAATATCACGCGAAAAGCTCTGAAATTCGGACCCAAGGTTCAACGCGATTTCTTCTCAAATGGGTTTTTTTTTGCGACTTCTGAAACGTCACAGAAAAAAGTTATAGCGAAAATGCCACGATGACCTGTTTGGAGCAGCGAAACCCTAGAATCCAAAGCTCTGATACCAAATGTTATGAAACCAGCTCAAGAAAAGATAGAAAAGATAGATCAATGCCTTAGAATTCAGCCTCTTCGAGGGGGAAGCCTCCTTTACATTACATAAATGAACAATTCTTGGATGATACAAGTGAAAAAACCTCCTTTCTATATATAGGAGTCTAAGGAGTCACAATATAATCCAGCCGACCTAACAATAATAATATAAAGCCACAAAAATAACAATAGAGGGATTCTATGGGGCACAGAAATAACAATATGGGGGTAATAGGGGCACAACAATATAAATAAGGGGTATAACTACAATAGTAATGGGGTAGTCACTAGTATTATAGGGACCCAGCACAGCCACTGAATGGAAAGTTTGCTCCATGGTAGGTTAATGGAAGTCATTCTTTTGACTTGTAATATTAAGATTTCTGAAATCAATACAAATTGTAATGTCACCATTTTTTTCCTTACTGGCACCATGTTGGTCACCTAATTTGAATGTGTAACAGGAAAAATTATCTTAGCTTTCAAGAGTTTGTTTAGTTCAGCTTTTATTTGACTCTCTAAGTTAGGATGAATCTTCCTTAACTTTTGATGTACTAGTTTGTCTTCAGATATCATCGGAATTGTATTTTGTATGATAGATGTATCATATGTTTTCAAATCATCATATTTCCAAGAGAAGACATTTTTATATTTGTGCAATAATCTGATAAATGCAATTCTTTTTTCTGGTGTAAGTCCTAATCCCAAATTGATCTTTTGTGGATTCTCCTCAGTACCAAGGTTTATTAATTCAAATCTCAAAGTAAAACTTTGAAGCTTTGAATTAGTAACCTGTTTAAACCTATCTTTAATGTCATAAAGATCCTAAAGTTTGACCACTGGTTTAGGTATTGAGTTTTCTTCAAGTTTTTCCTTCATTTGAAGATCATGCTCACTTTCATCAATAATTTGATCATCATAGGACTTATTAGAAGTTAAGAAATTTAAAATTTCATCATCATGATTGAATACTCACCAATTAGTGACATTGTCAGGAATGGATGGCCTAAAAACTAATTCTACTGAAAATCTATCGGGACTATAATCTTCAGATGGCAGGAGCTTAGAAGCAACATTAGCTAGCAAGAGACACAAGGTCTTGCACTAAAGATTGATAATGTTTAAGGTGACTAGAAAGGCAATGTATAGTATTTCTGACTTGTCTTATTACAATTTCAGAGTCACCGAACACTTTCAAATATTGAGCTTTAAGACCAATAGCTTTATAAATTCCTTGAATCAAGGCTTCATATCCAGCGGTATTGTTTGTGCATTCAAATTCTAATCTGCATGATAACATGGTCTTTTCTTCCTCGAGACTAACTAGAATACATCCTGCCCCTGCACCTTCATTAGATTTAGACCCATCAAAGTATAATGACCAAAACAAAGATTTATCTACAGTTTTATTTATAGTTTCCTCAACAATTTTAACACATCTTGATGTATCTGTTTGGGAAAAAAATTCAATTTGAGATGTGAAACTATTAACTGAGAAAGGTGATGATTGAGCAGTAAAATTTCCAAAGAATGATTCGGATGAATAGTTACCCAAAATGTTGTTGTTGAATGCTATTGGCTGGTTTTCTTGCTCAAACTCAGTAATAGTATGAGTCATATGTTTCTCCCGATCAATCTTGATCTGATTTGTATTTCCTTTATAGGGCAGCCACATGTGCGACCAATCAGTTGAAATATAACCATGAAGTCTCTCAGACTAGTCTCTACTTAAAATCAAACCATAGAACTCAGGAATATCAGTGATTAAGATATTAATTCTCTGGACAACTCTCGGGTCAGTTGATAACCTTATGGTAACTGAATTGATTTCTCCTAATACTTGAACCTTAGTTCTATCCAACTGAACAATATGAATTGCAGACTCTTTGGGTTCAATATTTAGTTTAGAACAAACTGAGGCTGGCATTATATTCGAAGAAGCCCCTGAGTCTATCAAGCAATTATGCAGATTTTTATTATAAATTTCGTAGGTCAAGAGAAAAGGATGAGTGTGAGAATTTGATCTATCTCTGATGAAAACAGCATCAGTAGCTTCTACCCTACCAGGAGGTGGTTTACCTATTTCATTAGCAGCTTTGGACAATACAGCATTTGGAAGAGGGGAAGAAGGTACCACATCTAACTCTTTGAGCAACAATTTTTGTTGATGTTTGAGTTTACTAAGCTCAAACATTGTGATATTTGCCTTTGTTTTCTTCATGTCTTCAATAATGTTGTAATCCATAGAGTCTATAACTACTAATGTTTTAGATGTTATAGGTGGATTTGAGGCTGATGGATGATTTTGAGAAGGTACCATCGTAGACTTCTTTGTGGAAACTTTTTCTTTAGTAGTGGTGCTTGCATTCCTTTTCTTCTGAGTTATCTGAACAGGTTTAGGAGTACCTTTACTCCTGGTAGTTATAGGGAAAGCTTCCTATTCATTTTCTGTATCAGAATTAGGCAAAATAAAGTCCCACATCCCATGACATTCAACAGTTACCTCTTCTTCAGTTTCTTCAGATGGTAAGACTGTCTCTTCTCCTTCTTCTTCTTCGGGATCTGAGTCTACATTGGATATAGCATTTGGAGGCTTTGATTCGGGTTTCTTAAAGTTTCTAAATGGCCTTTTTGTTGAAGTCTCAGCTACTTGCTTCTTGATTTCTATCATTTCATTTGACATAGTTTTGAGAACTTTTTGGAGACCTTCCATATCGTAGGGATCTTTAGCCACTTTCTTTTTTGAATCATCTTTGAAGGAGACCTTTTTTTATTTTCTATCTTCAAGAGCAGCTTTCTTTTCTAAGGCAATGATGCGTTTCTCTACAACAAGTGCTTCTTTCATATTTTCTGCTAGAGTTGGTTTTGCAACTCTATCTACAAAGATAGCTATATTTGAGGGTAAAGCTGTTATATACCATTCACTTCTAACTTGCTCACTTGGTTTAGAGGCAGTTGGAATCTTATTCAAGAGTTTATTGAACCGTGAATTGAACTCTTTTATAGGTTCTTTAAACTCTATCCTAAGATTTGAAAGATCATTAATTAACGTTGCTAGAGATCTGTCATCACCATATGTAGTCAAGAACTGTTCTTGAAAAATATTCCAAATGGTAATGGATCATGATGGCAGGGAAAAGTACCAAGACCCAGCTGATCCTTGTAAGGTATAAGGGAAAAGCCTAACAACCACATCTTCCTCTGTAACTCCTTTTAAGTTGACTGACAACATAAAGTTGTTAATGTGCTCATCTGCCTGTATGCCTGCATCTGGATTAAATTTCGGCAACCATTTCTCAAGATGAGATGGCAATGGGTTTAATGGTGCAGGCATAGTGACCGCACCAGGATTATTCCATGGATTTTGTGCCATTGTCAAACTACTACTAGATGACAGTGCCGATGAAGTTCCAGATGATTGGGAAGGAGCAGATATTGAAGTTTGAGGAGGTTGAGAAACAGATGTTGAAGTCCCAGTTCCCTGTTGAACAACAATCTGGAGTGGAGGAGTGGATGGTTGACTTCGCACTGGAGAAGATGAAATGGATGATGATGACGAGAAAGTTTCACTATCAGATCCTTCAATTGTTTTCCTTGCCTGTTTCCTTTTAGGCAAAGGTAACTCAGTAGGTTCAATACCAAGCTTTTCACTCTAAAGTCTAGTGAGAGGGTGAGAAGGAATGAATTGCGAAGTTACACTGCCTTGAGATACCTCAGATTTCTGTGGAGATATTGAGAATCCTTGAAGTTTATGGATAAGAGACTGTACTTCAGGAGATTCTGGAGTTAATTTTTCTGAGATATTTTGGGGTTGAGCAGTGGTCGTTGACTCTTCTACTTCTCGCTTGGAAACTGGAGTTCCAGCCTGCAAGGGAGAAGTCAGAGGTGAGGTGGAGGGAGATTTACTCTCGGAATGGGTTGTAGATTTGGGTTTTCTCGCCATTCATAGTTCATGCCCTCCTTCTAGCACCAAAAATGTTGATGCCTCGAAAATTGCTGCATCAACATCGGGGAAAACCACTCGGTCCGGACCTTAAAGGCAGCTCCTTTTCCGTTTGGTGTGGTGGCTCCGACTGGATATAATGGGACCAGTTTCCCAATGATTTATGAATGGGATGGATAAATATCTAATTTACTTATATCTAATGGCAAATGATGAAATATTTATTCTAAAATGCAATACTAATCTATCCCGAGAAATTTTCTGTTTTAGTGCAACTCTTAATGGTTCTCATTGAAAAATAAGCATATAGATGACTTTACTTTTAAACAAGAATATTCATTCATATGATAATTAATTTGTTCAAATAGTTGAACAAAGTAATAATTAAAACATTATTGCACTGATCTTTATATATATCATTGACGCATATATGGATGAAAGATAACAATTCTTGAACATTCAATAGTGATAAGTAAAAGAGATTGTTGTAGGAACTTTATACATACATCAACAATAGCAAAAATGAATGAATGCTAATTCACATAAAAGAATGAAACAAAACATAGATAATAGTACCATATGTGTTCGAATCCTTCCAACATGAATTTGCATTTGAATCCCACTCTCTAACTTAGAAATACTCTTATAGGAAGCAGTAGTGCATATCAGACAAAAGTACTCTTCATTAAAAGCTCGAAATACAGGTCCAGTTTCATAAAAATATGTATTGGAAGCACAATAGTGCAACTTCCAATCTAAGTCTTCATACAAAATTTTTAGGAACCTTTCTAAAAACATGAAAGGGTCTATAAATACTATCTAAACTAACTAACTATGAAATAAAAATGTTGTGAGCTAGTGTAACAAAATCACAAATACATGAAAATCTCCCTAAAATAGATATGCTTGTAGTCGGTAAGGATGGTTCATTGTTTCGGTTGATTATCTTTTGGCTTGAGCTGGCATATGGCGAGCATTGGCTACAGCTCTGGAGGATGACTCATACGCGAATGTAGTTGGGTAGTATAGGTGGCAGCAGTAATTTTAGGAATCATGTAATCGATTGCATCGGTCAGGCATTTGATTGTTGTCCTTTGACTGTATGGTTTCACAAGGAAGAACTAAAAAGTTTCTGATGTCAATGTTTGGATGTCCGCGATTAATCTCTGCCTCTTTTCCAACTCCTGCTTCCATGTCTGCTCCAATGCTTTGACTAATGGTAATTTTCTTAGGGTACATTCTGAAATCAAATTTGACAAATAGAGAGTATTATTAATTAATTCCACTAAATTACCAGTCGTCAATCTACATCTCGATGTTGCCCTTTCTACCTTCATCAATTGAGTTTGCCACTCAAGGAACATAATTTCCTTGTGTGATTCCAAAATTTGAGGCAGATTTGCAGCTTGCCCTTCTTTAGTTTCTTGCCAGGAAGAAAACTCTGTTAGTGTCTCATCTGCCTGCTCCAACTTTTTCCTGTCGTCAACCGACTTATCAATCATGGACGAGGAAATCTCACAGAAGGGAGGAACAAGAGAAATATTATTACATAGCAAGTTCAATTGAGTAGATAATGTTTTGGTTATTTGGAGAGATCCTAATTTGAATTCCTCCATCTTAGGAAATTCCTTGAACCTTTCTATTTGTAATGACAGCTGAGCAATCTTTTCATCTTTTGATTTGCTCAACTGTTCATTCATTGTTTTTAGCTTGTTCAATGCTTGAGACAACTCTTTTTGCTTTTGAACTGCATGTTGGTCTATCCTCTGTTTCTCTTTGAGCAATTGCTCATTTAATTGCTCGTTTGATTGCTTCTGTGCTGCTAACTATTGCTTTAACTACTCTATCCTCTGCTGTTTTTCCTGTACCTGTGTCTCTAGTGAGATGATCGCTTGATCCTTTTCTTTAAGCAAATTGCTGACTTCTAATGCCATATCCATAGTAGCTGTTGTATATGCCCTGGCATACTGAGAGAGCTTAGTAAGGTCTTCGAAAGGGTTGACTTCCTCTCTCCACACCACATTAGTTATCTCCATCTATGTAGGTAAAAGAGAAGATTGATCAAGTTTTCTCTTTTTCCTTTGTCTCTTTATTACAGCCCTATGCTTAGGGCTGTAGAGGACATCTAAGGGTGGTATTTCTTCTACTTGTAGAACAATCTCATCGGAAGGGTTCTCTGGAATTATTTCAACATCTGTCTAAGTCATGGGTGTGTTAGTGTCAGTCTTTCCAGCCTTCCTCCAGTGATCAAATATGCTCTTACAAAGTGGTCTCAGAGTGTCAAGGTCAAATTTTGTCATTTCAAAGAGTTTTCAAGCAAAATTTGGTCACTAGGCATTAGGTCTAGGGTTTGCTTTTACTCCTTCTAAAGTTGTCCAAATGTTGGTCCATGTCACCATTTAGCTGAGTTTATCATCATTCATAGGGTTTTCATTATCATGTCAGTGTCTAATGAGTCATTTTACAGCTTACTCATGCTTCAGTTGTGCCTAGGTAAGGTCATTTCCCTCTCCTAGGGTTTTGAAGGAAATTTCTCTTGGACAGTCAAATCATCGGCAAAACTTGTATCCTGATCTTCATACACCTTCCCCTATCCTTAAAGTACCTTATTAAATGCTTCCCATTCCTTAGATCCGCCAAATTCCTCATTTTCGCACAAACCCTAGTTTCTTGCTACAACGTGGCAATTTTCTAGGTTGGGCCTGTGTTTTGCCCTTTTGGACCCCTTCCCCTCACTCGATCTCCACGATTCCACTTTCCCCTGCTTCCTAACATCCCTCCCTACTTCCAAAAATTTCCCCAAGAATTTAGAAGCCTCTTATCCCCTTCATTTCGCTTCATTTCGACAAAATTCCTTGTTTCACACATCGGGATAAGTTTCACTCAAAAGATGTTTCAAAGCAATCAAAGATGAATTTTGGAAAACTGAGAGAGGTTTTTGTCCACAACATGCCAAATAAGAAAAACCTCCTTCACTTTTTACACAGGTGTCATGGTTTTAGAGAAATGTCAAAAATACAATCGCCAGATCCAAGGAGGTTGAGCAAAGCACTAAAACGAAGAAAAAGGCCCGATCCCCTCCACATCTTGGCTGAGGCTTCCTTGAAGGAGAATGGTGCTAAATGACTTACCTCCAGCACAAATTTCAAAAAAAATTGAGCATTTTTGGTCATTTGTGATTTTTTTTGGGCAAAAAACAGGTTTTCCTCCCCAACGCGTAGCGCGCCGCACGCTACCCTGAAGATGGGCAAGTCCATTTCTCAAAAACTCAGCATTTTTGGATTTGTCATGCAAAAATACACTTTCTCAGCAATTTCCAAGAGATTCCATCAAGTTTTGAGCCTCTAGAAGGTCAAAAAACAAGCAAAAAATGACTTTCTGCCACCCTTTTGACACACAAGAAGCAGTCTTGGGAGATTGCAATTTTGGAGGGGCAAATGGTCACCAAATTCAGAAATTCCACTTGGGTTGGAAAGTAGACATCCAGACCTTTCCAACAAGCCCACTTTTGCCTCATTTGGACTCCAAGAAGTGCCTCAAAAGCAGGCCCAAATGCGTGCTACGCGTTGAGATTCAGGGCGCTACGCATCAGGCTATTTTCACATAAATGCACCTACAGCTCAGCAAAACGCAGTTTTGACTAGGTTTGACTTTTTGGAGTGGATTTTGATCCTCCTTGATGGAAATGATGTAATTTTATGATACTTTGACAGTTATTTATCTCTTCTAGAAGATTCATTCATGAAATAGGCAAAAATTTAATGAATGAATTGGTTTCCTAGCTTATAGAGGCAAGTTGTTTTGACTGCCTAGATTTTAGTGCTCAGTTTAGAATTGGTTGAAACAGCTCCTAGAAGGATGAGCTCGACCCCTAGAGGCAAGGAAAGGTATTAGGTTGCCTATATTATGTATTTTCTTAGTCATTTTCATGGTTGGACTCTGGAGGGATAAGCTTCTATTGTATTACACTTTGTATCTCTGCAATTTTGGCAAAGGAAAGACCAGGGTTTTGCAGCACTATTTGGGATTCCTGTGGTTATTTGTGTTGATGGTGTGCTTCTCTCATGTACTTGTAAGATTTGTTATGTGTATCAATTTCCTATTTCTCTTTTCTCCACATTAAGTAAATGAAGTGTTAAGGTAGAATTCATAATTTATATGCTCTGCCTTTAAGTTTGCTTAATATCTATGTTTTCCTCTGTCTAAATAGAACTCTTGATGGTTTCTTGCTCTCTTTAGCTCATCACCAGTCATTCCTATCCATTCACTTAAATCAAAGGCATCAAGACAATCTCCTACCTTGCCCCAAAAAGACCTCTGCAAAAACTGTGTCCCATCCCCGCACCCAAAATTGCTCTCCCCCTGTTTTCCACCAAAATCCTAAAAATCTGAAATCAAACCTTCTCAATCAGTTTACTAGCCTAAAATCAGTGTTCTTTATTGGTCATCTCCGCCCTTTGAAGACCTTTTGCCGAGATAGACCCGGAGAGAGCCCTCTCCTGCCCCGTAGGGCTAGCTACGAGGCTAAGTGGTTTGATGTTGCCTTGGATTTTGTCTTTTTCAGCCTGAGGCCAAATTCAAGCGCTAACAGGGTGGACCGCTAGTTCCTTCAGATGGAACTGTATTAGTCATTATCTTTTGTCCAGTTGTTGCTTCAGGAGTACTAAATCCCTGCAAGCTCTCAGTATTGCTGATAATTGAGTCAAACTGTTGCCATTCTTTGAGTAGTTTGGGATCAATATGAACATCTGAATCAATAAGTTCATCACCCTTTTCTTGTTCTTGCTCTTGCTCTGGTGTTTTTTCTTTCTCAGGAATTTGTTCTACTGCAAGAGCTTTATCAACAGCTTGTTGTTCAGTTTCGCTTGATTGGACTGTCGGGGTTGTGGCTAATAGGTCTAGAGGCAGAGTTTGCAACCTCTGGTCTCTAAGCATATTAAATGTTTCCAGTCCTTCATCTTGATACCTCATCTGGGCCAATGTTTTAACTTGAAATAATGATTCAGCTGAGGAAAATAGATCATCGAATTCATCGGCTTTATGATCAAACTTAGCAAGCTTGACTTGAGACATGACATTATAAGCAACCTTTCTTGGATCATATGGCCTGTTTGGAATTGTGGCCAGATTCAGCATTAGTATCTTTTATGTCTCCTCCTCTGCATGCTTATAATCATGCAGAGTGAAAATGCCACACTGTAAAGGAAAGTTTGGCCAAATATGCTTCTTTGAATCCTTAAGAATTCTAGATGTCCCTTCTACTGTTATTTGGTAGGCCAACTCCCGAGCTAACAATTTATCAGGCACATACAAGGGAAGAACATGGGGTTTAGTAAGGCTACCAAAAAGCCTTATGTAAGTAAATTTCTCCTCCCCAAACCAACTGCCTACTGCTGTTAAATCAACTTCTGCTTCTGGGGATATCCTTGGAGCAAGTTTATTAAAAATAGAATAATATACAGGGAGAATAAAACCATTGCAAATTTTATACAAATGATTTTTGTAATTCGCCTTCCATAACTGTTGGTGGTAAATGTGGATTGGATTCGGGTCTTGAGGAGTCCATTTCCACCCAAGTATTGGATATTTAGAATTAAAGCAAATGGTATCCATTATATAAGCACTGTAATAGAACGGGGGAATAATCCGGGAAGTTTTATACACATTTGCTCTATACTCTAAAATTGTTGTAGCTAGTTTATCGGACAAGATATTAGCTGAATCCATCACATATCCGTTGATTGCAGCTTCCATTAGGGGTACCATTTCTATGGTGAATTTGGCCGAATCATGTATTCCCCATAACCTACACATCATAGCCCCAACATAACAATAAGGGGAAACCAAAGAGTCAACAGAGTACTTACTCGATGACTCGTGCTTGTGCTTTTCGGGAAAATGTCTCCATTGCTTTATCGGGGCTGACCCTGAATCATTCTCCTTTGCGTATGCCTCCAAGAACGCCTTGTTGTATCACTTCTCAGGTCGAGGTAAGTGGTACATTTTCATAAGATCCTCAGGCTGAAATGAGCCAAATATCCTCCCATCAACTGTGCAAAAGGTTCTGTCTGAGACTGGAATTTTCTCCACCACCCATCTCACTACGTCTGTATATGGCATGATTTTAGCCTGCGCTGCTATTCTGTGTAGATAGGAAGAAGCCAATTCTTTAAGAGTTCCTTCCGATTTGCTAGTGGGTCCTCGGATTCTATTAGATTGTAAATGCTCTCCCAACTCGTGTTTCCTAGACCAAGGCACGTCGTATCTGAGATTAATCCTTTCTTGCTTGGTCCGAGATCTTTGACTAGATGAGCTGTTGTTGTAGGGGCTGCTACTGTAGGGACTTCTTTGATTTCTTGCCCATTTTCTCTGGTTCTCTAGTTTTGGAAGAATTCTGCGCAAACAGTTGCAAACAGTGATATAGAGAAAATGTTGTTGCAAGAAAATATGATAATGAATAGAATTACATTGATTGGCATAAAATACAATATAGTTAAGGATTACCACCGATGAAATCCTTTGAAAGATTGATCCTTAACTGCAATATTGAATAGTCGTTTAAACTGTCAATCGTGGTAAATATCATCATAAATGTCCATCACGTTGCCCATATGCCGAACGATTGTTTCAATCGTGCCTTAGATTTTTAATGATTGACGATCAGTGATAAATCGTTGATCGGCGATCGGGAGCAGGGAAAATTTTAAGAACCCCCCCTAAATTTATAAATATAATAAATGGGCGAATCTCCATGGTATATAGGAAAAATGGAAGGCGATTTTATCAATAATATAATATGTATATATAATTTTTTGGCGAATCTCTCACCAGGCAAGGCGAATATTTTACTCAATTATAAAATCTTGTAAGATCTTGGCGAGTCTTTCACTAAATAATAAAACTTTGTAAAGTCCTAGTGAATCTTAGCATAGGCTACATGCTGGTTTAATTCCCCCATTTAAATAGGCTACATTCCAGGTGAATACCATGGGTCAATACCATGTGCCATTTTTATTTTTATTAATTCTAATATTAGGGTTAATAATGGTTTTTTGCATGGTATTAATAACAATCTAGTCCATGGTATTTGTCCCATAGTATTTTGGCCATAGGTTTCACCTAAATATAACCCATTTTTTGAGTGTTCGTAAATATAAGGTGACTTATGGAGTAAATATAAAAAAATGTTTTATTTGTTTACCATACCTCTCGTTTATTTATATTTTTATTAATTTACCATACCTCTTTTACAAATATGGTATTTGGCCCATAGGATTCACTTAAATAAAACCTCTTTCTTGAGCCTTCATAAATAGAACGAGGGTTATGGACTAAATATAAAAAGAGGTTTTATTTATTTACGATACGTCTAGTTTATTTATATTTTTATTTATTTACCATGCCTTTTGAGTAAGTATAAAAAGACGTTTTATTTATTTACCATACCTCCACTTTACTTATATTTTTATTTGTTTACACCCTTACATGTATATAAGGTGACTTATGGAGTAAATATAAAAATTGTTATATTTATTTACCATACCTCTCATTTATTTATATTTTTATTAATTTACCATACATATTTTATAAATATGGTATTTGGCCCATAGGATTCACTTAAATAAAACCTATTCTTGAAAATGGGCGAATGGATTCACTTAAATAAAACCTATTCTTGAAAATGGGCGAATGGAAGGTTGTAAGTCCTAATTTCAAGGGCTAAATTTACCTTTTTTACCGTCTCCCTTAAAATAAGGTGGGCTATTTGAGGTGATTTGTAAAAATGTACTATGATACAAAATATTCGCCCACTAAAAATTTAAAACCCCTTAATTTCGCCAAAGGGCGAACATTCGCCCCTAAAATTATCCTTGATCGGGAGTGTCAAAGGGAAGGCGTTTAAGACTTGCTTTAAATATTTCCGATCACCGAAAGGTGATACAATATAATGCATGCAATCTTCCTTTAATATATTTGCTTTTCAAGATGTGCGCCTAATTAATAGATCGCAGTCAGGAGTTGGCATGGGCTTTATCCCTTTATCATGTGTCTTCCGTTGAGTGCCGATCGCCGATTGTGATTAGCTTTATTGCATCGAGAGTTTTCGGTCAGGCCTCTTCAAATGTTCCTTTATTGTTGACATGGCCGAGTCACCGATTGCAGATTGCAATTAGCGTTATCGCATCGGAGGAATTGAGGGCCTCTGCTTTATTGTGCGTTGGCATTTGTTTTCCCCGATTTACCGATTGTGATTTCCTTTTCAGATCGTAGCATTGGGTGAGGTTGTTGTTTTGTGTGTTTCCTTTAATATTGCGATATGCGATCTCCGATCGCTCTATCATAATATTAAATGATTCTTAAATATTATAAAGGAAACATTTTATTTTTTATTTAAAAGTTTGTATAAAATGATTTATTTACATCGGGGATTTTAACAAGAATTTCCTTATGATGAGGTACATACCATTTTATTCACACATCTAACTAAGTTTATTTTTAAATGGACGCATATCATATTAATATTTTGTATAAAAATTTTATGAAATTGGGGGTTGTTGTACAGCACAACGCACCCAAAGGTATGCCTGGTGTCCTTGTCCATAAGTCTCCTCAGAGGCAATACTCCAAGACCTCGTTGTGTAGCACCATACGCCCCTGCATACCACCGAGTATCCTTGTACCCTTCGACATGCTACTATACACTGCGACCTATCCTTGTACACCACTGAATACCCCTCGCTACTGTTGTACCACCTTGTATCGTCTCGTATCTTATCTGTCACTATACCTAACACTCCACATTTGTACTCAATGCGATATGAGCGACTCCTCCTAATCCACACTGTGATACAACACACTATGACACACCACCATGCATCTCCATGCCCACCTGCAAACCATTGTTCAAAACTATATGCTCCTACACACCACTAGATGCCATGGCCTAAAGATGATATAATACGCGTCGACCCACACCCTATCGACATCACCACCTCCATCGTCTCATCACCATACCCTCTAATGAATGGATTTCCCCTCCAAATCCTCCTCGAGGAGCCCAAGATGTGAATTTCCCTAGTAGCGATGCCACCACCGCTTTGCTCCTTTGTGTCCTTTGTACCCCACATAACTATGAAGAATCCTCAGCCCCACAAAAGGCACTATTTGGTGGCCTGCCAATGCCACCTCCTCCTACAATCTCTTGCACAACCAACATACCAAGATGGTCCATGGATTCCCCTCACAAACTTACTGGCCACTAGTGCTAACTGAAACTCCCCTAGCAAATGTGTGCACTCAATTGTCGGGTCAACTATACCACCAACACCATAGTCACCCTGCGTATCAGGTAAGTGTGAAAAATCAGTTACCCGATCCCTATTACAGCAAACTGATTATATTTCACCTACTTGTTAAATTAATTGAACAAGTTATTTGCAGTTTTCTACGGTAAACACTAAAATGCATACATTGTGGCCTACACCAAAATAAACTACGGAAACTAAATACAACATAGGAGAGAAATAATAAGCACACACATCTACACAGTTATTTTTGGACAAATGTCCCCAGAAAAAAACCAATGCGAGAAAACCAGTGCAGCAACCCTGAGGGTTTTATTATTATGCAATAGTAATTATGAGTACAATTCATTGGATTCCCAACTCACTATCCGATACAGAGAGAAACTAAAAAAAAAACAGTGAGATGATCTCACCCTGTCACTAGAAGAATCTAACCATGATCTCACTGGACAGAGGCTCTATGTCACTTTCTCACCAGCCTCTACGCAGAACTATGTTAGACCTACGCAGTTTCTACGTCACCTCTGCTGGGGACTGCATTGCTCTTCCTCTAGATCCTCTGCTGCCCAGAAAGTTTGATTTCTAGCCTCTCGGTCTCAAACCATAGTTCCCAAATTCTAAAACTTAATTTCCTCCACAGGAATTCGATCTCCCTCTAGGCTCTGTGTTGCCACCGCGTCACCTCTGCCTAGGCTAGCGTCAACCTCTCTCTGGACGTCATTATGCCCTCTCTGCCTTATACTCTTCAACCCAAGCAAACTTCCCTCTTTCAAATACTGTCTCTACCCCTCGCTGCAAAAGCCCACTTCAAATTTCTAACTGGCAACTGCTCTGCTTCAGAAATTCGATCTTCTAAACTCTCTCTCTGTTCTCCAAGTGCCCCTCAAGCCTCTTCTTATATATTTTTGTTAGACAATCAATGGCCCAAATTAACTTCTAATCAATGGATTATATCATTTTGGCTTGATTATCGTCTTCTTCTAGAAGTTATATCCACAATTTAGATTAATACCCATTAATTATTTTAATTTCTTAAGTTTAAACTTAGGTTCCCATTAAAAATAACTAATTGTTTTAATAAAACTGTCTCCGGGTGGAATTTCCGAAAACGATTTCTGGGTATTGGAGAATGCATGTGTCTAAGCCTACCTACAAATTTTGAGACTTAGAACACATTTGATGCTACCAAAAATCAACACTCTCTCTTAGCGATGAATGTGCTCTAGCAATGCAACCTGTTGAAGCATCACTCTGTTCTGTAACATCTCCTTCTACGCTATTAATTTCTGACATAATTTCCCATCAACTACTGCACAAATGTTGCATCTGTACTATTGTTGACCCTACCACTGTCAACACTACATCTGTGCTACAACTCCCTATGAATTTATGCATCCATGCTACTACTCGTACTGCCACTGCCAACTGCATCTCCACTACAACCTTCTCCAACTGTTGTTGCTACTGCATCATCGACGGAAAAGCATCCCAAATTACTGAATTGATGTTCAGTATGATGCATCTCATTGTTGGAGTCTGTCTGCTATTAGTTTTTTCACTGAGCCTTTGACACCTCTGCACTACTTCTAACCTTTGCTCTGTGCCGACTGCACTGTTAGAGTCAGTCTAGTAGCCCTCCACCAGAGATCAAAAGCTCTTTGCATTTCATAGTTAGGTGTCTCATCAGTGTGATCATGTTGCATTCCGTTAGGCATGCCATAATCTCGGTGGAAGGAGCTTATGTCGTTATTCCCCTCTTGTTTGGCACTGCTAGTTCAGGTTTGTTCAAATAAATAAAGTCCTCAAAGGGTCATTCATTTTTGCTTTAAGTTTTTAGGTTTTAGGTCTAGGGTTGAGTCTAATTTTGTCTTGAGAGGTCATCAAGGACCAACAGGCTAGAGGGATGTCCTTCATTAAACATTTCTCATCATTGTACAGCTAAATTTTTACCTTGTTCTCAAAAACTCTGTTTTTGAAAACAAGGTCATTATCTCATTTTTTTAAAAATTATCAAAATTTCAAATTCTTCAAATGTCGAAGTGCAGCCTTGGTCTCCTTTGCCAAAGCATCCCAAAAGCTATCCCTACAAAAATTTTCAGAAGAAATCATCATTTCAACCAATTTTTCAAAGAAATGAAATTAAAGGTCAGAGCCAATTAAAGCAAAAAGTGTCAACATTCAAACATTACAAAGTGGGTTTTGGGCAAGTAAAAAAGTAAAAGGAAGCCTATAAAAGCATGCCATCCCTCATTGGTAATTCATTTGCTTCTCAACACTCCAAGAGAATAGTTGTCAAGTCGATTTCAAAGTTCATTAGGCGAATTGAACAGTTGCAGCAACACGCTACGCATCAGAGGAGGCGCACTACGCGTTGGAGGCGCGCTATGCATCAGCGCGCATTTTCCAGTTGAAATTAACTCAGGGGCTACGCATTGAAGGCGCGCTACGCATCAGGCTGGGTGCGCTACACGTTGGGTTTCTTGCTCAGGAAATCGCCAGCAAGCCATCAAAGCTGCTTCTCTCTCCAAATTTTTTCAGGTAGGCCTCTAATCCATGGTGGTTTTGGTTTGGCTAAGATGAATGAGCAATGAAAATGCAAAAATGCCATGCTAATATGGAGTAAAACCCTACCTTGCTGTATCAAATATTAAAATTGCAAATGTGCTAGGGTTTCATTGAAATTTGCTGCCCAAGGTTACCCATTTTCCCATTCCTCTTTCCCCATATTTTCCTCACCATTTTCCTTGACATTTTCCATGCAAATCATATAATTTCCCTACTAAAAATCATTAAAATCCCCAAACCCTACTAATTCCTAAAATCCTATGTAAATTTCCTAAACCCCACTTCCCATTACAATCCTACAAATTATGATTGTATATGTTCCATGTTCCTTTCCTAAAATTTCCTTTCACGTTTGTTTTCCCTAATCCCCTCAATTTTCCCTTTTCCCTAACATTTCCCATGTGTGTTTGTCCCCTTGGTAACAGCATTTAAACAAGTCAAAACAAAAGTTCATTGGGTGCACAGTCAGCATTATTTTTCAGTCACTTGCCTCCAAAACCATGTCAGAAACCGAAATAGATTATGAGCAAAGTGATGACCGTGAATCAACACCAGAGGTAGAGGTGCCAAGGAGGCATCACAGGGGTGGTAAGGGTGGTTAGCATGTCAGGGAGGAACCCACCTCTTTGGATTATCTACAAGCTTGTCCACTTGCAGTGTCATGTTTCCGATATCTATCATGCTATGAATATTGTGAGAGAATCTCCCAAATTCAACACCACAAGGAATTGGCCCGCTTGTTTGTCCTACATTTGCACAATGGGCATGTGAATCTTGCAGGAGTGGACTTCACATTGTCACCTGAGATTGTTGCTCAAGCAACAGGGATACCCAATATTGGAGAAGAATGGAACAAGCGCCAGCAGTTGGACAGATTTCATTATGATCCATATATCAAACCTGCATATATGAGGTACCTAACTGGTGTTTTTCCCTTCAGATTCTTAAGAGATGAGTATGCACCTTTGATGAGGATCATCATTCGCTATTTCACTTGTGAGGGCAGATTTTCACGTTTGTATTCATACCATATCCATTTGTTGATGCATTTCACACGGGTACGAATGATGAACATTCCATTCTTCATGTGCTGAAATATAGAAAGGATGGTGCCCTTGGTGCAAAGAAAGAGCCCAGCACAGCAACACAAGAGCATCTATCATTATGCACTGATCAAGATTGTGGTCATGCATCAGTTGGCGCAACAGGGTATGCCATGGGAGGATTTCATTTCTCGTGACTTGTTCACAGTGCCACAGCCACCTCCTGAGGTTGTCCGTGATGAGGGAGGGCCTTCACATCAGTTTGATATTCCAGAGCCCGAGCATGTCAGCACTCCTCCTTATGTTACATATCGGAGAGGCCACAGGGTCTTATTTGCATCTGCACGGCGAGTATTATCTCCACATCAGGTGGAAGGGGTCTCGCCTTCTTCATCAGCACAGTGAGTGTTATCTCCACATCAGGTGGAAGGGGCCTCGCTTTCGACAGTAGCACAGGTACCAGAGAGAGGCAAGCAGCCCAAGATTGATGAGGGGCCATCAGGTGTTCCAGGCATAGATGTTGTTGACCTTGATATCATTTCTCCTAGCCTAGAGTCAGAGGAGATCATCCAGCAGCTAAGAGCTGAAAATGACTTGTTGCAGCAAAAATTGGAGATGGCAAATTGGACAATTACTTATTTGGAGTAGCGCAACAAGAAATTAGAGGATGAACACTCTCTTGA
The DNA here is from genome assembly GCA_031772625.1 of Pinus tabuliformis. Taxonomy (NCBI): domain Eukaryota; kingdom Viridiplantae; phylum Streptophyta; class Pinopsida; order Pinales; family Pinaceae; genus Pinus; species Pinus tabuliformis. Next base: position 635,020,847 of record CM062819.1, on the reverse strand, counting down.
TGAGTTGCGGAGGATCCGAGAAGACCGGAAATTGGCTCGCAAGAGACCTAGTGATTTGACACCTAAGGAGCAAAGCTCTATGCTCATTCAGGTGAACACACATCTAGAGAGGTTGATAGCAAAGGCAAACAGGGACAAAGACATGCTCAGACACATGAAGAATCACTATTGGGCTCGAATGCATGTGTGTAAAGCAAGAATGAAGGTGCTCAAAGGACGGTTGGCCAAGGCACTAAAAAAGAGGAAAAGGCCCGATCCCCTTCATATTTTGGCTGAGGCTACCTTGAAGGAGCATGGTGCTCAATGATGCACTTCCAGCTCAAATTTCAAGAAATTTTGAGCAATTTTGGTCAATTTTGACTTTTTTGTGCCACACACAGGTTTTTTCTCTCAACGCGTAGCGCGCCGCGCGCTACCCTGAAGATGGGCAAGTCCATTCCTCAAAAACTCAGCATTTTTGGATTTTTCATGACAAATTACACTTGCTCAGCAATTACCAAGACATTTCATCAGGTTTTGAGCCCTCAGAAGGTCAAAAAACATGCAAAAAATGACTTTCTGCCACTTTTTGGACACACAGGGAGCAGTCTTGGGAGATTGCAATTTTGGAGGGGCAAATGACCACCAAATTGAGAAATTCCACTTGGGCTGGAAAGTAGACATCCAGAACTTTCCAACAAGCCTACTTTTGCCTCATTTGGATGTCGGGAAGTGCCTCAAAATTTGGCTCAAAGGCGCGCTACGCGTTGAGGATTGGGGCGCTACGCATCAGGGAAGTTTGCCAGATTTTCACCTACAGCTCAACAAAACGCAGATTTGACTAGTTTTGACTTTTTGGAGTGGTTTTTCATCCTCCTTGATGTAATTGATGTAATTTTATGATGTCATGGCACTTATTTATCTCTTCTAGAAGATTCATTCATAAAAAGTCAAAAATTTAATGAATGAATTGGTTTCCTAGCTTATAGAGGCAAGTTGTTTTGATTGCCTAGATTGTAGTGCTCAGTTTAGAATTGGTTGAAACAGCTCCTAGGATGATGAGCTCGACCCCTAGAGGCAAGGAAAGGTGTTAGCTTGCCTATATTATGTATTTTCTTAGTCATTTTCATGGTTGGACTCTGGAGGGATTAGCTTCTATTGTATTACACTTTGTATCTCTACAATTTTGGCAAAGGAAAGACCAGGGTTTTGCAGCACTATTTGGGATTCCTGTGGTTATTTGTGTTGATGGTGTGTTCTCTCATGTACTTGTAAGATTTGTTATGTGTATCAATTTCCTATTTCTCTTTTCTGCACATTAAGTAAATGAAGTGTTAAGGTAGAATTCATAATTTATATGCTTTGCCTTTAAGTTTGCTTAATATCTATGTTTTCCTCTGTCTAAAGAGAACTCTCGATGGTTTCTTGCTCTCTTTAGCTCCTCACCGGTCATTCCTATCCATTCACTTAAATCAAAGGCATCAAGACAATCTCCTACCTTGCCCCAAAAAGACCTCTGCAAAAGCTATGTCCCATCCCCGCACCCAAAATTGCTCTCCCCCTGTTTTCCACCCAAACCCTAAAAATCTGAAATCAAACCTTCTCAATCAGTTTACTACCCTAAAATCAGTGTTCTTATTGGTCATCTCCGCCCTTTGAAGATCTTTTGTCAAGATAGACCCGGAGAGAGCCCTCTCCTGCCCCGTAGAGCTAGCTACGAGGCTAAGTGGTTTGATGTTGCCTTGGATTTTGTCTTTTTCAGCCTGAGGCCAAATTCAAGCGCTAACATATTGGCGACCATACTGGGGAGAACAAACTTGTCTGTGGATTGATGTGTTTGTTTCATAAGTCTTAGACAGAGCCTGAAGTTATGCTAGGTAGCCTTTGAAACGCTTTTGCTTTGCATAAGCGGAAGTAGATAAACGCTGCTTCAGTCAATCTCCGTGAGCTTGTGAATACATGCACTACTACCAACTTTGCTCTGCGCTACTCAGTCTTGGGTGCTCCTAGCCACTAGAAATATCACTATGGCACTCCTCTGCATCAACTGACACTAGTCCACCCTGCTACTATTGAACTAGGCTCTCGTAGCAAGGAATTGATCCTCTTACTTAAGGCCTGCCCACATCTCATCCCAATTTGGCAAAGTCACCTTGCCCAAGATACTTTGGACGAAGAATTGCTAATCTTCAAAAATAAAATTTAGGGCTAGTCTTACCTTCTCGAAACCTTGAGGTGTTCACCCCACAACTACCAGTTCATCTTGGGTCTCCTGAAGCTTTGTGAGGAATGGATCAATGTGTTCCCCCTTCTGCATCTATTTAGATCTCATCTTCTACTCCAAGTACATCTTCCACTGCTCGGAAGATCCTTGATACAATGTTAACAATGCATCCCACATCTCTTTGGTAGTGTTTCTGCCAGCTATGTGACAGGCTATATGATCCTTCACTTTTTTGAGTATCATTCTTTCTGTCTTCGCCATTTCTCCCTAGTACTTCTTGAGTTGATCTGGATTTGTGGGCTCAGCTACCACGATGTCGACATAGACTTTGAGAAAATGCTCATCCAGAAGGCATGCCATCCTTGCCTTCCAGATCACGTAGCTAAATTCCCCATCTAACTTATCCTGATCTCTCAATCCACTGGTTGTATTCTTCCAATCGAAAAATTCGAATGGCCTCCTCTCTCCTACTGCTGCTTAGCAAATGAGAATTCGAATTCCCTAGCTAGGAATTCTTTGAGGAAGAAATTCCCTCAGTGTGTCTCCTTATTTCCCACTGACACTATTCTCTAGGGGAAATTTTAAGGATGGAAATTTATCTTAAAGTTTAGAAACCTTAGCAAATCTTACTAGTCCCTAACATGCAAACTATAAAAATTTTAGTGATATGTTTGTAAAAATATTCAAATTTCTAATGATTTTATATAGTCTCTATAAAACTTTGGCGATTTTGAAGGTAAACTAATTTTATGAGATAAAAATTGGGCAAATAATTTTTAGGAAAATTGGAAATTGGCGAATTTTTTTTGGAAAAAACATAGAAAATTAGCCCACCTGCAAATATAAGCCCCTAAAATTTTCCCTCCTATTCTCCCGATAACTGCTGCAAAATATTTATGTCCCAACTGAAGATCTGCTCTACAAGGAAACATACATTGTTGGTTCTGCCTCTTGAAGTTTTCGAACTGAAAATCGAATTTCTCCGTCAACTCTCTCAGGGAAATTGATTAATCCTCAGACTCCACCCTTCAGGTCTTTGAACTACACTGCCTCTTGGGGTTTCGAATTGTTGCCTCTGCAGGAATTTCGAATGCCCTCTTCCTTTCTACTTTTGAACTCTTCTACTCACGATTTGTGCTCTAATACCATGTGAAAAATTGGTTACCCAATTCGTACTGCAACAAACTGATTATATTTCACCTACTTGTTAAATTGATCGAACAAGTTATTTGCAATTTTCTACGACAAACACTAAAATACATACATTGCATCCTACACCAAAATAAACAACAAAAACTAAATACAACACAAGGGAGAAATAATAAACACACACATCTACAATTATTTTTTGGACAAATGTCCCCGGAAAAAACCAATGCAGTAAAACCGGTGCAACAACTCTGAGGTTTTATTATTATGCAATAGTAATTATGAGTATAATTTGTTGGATGCCCAACTAGCTATCCGATATAGAGGTAACTAGACAAAAAAAAAATAGTGATATGATCTCACCCTATCACTAGAAGAATCTAACCCTGATCTTGATGGAAAGAGGCTTTGCGTCACTTCTGCGTCAACCTCTGCGTAGTTTTTGTGTCACCTCTACTAGGGAATATGTTTCTCTTCCTCTGGATCCTCTGCTGCCTAGAAAATTCGATTTCTAGCCTCCTGGTCTGACACCCCAGCTCCCGTCTTCTGAAACTCGATTTCCTCAGCAGGAATTCGATCTCCCTCTAGGCTTTGTGTTGCCACTGCATCAGCTCTGCATGGGCCAATGTTAGCATCTCTCTGGATGTCGTTCTGCCCTCTCTACCTTGTACTCTCTGCTCAAGAAAACTTCCCTCTTCCGAATACTATCAATGCCCCTCACTACAAAAGCGCATTTCGGATTTCTCACCAGAAGTTGCTCTGCTTCAGAAATTCAATCTTCTGAACTCTCTCTGTCTGTTCTCCAAGTGCCCCTCAAGCCTCTTCTTATATATATTTTTTGGACAACCAATGACCCAGATTAACTTCTAATCAATGGTTTAGATCATTTTAGCTTGATCCTCATCTTCTTCTAGAAGTTATACACACAAATTTAGATTAATACCATTTAATTATTTTAATTTCTTAAGTTTAGACTTAGGGTCCCATTAAAAATAATTAATTATTTTAATAAAACTGTCTAAGAGTGGAATTTCCTAAAACGATTTCTAGGTATTGGAGAATGCATGTGTTTAAGCCTCCCTACAAATTTTGAGACTTAGAGCGCATCTGATGCACTAGAAATCAACAGTAAGTGGTAGGTAGTCCCACCTGGATCCCAATGCCAACTTGGGCCTCTAGTATCCCAGATGCCTGAATGCACCTACTGACCCCTACTCTAGTCTATGACCAACTCCATATGTCTAACCCATTCCACCAGGTACCAACTCAGAATCTCTCACCATCCAACCCCAAGGGAAGGAATGAGAGCACAAACTCTTGTACACGAAACTAGCCCCTAATCTTGCGAATGTTACCCCTTACGTAGCTCATGTCATCTCATCTCACTAATCTGGTTGTCACATAGAATCTGTCTAGGGACGCGGTCGCTCTCTCGCCAACGTGTAAAGGCAACCTACTAGTGCTACAAACCCCATCTATGTATGTTTGAAGAGGGTTTCTCCGATGCTCTAATGTGCACTCCAGTCGTACCATTAGGGAGTCCAACCATTCCCCAATGTGAGTCAATTTGGCCATTGACTCGACACAAACCGCTCCCATGCCCTTCAACTCCTCATTATGCTGCATAATGGATTTGAAATTATCTTGTGTAAGGACCAACCCTATACTTTTTTTTTTCCTTTTTTTTTAAACAAACTAAAAATACAACCATAATAAAATAGGATTGGGAACTCAGATCACTTCATTGAACATATCATCAAATTTACATATTATTAACTAAAACCACATACAAATAACAACATAGTTACCATTCACCAGGAGATGAGATTCAAACTTGAATTGCCGCTATTTGTCCTCCTTTGTTGTCAGTCGCCTCTAAGTGTGAATGTCGACGTGCTTAATCCGAATGCAATGACCCACCGGTTGACCTCCCAGCCTAATCCTTGGGTACTCTCCTTCCTCACAGACCCCTGAGCTGCAATGGGGTTGTACAACGAAGGA
>CM062819.1:633014804-633215394 GCA_031772625.1 Pinus tabuliformis | reverse complement strand
GCAAGAGGGGAATTATGTTGGAGGAGGTGAGCCTTGGGCTGAGAGAGGCAAAGGCTATAAAGAAGAGAGAAGCCCCCTCATTTTGATCATTTAGTTATGAGCATTTGTGATAGTCACTTCGACTTAGAGCATGGTGGCTGTTTAGCTAGTCTGCAGCACTGTTTAGTGCATTGATTGTCTCCGTTCGAAGGTCTCACCCTTAACCCCCGGGGACTTCGAGTGCCTACTCGAGCAAGGTATTTCCATTGGCATTTCAGTAGTAGTTTCATCAGCATTTCAACAGCAGTTTCATTAGCGTTTGGAGGACTGCGCAGCACTGAGAGGGGTGACGCAGTTCTTTCTGGCAGGAGTTCTGGGTTGAGGTTTGCAGTAGGATTTGTGCTGAGAGATAGAGTAGGGGATCAGCCCTTGCATATTAGAGAGTTTGTGCAGAGGTTTCAGGCAGATTCCTGGAGGGTTTCATTCAGTGGTAGCGCAGAGCATTGAGGGACTGTGCAGAACCCAAGGGGTGATTTTCGGGGGTCAGCCATTTTAGAAAATCTTTCTGGGTTTTTTTGGGTTTCTTGAGTAGAACCCGATTCCAGAGTTTCAGCATTTTCTGAGGAAGGGAGCAGCCCCAAATCCTCATTTGATTTCTAGTAGTAGCAGTGGCACAGCAGTTCTCCAGTAGCTTGGACGTAGTTCAGAGAGGGGCCATTCCTTTGCTATTCTGAGTGTATTTCTTCACTTACCTTGTGCAATTCGAGGTGCCACCTTTCTGATCACCTCCTGTACTCATTCAATTACTCAGTATAATAAAATGGCTTAGCATTTCTCTCTGCATTTCTTGAGTATCTGCTTATGGTTATATTGTTATATGTTGCACCATTGTTATTTTTATCTCTTGAGCTTCTCGGCTATTATACCACTTGTGTGTTTTCTCCTATACACTTAGACAGAGTCTGGAAAGGGTCAGGTAGCCTCCGAATCTCGTCCTCTTTTCAAAGGCGACATATCTGGTAAATGACCTCCCAGTCCATCTTTGGTTGGAGTTTTCTTGTGTTTGAGGAATATTCCTGATAAGGGATATTATAGTGGTATCAGAGCATAGATCTGGCTCAGCCTGTGGAGCTAGCAATCTATGACACCGGGAGAAAAACCTTACATCTGTTACAGAGGTAGGAGATACAGAGACACTGGGCGTAGGTTAGAGAACACCTACGGAGAGGGAGACTGTGTTCCGGTGGTGGACGCAAAATAGGAGGAGCCTGTGGTGGACGCAGAGCAGGGGAATCCGATGCCAGATGAGGATGGAAAGAGATTTGCAGATATGATCCTCAAATCAGTGCAGGATCTATCGAGGCAAATTGAGTTGATGGGGCAGAGATTCACGACAGTAGAGGCCAGACAGCATGAGAGCCCATGGGTTTTCCAAGTTGGTGAGGGATCGAGTGCATCCCACCATTTGCCAGAGCAGCGTGATACTACGCAGCAGGTGGCCTCACATGCCCCTACACACTCTACCATGCCCACTTTCTTAGGAGCAGACACGAGGGCCGTAGCCCAGCAGGAGGCAGAGCCTGGACATATGGGCGATTATTTTGCAGAGTACCAGGCCTATGGGCAGGAGTTCAGGGAAGCCCTCTCATTCAAAGATTTTGTTCAGCTCCAGCGGGATAGTAGACCCCGCGACCATCACAGAGGGTACCGGCATTACCATGATGGTGACACCCACCGTGCAGCGAGTAGATTCCACTTGCCTACGTTTGATGGTTCATCAAATAGTTCGGCAAAGTCTTGGGTGGAGAAGCTGGACATTTATTTCCAGCTTAACCAGATGTCGGAGACAGAGGCCATCAAGGTGGCAACATTGCATTTGGATGGTGAGGCCCAGGATTGGTGGTTTCATGGGATGGTTACACTCGGGCACTCTACAGTGACAACATATGCCGAGTTTACCAGGAGATTGATGGAGTGATTTGATCGGAGGGATCCAGAGTAGCATTTTGTTGAGCTGACGAGGCTCAAACAGACAGGGAGCCCAGAGACCTACATTACAGATTTCCTTAGGGTCTCCGTGATGGTGCCAGACCTATCCATGGCGCGGAGGGTCTATATGTATGTTGAGGGGTTAGCAGAGCCACTTCGGGGTTTAGTCCGATCCACTGGACCAGCCACACTCCAGGACGTTATCAGTAGGACCTGGGACTTACAGAATGTCTTACCCACGACCCGGACACCTTACCCCCAAAGACAGACTTTTCAGTCTAAGGGGAAGGATGTGAGGATTCCACCTCCAAAGGGGAATCCAAGACGAGTACAGATTGACGTCGATGCCAAGAGGGAGCTGAAGAAGAAGCGGTTGTCCTTCACCTGTCAGGAGCCGTGGGCAGCAGGACATAGATGTGCTGCTGGCAAAGCACACTTTATTGAGGTCTTCTCCTAGAGCAGTGGAGAAGAGGATGATGAGGATGATGTGGAGGCAGGAGATAGCCATGTCGTACAGGGACCTTTGCCACCTCCACCGCCAGCAACAGGTGGTGCATCTTTTGCACCCACCGGAGGGGCCCTTGCAGCATTGCGAGGAGTTCCCAAGTATCTGACGCTACGCGTACGGGGGACAGTACGTGGCTAGCGAGTATCAATTTTGGTTGACAGTGGGGCAACCCACAACTTCATCGATGCATAGATGGTTGAGCGGAGAGGTATACAAACAGAGAGCTTCAATGGGTTTTCAGTCTTGGTCCCAGGAGATCAGACCATGATGTGTGCTCGTTATGTTCCAGAGCTTTCAGTGACGATGGGCACCTACACATTGACTGACCACTTTTTCGTGGTCGATATTCCGGACACCAACATGATACTGGGTGTTCAGTGGCTTATCACTGTAGGGAAGGTCACGACGGATTGGAAGACCCTAGAGATGGAGTGGGATGATGAGAAGACAGGGAGGCATGAGAAGATACGGGGACAGCACACATATCCGCCTCAGACTGTTTTGGCTCATCGGATGGAGGCAGTCTTCCGGAAGGGAGACATAGAGTGGGTAGTGGAGCTGCATGCATCAGAGGTAGGGACTACAAGGTAGACGGTACATCCAGAGATACAATCCATCCTTCACCGATATGCCATAGTGTTTGGGAGATTCCACCAAGACAGCCACTGAATCGGGGGCTTGAGCACACCATCGAGCTTGAGCAGGGCATACAGGTAGTGATTACCACCCCCTATAGGCACCCCAAGGCCTATCGGGATGAGATTGAGCGGGCTATCTAGGAGTTGCTGGCTCTTGGGCACATTTGACCGAGCATGAGTCCTTTTGCTTCTTCCGTGGTGTTGGTGAAGAAGAAGGACGGTACATTGAGGATGTGCATTGACTACAGGGCCCTGAACAAGAAGACCCTGAAGAACAAGTACCCCATACCCAGGATCGATGAGTTGATGGACGAGTTGAGAGGAGCACGGTTCTTCTCAAAGATTGATTTGAGATCTGGGTACCATCAGATTCGCGTGAGGGAGCAGGACATTCCCAAGACCGCCTTCAGGTGTCACTATGGGCACTTTGAGTTCTTGGTGATGCCCTTTGGGCTAACCAACGCCCCCGCTACATTTTAGTCCTGCATGAATCACATCTTCCGCAGTCACTTGAGGAAGTTTGTGTTGGTATTCTTTGATGATATTCTCATTTACAACAGGACTTGGGAGGAGCATCTCCAGCACATTGAGACAGTATTGCATATCCTACAGGAGCAGCGGTTCTATGCCAAAATCTCCAAGTGTGAGTTTGGGTTGACAGAGATGTTGTATCTGGGACACATCATAGGGGTGGACGGAGTGAGAGTCCACGAGGAGAAGATCAGGGCCATCAGAGAATGGCCGGAGCCGAGAAACGTGACAGAACTTCGGGGATTCATTGGCATTTGTACTTACTACCGGAATTTCATCAAGAGTTTCTCCCAGCTTTCTGCACCCCTGATAGATTTAACGAGGAAGGGTGCTTTCAGTTGGTCGGATACAGCGCAGCGAGCCTTTGACAGGCTCAAGGAGGTTATGAGCAGCTGCCCAGTGCTTGCATTGCCAGATTTCGTGCAGCCATTCTTTTTGGAGTGTGACGCATCGAGAGAGGGGATCGGCGTAGTATTGATGCAGGGAGGTCACCCTATAGCCTATGAGAGCCGGAAGCTCCTTCCGCATGAGATGTTGTATTCTATATACGATAAGGAGATGCTGGCCATCATGCATGCATTGGCCAAGTTCCAGCAGTATTTGGTGGGTAATAGGTTCAGGGTGAGGACTGATCACAACAGCCTTAGATTCTTTTTGGAGCAGAAGCAGCTACAGGAGAGGTAGCAGAAGTGGATCAATAAGATCCAAGCATATGACTTTGACATTGAGTATGTCAAGGGTAAGAACAACGTGGTAGCAGATGCCCTTTCACGTAGACCATCCACATTGTCTCTTATGAGCTTGGATACAGACTGGAGGGCTCGACTCTTAGTAGAGTACTCCAAGGACAGGTTTGCATGTGAGGTTCTGGATGGACATGTGGTAGATGATAGGTACAGGGTGGTCAATGAGATCATCTATTACAGGGACCGGATCTTCTTGACTGAGGAGTCTCAGCTCAAGAAGAAGATACTACAGGCATCACATGATTCACCATTGGCAGGCCATCAAGGATTTACCAAAACCTACAGGGCCATTAGAGAGAGGTTCTCATGGAAGGGCCTCAAGGAGGACATACTCCAACATATCTAGGAGTGCGATGTTTACCAGAGGAACAAAGGAGAGATGAGCCATCCCGCGGGATTATTGCAGCCTCTTCCCATTCCGGAGGGGAAGTGGGAGACTATTTCGATGGACTTTATCATAGGGTTGCCCATGGTACAGGGCAAGGATTGTATCTTTGTCGTCGTTGATCAACTGACGAAGTACGCACATTTTTTTGCCATACCGGCACACTATACAGCAGCAGGTTTTGGCAGGAGCTTTTCCGGTTGGTGGGGACGGAGTTGACACTGAGTACCAGTTATCACTCACAGACGGACGAAAAGACAGAGATAGTTAACAAGTGGCTAGAAGGCTACTTGTGTAACTATGTCAGTGGGCAGCAGCGAGCATGGCTGAAGTGGCTGCATCTGGGGGAGTACTGCTACAACACTTCACATCACATGTCCATTGGTATGCCACCATTCTATGCCTTACATGGGTATCATCCTTTATCTTTTGCTAACATGATGTTTGGTGATAGCAAGGCTCCTAGAGCCAGGATTTGGATCCAAGAGAGTCAGGATATCCTCCGAGCTCTCAAGGATAGCATGGCTACAGCGCAGAACCAGCAGAAGCTATATGCCGACAGGGATCGGGTGGAGAGATAGTTTGAGGTAGGGGACATGGTCTACCTACAATTACAGCCATACCGATAGTCGTCACTAAAGCAGAAGGGGGCTGAGAAGCTCAAGCCCCACTTTTATGGCCCATACAGGGTGATACGCAGGGTTGGACAGGTTGCATATGAGTTGGAGCTGCCCCAAGGCAGCAAGAACATAACGTTTTTCATGTATCATGCCTGAAGAAGGCATTGGGGCAGCAGGTGATAGTGACAGATGAGCTACCACCCATGGATGACGAGGGGCATTTGGTGTTGCAGCCGGAGGCTATCATTGATACCAGGGAGAGGCAGCTGTGGAGCAGGACGGTCCAAGAATTCTTGGTGAGGTGGAAGAATCTGCCGGATGAGGATGCCACTTGGGAGAGTGAGAAAATATTGCAGCATCCATCACTTCAGTTGCTTGAGGACAAGCAACATTTTGCCAAGGGAGACTGTAGTATTGCTAATTAGCCATGGCTAATTGGAATATTCGATTTTGCTCAATTTTTGCCTTCTATAGTTATTTATAAATAAAAAGGTGAGGAAGGGGTACATAACTCACTTTTAGAATAAAAGTCACTTCCTAGTAGCACAACATTGTGACTTAAAGGGGAGCCAAGGGGGCCAAAGGGGGACGCAAAGATGGAGCCCACGCAGACACTTGGAGGGATTGCGCAGAAGGGAAGAAACACGTGGCAAGAGGGGAATTACGTTGGAGGAGGTGAGCCTTGGGATTGAGAGAGGCAAAGGCTATAAAGAAGAGAGAAGCCCCCTCATTTTGATCATTCAGTTATGAGCATCTGTGATAGTCACTTCAACTTAGAGCACGCTGGCTGTTTAGCTAGTCTGCAGCACTGTTTAGTGCATTGAGTGTCTCTGTTCGGAGATCTCACCCTTAGCCCCGGGGACTTCGAGTGCCTGCTCAGGCAAGGTATTTCCATTGGCATTTCAGTATTAGTTTCATCAGCATTTCAGCAGCAGTTTCATTAGCGTTTTGGAGGACTACGCAGCACTGAGAGGGGTGACGCAGTTCTTTCTGGCAAGAGTTCTGGGTTGAGGGTTTGCAGTAGGATTTGTGCTGAGAGATAGAGCAGGGGATCAGCCCTTGCATATTGGAGAGTTTGGGCAGAGATTTCAGGCAGATTCCTGGAGGGTTTCATTCAGTGGCAACGCAGAGCATTGAGGGACTGCGCAGAACCCTAAGGGGTTGATTTTCGGGGGTCGTCCATTTCAGAAAATCTTTCTGAGTTTTTCTAGGTTTCTTGAGTAGAACCTAATTCCAGAGTTTCAGCATTTTCTGAGGAAGGGAGCAGCCCCAAATCCTCATTTGATTTCTAGAAGAAGCAGCAGCACGACAGTTCTCCAACAGCTTGGAGATAGTTCAGAGAGGGGCCATTCCTTTGCTATTCTGAGTGTATTTCTTCACTTGCCTTGTGCAAGTCGAGGTGCCATCTTTCTGATCACCTCTTGTACTCATTCTATTACTCAGTATAATAAAATGGCTTAGCATTTCTCTCTGCATTTCTTGAGTATCTGCTTATGGTTATATTGTTATATGTTGCACCATTGTTATTTTTATCTCTTGAGCTTCTCGGCTATTATACCACTTGTGTGTTTTCTCCTATACTCTTAGACAGAGTCTGGAAAGGGCCAGGTAGCCTCCAGATCTCGTCCTCTTTTCAGAGGCGACATATCTGGTAAATGCCCTCCCAGTCCATCTCTGGTTGGAGTTTGCTTGTGTTTGAGGAATATTCCTGATAAGGGATATTACAATTGAACTACTACATCATCAATTAGGTCTTGCATCCATCCATTTAACAATTACAAGTAAATATGTAAAATAACCATGACATGAACTAATCATTCAACCATGCTTATAACCAGCATAAAACCATATAAATATCATAGATATGAAAGCCATTAAATCCACATATAAATCATTGCAAAAGTAAGAGAACTTAGCTTTTATTAATCATAGGCAAATCCGACTAGGTTCGAGACTTCCACGTACCACCCAACCATAGACATGGTTGAACCAAATATCTCTTTCAGTCAGTCACCCCCATGCCATATTCCAAGCATGAATGTGGGATCTCATAGAAAAACCAACCCAAGAACAACCAAGGGAATCCATAGGTTAAACCATCTCCACCCTCATCAAACCGTGATCACACCAAAACCAGTGCTCTGATCACAAGTGAACAGAACTTGGAACGCCATCCAGAATCCATCACTATCCTTTAGGAATTTTCAGTCTCCTTGTCTCTCAAGATTTACCGAAATTCAAACCTAGATCACGAGGCCCTAAACTGAGACTTCTCCCTCAGGCTTTACCATGTATCCCACCAAAATCATTCAAGGGATTCCTAGGCCTCTGGGAATGAACCTTGAGACCACCTCTGCCCCGGATTCCGAAATCCATTTGGTAATTCCAAAGTTCCAAAACTGAAATAAACATCCCAACATACCCTTGCATCCAGAAAAAGGCTAGGCTAGGCTGAAATCCATTTTCATAACCCTGAAAAATAATGCCAGCGACAGTAAGAGAACCATACACCAACATGCAAAGCCATGCATGTCTAAACCAACTAGGAATTCACACATGAAAAAGGTTACCTGCAAGTATTCTTGTTGAAGATGTTTGAGTCCTACTTTCCTTTCCTTGATCCTTTCTTGCTTTCCCTTTCCTTTCCTTGCTTTCCCTTTCCTTTGCTCCAAACTAGAGTGCTCCAAGAAAAATCTACGTGACCAAAAGAGTGAGAGAGAGAAAGAGAATAATGAGAGAGATCCAAACTTGAACTTGAAAAAAGCCATGAAATGATCCTCAGAATCCTTTTTATGCATGAGGCCTCTAATTTCTTCATTTTCCATTATTTTCCTTCAATTTCCTCCTCACGTGCAACATGTGACCATTTACCTTCCTTTTCTCCTAATTTCCTTTATTTTCATAAATAAATGTGCCAAAATGCCTTTTTTCCTTTTAATGACTTTGCCTTAGCCTTTGCCAATTCCTTAGTCAAAACACACATCTAGTGATTCCCACTAGGATATCTTTTCCCAACATTCAACTTGGAATATGTGTCCCTTAATCGTGGTCTTATTTTGCCTTTATTAACTTTTATTACATGAACTTTTAATCGTGGCTATTACAATCCCAAAGTGCACCAAAGCCTGTCCAAAGAACAAGTTTGTTGCTTATTTCCTGTTGATAGTCTTTTTACATGGAATTAGAACACACATCTTGATGAACATGCCAACAATTATCACGAATATGTATTCAAGCCACTTTCTGTCTATTGTTAAACCTCCCACAAAATCCATGGAAATTATTTCCCAAGGATGAGTAGGTATGGGGAAGGTATGGTATAGACCTTGTTTACTATTACTAGGTTTACTGGTACAACAAAGATGCACCCTCTTATGAACCTATTTATCTCTCCTTGCATCCTAATCTAGTGCACATTCCTCTATAGGTTATTCATTTTCTATGCTACACCAAAATTCCTTACAACCTCAGAGGTCTGAGCCTCTATGATAAGTTGTATTTCATCACCTTCAAGAATGCATCAATTATCTAACATGTAGAGGAACCCATTCTAAAGATGGTAGTGAAATGTGTTGTCACCATTGTGAACATGATTCTCACTCTAAAATTGCTAAAACACCTCCTTAAAGTCATCTTTATCTATATCTAATTCTTTGTATGTGTCATGGGTGAAATAATCCATGTGCACAGGAGTTCCCAAAGATATGATATTTGAAGTTGGTGGCCTTGAAAGCATATTGGCTAGCGTGTTTATCTTGTCCTTCTTGTACTTGATCACCAAATGAAATTATTGTAAGAACCCCATATATTATAATGTTTGGTATATTGTAACTTAGTCTTGAGGTACTGTAGTGGTTGGTAATATGTGTGGTTTACTGTCTCTTTTCCCATCATATACTGTTTCCACTTCATCATAGTTTTCACCGAGGCATAGAGCTCCTTGTTGTAAGTAGGGTAGTTGAGAATTACCCCATGAAATAATTCATAATGGTATCATAACAACCTTCCTCCTTACATTATATCTGTCCCAAAGCGTACCCAATCACACTTGTCTCCACATCAAAGGGATACTGCAAGTTCGGTAACGCCAAATCTTGTGCTTGACTGATTTTCTTCTTTAGCTCCTTAAAGGCCTTTTGTTGGCCATTTATCTACTAGAAACTCTTACCACTTACTATTATGGTGTGGAGTTATGCTTCTACTGCTAAAAAAATGTTATGAATTTACTTAGGTACTATATCTTTCCCAAAGAAACTCCTAACCTATTAAACATTAGTAGGCATTGGCCACTTTATGATGTTCTCCAACTTTGAAGGATCTATATTCCGCTCTCCTCCACCAATAACATATCCTAAATATTCTAAATACTATTGTGCAAACTCACACTTCTTGATATTTCCTAAAAATTAGTGTTTTTTCAATCTTTGTGTTATGAAACCAGCTCAAGAAAAGATAGATCAACGCCTTAGAATTCAGCCTCTTCGAGGGGGCAACCTCCTTTACATTACATAAATGAACAATTCTTGGATGATTCAAATGACAAAACCTCCTTTCTATATATAGGAGTCTAAGGAGTCACAATATAATCCAGCCGACCTAACAATAATAATATAAAGCCACAAAAATAACAATAGAGGGATTCTATGGGGCACAGTAATAACAATATGGGGGCAATAGTGTTATAGACATTTTTGTGCCTTACAGCATTGAGCATGAAATTTCCATAATCTAAGGGATCCAAATTCCCTAAACATGTTGTTCCTACCCCTAGAGGAACGAGGCTAACTAACCACAGCAATTCACAGAAGTTCTCCACCTGAAACCACTCAAAAACAAGTCAATTCAGGATCATGTCAACTGCTCCACTGAGCATCTGCGCTGAATGTCAACTGCTACACTGGCTACCTGCGTTGAATGTCAACTCCAACACTAGCTACCTGCGCTGAGCGAGTTTGGACATGTGGCAGACTCATTCCTCAAGGTGTCAGAAGCCAGGAAGCTTCCAAAATGACACTTGCCTCAGGGAATTCGACTGGTGATGAGTAAGAGGTTCCAAATCTCCAAGTGGAAGCAAGAACCTCCAAGTGGACTCAAGAACTGAGAGAGGGAGAGGACACTAGTCAGATCTCAAGCTGACTCATCCTCTCTCCAAAATAACTATATATAGATCTCTCCTCCATGGGATCTAGAGGCTGGAATTTTGTTATTGCAAAGAATTGTTGTTGGTTTGGGACTGGAAACATTGGGTGCTTAATGCTTTGAAGGGAGCTGAAGAAGGAATTCCATTCTGCTGGGAAGGAGATACTGGATTGGAGCCCTCTGGGTTGTATCTCTTCCTGAACCTTGTTATCAATCAATAAAGCTATCTTGGTTTTCTCATATATACTGGTGTATTTGTATGATTGCATTAGTGTATTTGATTTACTTCTAATCCTGAATCATTTATGAATATGAATATTTGCCTTTGTGTTGTGTTCTTCTCTTGTCGCAAGTAGCTGTTCTCTTGTCACAGGTAAGGAGGCAAGTAGCTGTGAACACCCAAAGGGAAGAGGATCTAGATCGAGGGACAAACGGAAGACAACAGTAAGTCTATCAATCTCTCCTCTTTCATATTTCATAAAGGAAGAAACCAGAATAGCTGTATCTGTTTGTTGCTAAGGCTCTGTCACACCTTAGGTGGATAGGATCGTCCTGCATAGGCATTTTTCCCCACAACAAATTGGCGACTCCGCTGGGGAGATTTGTTTTAGTCATTTTATTTGTGTTTCTGTCATTTGTTTACTTCATAGACTCAACAGCAACAATCGAACTGCTTCTGCAAAGTAGACTGTTGCTGCCTTGATCCTTCACTGGATTTTGTCTATGATCTGAACAATGGACTCACAAATGACTTGATGATCCTTTATGATAGTCTTTAGTACCCTCTCAAAGCATCCCTTTGTTTATACCTTGCTTGTGTTTCTGATTTGGCCTGAAACAGTTGATTTTTGAGCATTTTGTGACCCAGAACCCAAGGGAAACGAGAGTTTCTCTTTCAGCGCAGGCACTGTGAAGGCAGTCTGCATTTCAACGCAGGTCCCGTGAAGGCTACCTGCGCTGAATGTCAACTCCACAGTGTTGGACTTGCGCTGAACCAGTTTAGCCTTGTGCAGCTGGGGTTCTTTGCTGTCTGTTGCCCTGTTTTGATCTCTGTTTTTGCAGCCTTTAACCAGCATAGGTACCAGTCTGATAACTCCTTTTCTTTGCTTAAATTCCGCCTCCTTTTGTACAAAAAGACTGTGAATGTTTTTATGTGTTTGTGGCGTCATTTACAGTTTTCCTTTGCATGAGTAAAGTAGTCATCCTGTAGCCTTTGATTCAGATCTGATTGATTGTGATCTTAGAAGAGAGTTCATTGGCTGTTTGCAGATTGATTATAGATTTACTTTTGCTTATTGGTTTGAATTTGTCTCTTTTGAAGTGTCAAAACAAGTCTTTATTTCGAAAATCGTTAAGTGTTGTAATCTCTTCTATCTTCTCTGATTTCGAAAAGTGAACTTGTTTGTATTGATCATTTTAAAAGCAAATTCAAAGTTGTACAAAAAGCTTTCTTTGTAGGCATTTATACTAAGAAAGTGGAAAACAAACACCTGCATTGTGCATTTTTCATTTGATAAGTTTGCATGATTGATTTAGGAAAGAGTGCATTAGAGTGTGCTGATTGCTCTTTGAGAAAAGATAGTGTCTTTCTTTTCCCTTAGTAGCTAGGATTTTCAAAGTTGAAAAGATAATAAAGCTTGCTTATCATCTTAGACTGCATTTAGGAATTTGTATCATACATCTCGTGGTGAACCTTGAAAGGCAAACTTTAAAAAGATCAACCTAAAATAAACTGAATGAACCTAACAACACTTTGTAACATAACACACAACATAGAGGTCTAGGCTAGAGACGTGTTCCGGCGTCGTTAAGCCTAGTGACTGTCGATCTCGGAGAAGGTGGGTGATTCCTCCTGAGGGAGGATAGCGCTAGTACGGATTGAGCTCCCATGTACCGTCGCGTATATATTGGGAGACCCCTATAGGCATATATCCTTTATCCTTAGGAAGCCGTGTCGGCCGCCCTACTGATCGCAATGCAGTGAACACAGCATTCACGAAGATCGACCGCCCGTACCCTAAAAAGTATTCTGCAGTTTTGCGAAAAGTTTGGCACACCCTCTGCCTAGATCTCCAGAGCAGTTCTTTTTGGCCTTTTTCAGACTCTATAACAGAAAAAGTCCATCCGAGCATTTGTCACTTTGGGCTCGTTAAAACATCGAAGGAGACTAGAGTCATCTTTAGCTTTTTCTCGACTCTTTAAAAGTGAAAAAGCAAGTTGTGTCTAAAGCGTCGTTAACAATTTATTTTAAACGGAACAATCACCCTTTAATCCTGCGTTGATCTTTAGGTTGAAAAGATGGAGCGCACCAACCAAGGAATTCCTCTTGGTGGAAATCCTAGTCCCTTCTCCTCTTGGGGAGATGTTGGTGTGCCCCACATGGCCACATTGTCGCTTCCAGGACTGACAATTGGCCTACCAGTTTGGCTCTTTTCGACCAATGTCGTTTAGAATCCCACCATTCCTAAACAGTCGAGTCAACAGTTAGATCAGACAAGAGTTGCCTCCTAGCCTTCCACTTCATCTTCCTCCCCTCCTTCCTCTTCGCTTGACGGAATTGGTCGAACAAAAAACCAGGTTCCTAAGGAGAAGAAGGAGAAGAAGAAGAAAGAAAAGAAGAAGAAGGAGCCTAAGGCGATTGGGGGAAAACAAGTGTCATCTAACAAAAATCCACACACAACACTCGTAAGGCCTAAATCGCCATGCGTCATATGCAAGGGAGACCACTTCCATAGAGATTGTCCCTGTATCCCCCGGATACTAAGGGACTGGTCCCCCCGTTTGCACAATTCGGTAGCATCGACCTCTGATAGCCATGTCGACTGCTCACCTTCAACTAGTGGGAGTGAAGCCCCAGGACAGAACGGGAGAGCTAAATTTCCCTGCAGACTATGCGAAGGCAATCACGCCATCCACCGTTGTCCCTTCTTAGACGAGGCAAAAAGAGTTCTGGAAGATCGCCCGATTTTACGGGCGCATCTTCCTCCTGGATATCAAAGACTCCTGCCAAGTCCCTCACTAGTTGAGAATCCGGCTAACCTGCCTAGGTGGTCAGCGGAAGCACCTATCATTGAAGATGAACCGTCTGGATCCATGCCTGACGAAAGTCAAAAGGTTGATATGGCAGTTGACCCAGTTTTGCCTTCAGAGGCTCTATCTTCGAATGATACCATCACAGAGGAGAATAAAGACGACACCGTCCAAATTCTCTTCATTAACACTGACTCTGATGAACAAGGGGGCAATGCCACCATTCCTTTATCGCAGGAAGGAAGTTCGTCAGAGCGATATCTAGCCGTATATTCGGTCCCACCACCAAGCAACCTGGTTGTGTCCTTTGATTGGAACCAACTAGGCAGACCCCGGTTGCCAGCCAGTATACCGTTCAGAATTATTTGTCAAATATACAGAATGGTGATGGCTGGCACTATCATTGATGAGGGGGCATCTGTGAGTATCCTTTCCTCTATTGCTTGGAAAGCGCTTGGTTCGCCAGCGCTTTTGCCTGAGATGAGAAGTCTATCAGTCTTTGATAAAGGAACCAGTCGACCTTTAGGGATCCTCCCCAATGTGCCTATAACATTGAAAGGGAAGACCATTCAAATGAACGTGATGGTCGTTCAAGGACCCTTGGATTATAACCTACTCCTTGGATGAGACTATATATATTGCATGGGAGCTATTATCTCCTCACTCTTTAGAGTAATGTGTTTTCTGCATGAAGGAAGAGTGGTCAAGCTCGTGGACCAACTTTCATTCCCCGGATCACGCATCGCAAGTAGTCATGAACCATCCCTAAATGGTCTATTCACGCAAGAAGTGTCTCAACCCACGGTCCGTCCTCCTGATGAGCGCGAGTAATCCGGGAGGATATGACTGGAACCCAGGGGGCATGCATCCTGGCCTGCTTCGGCAGGGAAACTTTGGGTATAGAGTAGGTTTCCCTGGGAGAATATGACTAGTCCGTACCCCGTCCGTGATTGGAAGAGGGGTTGTTCTAGAATAGGATTCTTTTGTCAAAGTTACGTGTTTGGCGCCAGAGTCATTCACCCTTATCTATTTCGGTAGACATTGCCGAGGAAGTGTTTTGTTTGAAAGAATAACGAGACAATCTTTGGGTAACCTGAAAGAGGTAAGCCTCTCTCTTTAAAACAATTGTTTTGAAGGAAAAGAAGTAGAGGTAACCTTGAAATCATACTTTATACCTGGGGCCATGCAAACCTTTTGGAGTGCAAGCAAAGAGCGGTTATTTATCTGTTTTTTGGGTTAGCCGTTTCCTAACTTGCATAAAGAAAGGATAAGGAGCAAAGCTTAGTGAGATGAAGCTCCATAAAAAATAGAATCTTGATGAGACACTCTTATTTTATGACTGGGTAATCGAGCAGTTTTAGCATAAAGTTCATGCTCGTTAAAAAATAAACGCAAAATCGAGCAGTTTTAACGCGGAATTTATGCTCGTTAAAAAATAGAAAAGCGATTGTGAGCAAGCTTTCCCCTAGAGTTCAAGCTCATTCAGAAAAAATGAACCGGTAAATAACCACTGTGATCGTAAATTTATCAGCCATAAAAGCCTTGGTCGTGTTTGCACCTGCCACCTCCACTTTTCATTTGGCCGATCGTTCACCTCCATATGATTGTTTACCCATTTTGAGGAATAGCTGCGAAGAGTGATTTCACCTAGCCATCCTTGTGACACTGCCGTGATTGGAAAGTTCCAACCTGTACCTGGAATCTGCTGCTAACCCTGTTTATCACTCATTCCTCAAAAGACGAGTCTTCTTTAAGCTCTTTTCAACTGACTCGTAAAATATGAAAAGATTGCCGAGTTTTGGCCTTCCAGCTCGTTAAAGTGACCGGAAGAGCTATCCCTCCTCTAGATTTTAATCTTTTTGGACCTGAGGGATTATTGCACAAAAAGATCGAGCGCTTGTTTTGTTCGGCTCGTTAAAACTATCGAAAACTCATCCCTTCTGTATTGTTTTATACTTTTTCGGACTTAAGGGATTAGATGACGAAAAAGGAATTTTGGAGTTGACTTTATGCACCTTTTCAGACTCTCTAAAAATGAAAAGGACCGAGTTATCCTTGTCGTTAGACTGGTTAAAATCACTAAATAGTGACAAACTTGTCTTTAGACGAGAACGAGTTTCACTATTGCTAGGCTCGTTAAAACATAGCGATGGGCTTGCCCAAAGGGCAGGTTATAGAACAAGCATATGTTATCCTCCTCAAGCTTGACAAAAATAAAGAGGTACTGGTCAGCAATGACTAGGGAAAAATTGGGAGAAAATCAGGAAAACTTTGATGGTAGCAGGTCGCTCTTGAACATGACACTTTTCCTCCGTACCACATTCGGGTTGGGTTGCTTCATTCACCGGTCACATCACCATGGTCTCGCCATACCATCCATATTTGGGGTAATGCTACCAATCCATCACATCAGTGTCGCCATATGTTCAAGAGAAGTCGTTCAGAAAGAGTCAACCGGGTCCCATCCACTGCCATACATTATCCTTCATCCATTCATGACCGCCACCCTGAATCATATGTCACAGATCGTTTTCACCTCCATTAAAATCATTAGCTCCGTTCCGTGTCACTGATGTGGGATTCATCAAGGCCCTCCTTTGACGGATCGCTTCTTGTCGACATCGGCTCATTATCCAAGAAGTTGATCTAGGAACAACCCCTTCAGTACTTTGAAGCTTGCATGCCTCAATGGCAAGTTTCTCACTTCCGGCGACAGGTATACATCAATGACCTTCGACCAGAAGATTTTGCGTGGTGTTCGACGCCAAGTCCTTTATTCACACCACGTAAATTGTACTGCAGTACCTTGAGGGTCATTATCATTATCGGTGATTCCTCTCTCGCTTGTTAACGGTTTTCATCATTGACCGGTAATCAAGCGATGTCTTTCCATGTTCGACTTCAGCGCAATTCTCACATGGATCGACTTGTACTTAGAGTGAAGATCGAACGAGTTTGAAGACCCCGGATCTAGTTTCATCCATCCGGGCTGCGATATATATTCAGGAAAGATAAAGACATTTGACATGTACATCATTGCAGCAGATGATCATCCTACTCAAAGGATGATAATTTCGCCAAAATTATCAGTCTACCATCAGACGATCGTCTGTTCTATGTACAAAAATGAATTTATAAAGCTGAGCATGGGAATGCCCGCCTCAGCTAGATCATGAAAGCAGTATGAATCATAATGTATTGTATTGTATCTTATTACAGGTCTCCTCCCAGCAAATGGATGAACTTCGGACCCTCCTGGATAAAGCATTTCACCCGATAAACGGCCTCATACTTTAGGGGGCAACTGTTATAGACATTTTTGTGCCTTACAGCATTGAGCATGAAATGTCCATAATCTAAGGGATCCAAAGTCCCTAAACATGTTGTTCCTACCCCTAGAGGAACAAGGCTAACTAACCACAGCAATTCACAGAAGTTCTCCACCTGAAACCACTCAAAAACAAGTCAATTCAGGATCATGTCAACTGCTCCACTGAGCATCTGCACTGAATTTCAACTGCTACACTGGCTACCTGCGTTGAATGTCAACTCCAACACTAGCTACCTGCGCTGAGCGAGTTTGGACATGTGGCAGACTCATTCCTCAAGGTGTCAGAAGCCAGGAAGCTTCCAAAATGACACTTGCCTCAGGGAATTCGACTGGTGATGAGTAAGAGGTTCCAAATCTCCAAGTGGAAGCAAGAACCTCCGAGTGGACTCAAGAACTGAGAGAGGGAGAGGACACTAGTCAGATCTCAAGCTGACTCATCCTCTCTCCAAAATAACTATATATAGATCTCTCCTCCATGGGATCTAGAGGCTGGAATTTTGTTATTGCAAAGAATTGATGTTGGTTTGGGACTGGAAACATTGGGTGCTTAATGCTTTGAAGGGAGCTGAAGAAGGAATTCCATTCTGCTGGGAAGGAGATGCTGGATTGGAGCCCTCTGGGTTGTATCTCTTCCTGAACCTTGTTATCAATCAATAAAGCTATCTTGGTTTTCTCCTATATACTGGTGTATTTGTATGATTGCATTAGTGTATTTGATTTACTTCTAATCCTGAATCATTTATGAATATGAATATTTGCCTTTGTGTTGTGTTCTTCTCTTGTCGCAAGTAGCTGTTCTCTTGTCACAGGTAAGGAGGCAAGTAGCTGTGAACACCCAAAGGGAAGAGGATCTAGATCGAGGGACAAACGGAAGACAACGGTAAGTCTATCAATCTCCCCTCTTTCATATTTCATAAAGGAAGAAACCAGAATAGTTGTATCTGTTTGTTGCTAAGGCTCTGTCACACCTTAGGTGGATAGGATCGTCCTGCATAGGCATTTTTCCCCACAACAAATAGGGGCACAACAATATTAATAAGGGGTATAACTACAATAGTAATGGGGTAATCACTAGTATTATAGGGACCCAACATGCCCCTCTCCTTCAAAAAAGTGTTGTCCTCAACGCTTGAGTAGTTCTGGATACTTCTGCATAAAATTCTCATCCTCCCATGTGGAATCTTCAGCGGATAAGTTCTTCCACTTGATAAGATACTCTGAAATTGATCGATTTCGTAGCTGTCGAGTTCTTGTTTCTGTGACTGCTTCCGGTTCCAATATAATTTTTCCTTCCTCGTCAAGTTCTGGCAATATTGTTTGAACTGGGAGCTTGTCGCCTATAACCTTCTTTAAACATGAAACATGGAAAACTGGGTGCAATCGAGAAGCTGCAGGAAGCTCCAATTTGTATGCCATAGTACCAATCTTTTGCAACACCTTGTACGGACCATAATACTTTGGTGATAATTTATTATCCTTCTTAGCTTGCTTGAGGGACATTTGCTTATATGGTTGTAGCCGTAGGAATACCCAATCACCTACATCAAAACTTCTTTCACTGCGATGTTGATCTGCCTGTTGTTTCATTCTATTCTGTGCCAACACGAGGTTATCCTTTAAGAGTTGGAGGACTTGTTTTTGATGTTCGATGTGATGTTCCACTGCCTGAACCTTAGAATTTTCTCTTAAATATGATGTGATGGATGGTGGTTGATACCCATAAAGTGCCATAAATGGGGTCATTTTTGTTGCTGTATGGAAGGAAGTGTTATACCACCATTCAGCCAGAGGCAACCATTTGACCCATTGTGTCTGTTTATCAGATACAAAGCAACGAAGATATCCTTCCAAACATTTGTTTACTATCTCAGTTTTCCCATCAGATTGAGGATGATAAGATGAGCTATGAGCTAACTGAGTACCAAGACAAGAAAATAATTCTGTCCAAAAATTTCCAGTGAAAATGGGATCTCTGTCACTTACAATAATCTTTGGGTTTCCATGTAGCTTTTGAATTGTTTCCATAAATGCAGTAGAAACTGTACTGGCTTTAAATGGATGTGATAATGCACAAAAGTGTGCATACTTGGTAAGTCTGTCAACTACCACCATGATGACACTCTTTCCCTCAGACTTGGGTAAACCTGTGATAAAATCCATTGAAACCTCCTCCCAACGTTGGCTTGGAATGGATAAAGGTTGTAATAGACCCGGTGTCTTAATTGTTTCAACTTTATTTTGTTGGCAAACCAAACATTCCGCCACAAACTTTTGAATATCTGATTTAAGGCCATCCCAAAAAAATTCCTTCTTAACCCTGTGGTAAGTTTTTAAAAATCCTGAGTGCCCTCCTAAGGGAGAAGTGTGCAATTCCATAAGAATCTTTTGTTTTAGCTGGGAATTCTTACAGAGGTATAAGCGATCTTTGTACCATAACGAATCATTTTGCCAGCTAAATGTATCAGACGTACTGGAATCTTGTTGTAACTTTCGAATAAGTGCCCACACTTCTTCGTCATTCTTCCATTCCTCCCTTGCTTCGTTTATCCAATCTGGTTGGATAATAGAAATGGCGCACAACAATGCTTCCACATCCTCATCCTTTCTTGAGAGTGCATCTGCCACCACATTTTGCTTCCCTTTTTTGTAGATGATTTCAAAGTCATAACCCAACATCTTTGTGACCCACTTTTGTTGCTCTTCAGAGGATAATCTTTGTTCTAAAAAGTATTTAAGGCTATCATGATCCGTTTTTACCTTGAAGTGTCTTCCCATTAGGTAGGGTCGCCATTTCTTAAGTGCATGGAGTATTGCCAACATTTCCTTCTCATAAATAGCTTTGCTTAAAAACTTTCCCTTGATTGGACGACTTTCAAAAGCAATGGGTCTTTCATCTTGCATTAGAACAGCACCAATTCCATTTCCTGAAGCATCACATTCCACAATAAAGGTTTTTGTGAAGTCCGGTGTAGCTAAGACCGGTGCTTGGCACATTGCCTCTTTAAGATGTTCAAAGGCCTTTGTTGCTTCCGGAGTCCATGAAAATGCATCTTTCTTCAATAATGTTGTTAGAGGTGCTGCTATTCTCCCATAATTCTTAACAAACTTGCGATAATACCCTGTCAACCCAAGAAATCCTCGCAGATGCTTTATGGATGTGGGGATTTTCCATTCCTTAATGGCTTTAATTTTGCTAGGGTCTACCTTAACTCCTTCATGAGATACAATATGACCCAAATATTCCACCTCCTGGACTCCAAAGAAACATTTGGATCTTTTTGCATATAATTGTTTCTCCTCCAATAGTTGTAGCACCCTGTCAACATGTTCAACATGATCCTTCCAAGACTTGCTGTAGATTAGTATATCATCAAAAAATACTAACACAAATTTTCTAAGGAATGGTTTGAAAATTGAATTCATCAAACCTTGAAATGTTGAAGGTGCATTGGTAAGGCCAAAAGGCATGACCAAAAATTCATAATGACCCTCATGAGTTCTAAATGTTGTTTTCGAAATGTCTTCAATCTTCATTCTGATTTGATGATATCCTGAACGAAGATCCAACTTGGTGAAGTAAATTGATCCATGCAATTCATCCAGTAATTCATCAATGACAGGAATGGGGAACTTATCTTTAATAGTGAGCTTGTTGAGCTCCCTATAATCCGGACACATGCGCCATGATCCATCCTTCTTGTGCACCAATACTACTGGAGCAGAGAAAGAACTTTGACTTGGTTGAATTATACCAGCCTCTAGCATTTCTGCAACCATACGTTCAATTTCACTCTTTTGGACATAGGGATATCTGTACGGCCTGATGTTTGGAGGAACACTTCCTGGAATCAGATGAATAGCATGATCATGATCACGCATAGGTGGGAGACCTTTGGGAGTCTCAAATACCTTGGAATGATTGTCCAGGACTTTTTGGAGATCTGGAGAAATAGATGATTCCAATGTGGAAACATCTAGCGAACATAATTGTGCAATTACACCTCTTTGCTCCTTTTTTAGAAGCTTTGTCATACCATTAGAGCTGATTATCTTTCCTGGTTTCCCTGCAATACCCCTTAATTCAACTTCCTTTCCTTCCATAGAAAATTTGATGAAAAGTTCTTGAAAATTAAAAGCTATTGTACCCAAGGATTGTAGCCATTGGACTCCTAGTACAACATCAGCACCTCCCATTGGAATGGAAAGCATTGGGCTAGTCAATACATATTCTCCCATGGATAGCTTGATATTATGGCACTTTCCAGAGAAATTTATTGTTCCTCCATTTGCAATCATCACTTGACACTCTGGTGCTGGATATAGGAAGCAATTCAATTCTTTTGCTACCTTACAATGAATAAAATTGTGGGTGCTTCCTGAATCAATCAACACTATTACCTTTTTCTTCTTGATTTGTCCTTCTATCTTGATGGTTTGAGGAGTGGTAATTCCCGCCAATGCATTACAAGATATGGTCGGATTTATTTGTTCTTCATCTAGGCTTTGTTCCTGGAGTATATCCTCTTCTTTTGACCTTTCTTGCTCCTTTTCTTCTTCCTCTTCACAATCTATGTAGAATAATTTCTTCTCAGCACACTTATGACCTTTAGTGTATTTGCTATCACAACTGTAACAAAGCCCTTTTGCTCTTTTTTCTTCCAATTGTTGTGGTGTCAACCTTATAGGTTGTGGAAGACTAGGGGCAACAACACTTCCGTCTTTATAGTTGTGAGTGGTATGCTTCCTGGTTGCCATAATTTTGCTTTCCATTTTTCTTGCTAACCTGAATGCCTTCTCTAATGAATCAGGTTCCCAAAGGCGAACATCATGTTGGATATTATCCTTTAAAGACCCTATGAACACATCAATCCTATGCTCCTCTGGAATATCTTTTACCCTTATGTTCAATTTTTGGAACTCCTCAATGTGCTCCATTATTGAACCCTTTTGTTTGAGACTTATCAATTGGCTAAAAAAAGTGTTGCTTTTTGTATCCTCATAATGTGCTATCAATTCTTCCGTAAAAATTGCCCAAGTGATAAATTGTTTACGAGAGCAAAGCCATTGATACCATACAAACTGATTTGGTTCCAAATATAAAGTTTCCATACGTACCTTTTGTGTGTTTTGCACATTATTGAGATCGAAGAATTGCTCCATCTGTAATATCCATGTGGCGGGATCCTTGCCATCAAACTTCCTCATATCGATTTTTGGAATATGGTGAGTCTTCGATCCAACATTAGAGTCTATGGAATCATGATTAACATTTCTTTTGTTCTCATCATGAGTTTCCTTTAGTACCCTTTCACCCTTAGTGACCATTTCTTGTAGCAACTTATTCATATTTATCTTCAATTCTTCCATCTTATCATCCATGCCATCAATTTTAGCTTCTACGCCTTTCTTTAAACAATCCATCTTAGCTTCTACACCTTTCTTTAAACCATCCATCTTAGCTTCTACATCTTTCCTTAAACCATCCATATTAGATTCTGTTGCTTTTTGTGCAAGTGACACTTGTTGCACTTGTTCTTGTAATTTTGATATATCATGTAGCATTTCTTCTTCTTCTTCATGAGTCATGCTAGAGCTTTCAGGTTCCTTACTAGGTGTTTGCATTTTCTTTCCTCGGGGCATCAGTTACCGATAATAATGCTCTACTATGCCCTTTGAATTCCTTCAAAATAAATTTTCAAACCAAGCTTAAGCAAAAATTTAAGAAAATCTACACACCTTTTTTCACTTTGTAGGAGCTCGATATTGCCTCTGATGTATCTCTGTACTTTCCGATCATCTACTTCTAAATTAGTGACCTGTAGTAGCCCTCTGTGTCCTCTTTCCAATGCCACAAGTCTGACCCAAATTGGATTCTCCAAGGAAGAGTTATGCGAAATCTCCCACAGTGACTTGATTATAGACTAGTTCAGTAGAGCGAACTTGTACGACATGCCACGAGTCACTGTTTCGACCTTTGGATCTGAAAAATGCATACAAGAAACTACAGTCCGTCCTATTTCTGTACCTTCTTACGAAATTTCAATCCGATCCCCAGAGAGAAAGTTATGACGATTTTCCCCAGGTCACCTGTTTGGAATGTAATTCAGGAGTCTGCAAAAAGACCAACTTCCTCAGATCATATCTCCGCAAATATAGCGCGAAAAGCTCTGAAATTTGGACCCAAGGTTTAGCGCAATTTCTTCTCAAATGGGTTTTTTTTTGCAACTTCTGAAACGTCACAGAAAAAAAGTTATAGCGAAAATTCCACGATGACCTGTTTGGAGCAGCGAAACCCTAGAATCCAAAGCTCTGATACCAAATGTTATGAAACCAGCTCAAGAAAAGATAGATCAACGCCTTAGAATTCAGCCTCTTCGAGGGGGCAACCTCCTTTACATTACATAAATGAACAATTCTTGGATGATTCAAATGACAAAACCTCCTTTCTATATATAGGAGTCTAAGGAGTCACAATATAATCCAGCCGACCTAACAATAATAATATAAAGCCACAAAAATAACAATAGAGGGATTCTATGGGGCACAGTAATAACAATATGGGGGCAATAGGGGCACAACAATATTAATAAGGGGTATAACTACAATAGTAATGGGGTAATCACTAGTATTATAGGGACCCAACACTTTGCAGCACCTACATTCAATGTAATAAATGCTCATCCATAGTAGCATTGTATACCAATACATCATTGAAATAAACAATGCTAAATTAGTCTATAAAATGTCTTAGTATATCATTCATTAACCTCATGAATGTAGTTGGTGCATTACATAGGCAAAACAATGTAACGAACCTCTCATACAATCCTTGTCTAGTTTTGAAGGCTTCCTTTCAGGTATCTTCTTCTCTAGATAGAATCGAGTGATACCCTAACTTAAATTCCAACCTAGTAAAGTATTTGGATTACTTCAATTGATCCAACATATCATCTATATTGGGCAATGGGTACCTGTTCTTAAATGTAATTTTGGTTAACACCATATAATCAATGCAAATCCACCAAGTCCCATCCTCTTAGGCTCAATTATATTGGATAACCCACATGGTGAGGCACTTGGTCGAATAACACCCTATTCCAGTACTCTTCGCCTCATTTCCCTGTATAACAAACTTCTTGTGTAACCCAATGTTTGGGAATGGAGAGTTTGAAAACAACTGGATCTCTTGCTCCACTTTCCTCTTGGGTGTTATCCATTTAGGCTCCTGAAACACACTCTTGTATGTCTATAACAACTCTTTTAGTTATTTTTTATATTACTTATTCCACCCCTCTAGGGATGACTTATCTCTCATGTACTATTCTATAGGTTGATTTTCTATTAAAAATAACAAAACATATTTCATACTAGAATTGATGAATTGTTTGGTCTGGTTAGCACTTACCAATGAAAATATTTTACTTACCCTTGTGTGCATTCATGATGAAGTATTTTCCATCCTTAACTAGGTGATATTGGTTAGCTCTTATCATGAATATTGCATCCCACATGTACAAAAGGGATTCCTAAATACGATGCACATACATCAAGTGAACTACATACAATTCTACTTCATCAATAAATTCAACACTAATAGAAAATTTGATCTTATACTACTTGTTTACCTGTATCTCTACCTTCTTGTTGACCCAACCTAATGGATATGGACTATGATGGTTATCAGTCACTAGTTTCAGTTTCTTGACAAAATATATTGTTATGAGATTTTCCTATGATCTTGAGTCAAATAGAGCATCAATTTTTGTCTTCTTGACTTATCTTTATATGGAAATTTTGAGTCATTTCCTTCTCTTCTTGCTAATGTAGGCTACACAAATTCACCGCCTTCTATATTTATGTACATATAATATTCCCATCCACTTTTGAGTTTCTTTCCACATGGTTTCTCGAATTAGTGGCCATGAGATGTTTCTTCTTATCATATTTCATTATGTTCCTTGTGTTGAGCTCTACTTGCAACTCCCAAAACTTATCCTCTACCTAACCATAAATATTAAAGTGGTTACATTGTTTGTTTACATCTTCGCATTGGTGTGTTGTGGGTATTGTATTTTTTTTTTCTTTTCCCCCTTTCCATTTATTCTTTCCCTCCTTGGAAGCTTCCTGGTGCTCCTTCTACTTTGACCCACTTGATTGCCATTTATTTTGGCTTATGTTCTACAGGATTTTTTCCCGTACACA
The DNA here is from genome assembly GCA_031772625.1 of Pinus tabuliformis. NCBI lineage: Eukaryota > Viridiplantae > Streptophyta > Pinopsida > Pinales > Pinaceae > Pinus > Pinus tabuliformis. The sequence goes on along the minus strand of CM062819.1, from coordinate 633,190,296 downwards.
AGCCTCATCCACTATTTTGGGTTTGAACAACATCACTTGCTTCCATAGATCAATTTGTATACCCCTCGGATATCTAAGGAGTACATTTGGGTTCTTAGGAGAGACACAAAACATTATTTCCATCTTCTTGAATTTTGTGGTGTACTCCTATACACTTTTACCCTATCTCTACCTAAAGCAATGCCATTGGATCCACTAGTCCTCTACATACATGATAGGGTAGAATTAGGGCTTTAAAGAGTTTTTAAATCTCCCCACTTAGTCACTAGATGATGCCCCTCCATGCGTAGGGTTTCCATATGGATTTTCCACTAGGTTAGAGCATGCCCCTCTAGTTTCAAATGAGCGAAAGAAATTATTTTCTTCCACAATGTGGTGAACAATAAAATAATCCTATAACTACTGCAACCAAATAGTTAAATTCAAAGTGTCAATCTCACCTTGATATGGATTGATGTTAACTTTCACTTCCATCTTGAATATGGACTGTTAGTGGTTCATCGGACCCTAACTAGGTTGTTCCTTTTCTTGTTCTTTCTTAGACTCCCTATTTGTTCTTGATAGCTTGGTTTCCCTTCTGATCTAACCTCTATGTTGGAACCTCCATCTTCTTTGATTCCAAACTTGTTCACCGTAGCTACCATAAGGAGATTCATGTCACGATGATATATGTGACTTATTCTTCTAACGTTGAGAACCTCTCCTTTTCCTAATGTCGAGAGTTATTAATAGATACATTGGTTGTGGCTGGGGTTTTATGAATTGATACTTAAAGTAATTTGGATCCCCTACAACCTCCCAAAAAATACCCAAATACACCTCCTCTTATGATCCATAAACTATCATGGATATGTCAGTGGATAATTGGTCATAATATATCTACTAAAATATATTTAAAAATATTGAATTTACACTATGAGGGTTAATTTTTCCATAGATTTATGGATTAGTTAATTATTGTGTTATGATTATGCATGAAATAGATAAAGTATGGAAAATTGAGAACAATGAAATATAACTCACAAATGATAATGAAAAAAAAAGATATTTTATGGAAAACTCTTCTAGGGAAAACCCAGTTGGAAGGTGAGATTGGTGTGCTCTCTCTTTCTCTGAATGGAAATGGATGTAATTATAAAGGAGTGAGAGTTGTGGGCCATTATAACACATCTTTATATCCAACTAAGGGTTAAATTTGACCGATTCTACTCTCAATATGAGTTACAACTCATCCCTTCTAGAGTCTTATAGCGACTGCATGGATTACCCTATTTCCATGAGTAGAGGGGGGTTGATGTGGAATTCTCTCGAATTATGGTGATAAAAATTGATAGATCAATTTCCAAGAGGAATAACATTCTCATATTAGCTCAAATTGAGGTGATTATTGCACCATTCAAAAGGTATCAGTGTGTATTCTATGGAATCTAGGTCATTGGTGAGGTTGGTACCATAAGAAGTAGTCATTTAAAACCTCAAAATGGCTCTTGAAGTTTTTCACCTGAAACTTTCCAAACTAGGACTGCTGATAAAAATGACCCTGCAAGTTGCTTCCTCCAAATATTCCACCCTAAAATCATTGAGATGGATGACAAATAATATATTGATCCAATCCAGATAATGTAATTATAAATAAAATTGACTAACGATTTTGCATGCACACGAGCTTTGGATATAGATGAACATTGTTTTAAGTTTTATAAATTGTGTATGCAAAAGATATAATAAGAATAAAAATAGTTTTAGTACATTGTGAGGAATGTACAAACTGACATAACATGTATACCTTGTTCATACAAAAAATTTAGTGTTATTCCTCCACCACATAGTAGTTGTATCAATATTACAAGTTTTGGTTGTACCCATCCGTAATCCTCTTGTTGTTCAAGCATGCTATAAACTATCCTTATTTTCCTTGCAATACTTGTGGTTGTACCCATCATTAATCCTCTTGTTGTTCAAGAATGTTGTAAATTATATTTATCTTCTTATCTTATGGTGATGATGATTAACTTATACTAAGACCTGAATGGTTTACTATACCTTAAAAAGGCGAGAGATTAATCATACTTCATCAACATTTTATTTCTATGTTCAAAGAGAAGTGATAGAATCATTCCTAGATCACCATAGTTTTGTTGAGTTAAAAGGTTAAGAAGGTTGGTAGCATGACAAATATTTTGAAAATAAGATTGAATGTGAATATAAATGGACAATATAAGAGAAATCGTTTTTCATGTTCAAACTTCTTAGGATCACACATGTGACAAAATCATCCATCCTATGGGATTTTATGAATTGACCAACACCCAATTTTATTATGAAGCTCATGAGAATTAGTTCTAATATTGGCACCTCCTTATAATATCATAGGTTCCTTTTTTCCTCTACCTCTTTATTTCCCCACAATTTCTCCTTAAATTTGGAAGTAATAACATTTTTAATATTATCTAGATTCTGCTAGATGATCTCCTCCTTTATTCCCCAATCGTGCAGCCAAGACTAGGCATCATTATGGCACCCTCACTTGAGCTGAAGGTATGTGATGTGACTAGAGTTAGAAGCAATTTTACGAAACTCCTTAGTGCCCATTTTGTATAGATTCTTCTTATACATAAAATACCTAATCACATCCATTCTTTCAATGGGGGAAAGGATTGTTTCAATCATGAGGAGAGGATACAAAGTATTTCCTTTAATCTTGATGTTGTAAGCTACAAATTTCTTTTGGATCTATTCAATATTCCTTTATGACTTTCTCGATATACTGCAACCCTAAAACTCACATCCATATAAATAATGGGTAGTCTCATAGAGGAGAAATTTTTCATCCCAAATCCAAATATTTGTCAACATAGAGTTTTTTTTGAAACTATAGTAACATTTCCAACCTCCATTTATCCTTTCCCCATTGTTATAATTCCAATTGATCTTATGGTGAATGTCCATTCTTAGATATTTCTATAAAATAACTTCCCCCAAGGAGTTGTTAACATAAATAAAAGTATCATAGGTGATATTTTTGGACTTAACTACCATGACTTTAGTTTTATTGGTATTTATAGTTAGATCCATCTTGGAGTAGAAACCTTGGAGGATTTTGAGTTGTTTTCCAAGATCATAGTGGCTTCTTTCAAAAAGAACAATATCATTAGGATAAAGGAGAAGAGTTATGACCATACTAGTGAGCATGGGGCCAACACAACCTACATCTTCCAAATGCTCTTATAGTTTATCAATATATATGCCAAAAAGGATGAGGGATAAGGGACACCCTTGCTTGAATCCAATATTTCATTTAATTTTTTCTGACCAACTCTCAATGGCCCCAAGCTTGGAAATAACATTCTCATACAACCTTGTCACAACAACCCTCAACTCGAGAGGAACCATTATCTCTTCTAGCCTCTTCCATAGATTTTTTCTAATAGCGATTTCAAAAGATTTCTAATGTCAACAAAAAAATGAAAGGGATTAGTTTTATTATTGTTTCATTCCTTCACATTATTCTAAGAGTAACAAGATGGTTCATTGTTGAATGATATCTCCTAAACCCAACTTTGAATTTACCTCTTATACCGTGAATTTAAAGCCAAATGCTATATTCTTTTACAAAATAAGCCCATACATCTTGGTTAAATGTGGCTAATCACAATGGTCATGTTATTAGAGGGAATGCTTTTATCCCCACTCTTAAAGATATGCACAATAAGACTTTGTGTCCAAGGGTTAGAGAAACCTTGTTTCATTGCTAAATTAAAGAGTTTGTGTACGTGTGGGATGAGAATAGATTCTCCTATTTAAAAAAAATTAGCTTGGTAACCTTCAATGTATTTAGCTTTCCCATTAGCAAGTTGGTTAACCCCAAACTCAATGTCTTCCAAGGAAAATATTTCATCCTCAATAGGGGTATTCAAAATGGTGTCCTTGGTGTTAGGGGATTCATAAATGTTTTTAAGGTAAATATTCTAGTTCTTCAAGGGAATCAATTGTTTTTCTTTAGTCATATGAACCAAAATTTTCCCCCAAAACTTTCTAGGATCAAACTTAGAGAGGTGCAATAACTACTCTTGTTTCTAATTATATAGTAGCTTTTCTTTCTTTTAATGAGATCTTTATATGTATCTATCTTGTCAAGTTTTAAGGTTTCATTAAGCAAATCCCTAATCACTTTTATAGTAATTTTGCAATCATTACCATACCAAGAGTCAGTAGTTATATTGTTATTTTTATATGACACCTTGGTAGAGAACTTGTTAATGGTAGTGGAGAAAGTTGTAGTAAAACTATGATAGAGTTTTTCAATGTTATCCTTAAAAGTTAAGAGGTTTAAATCCCTATTTATATCATTTAAGAAGAGATAAATTTTACCCTTGTCAAAAATAAGGTGGCATTGACTCTTGCAATTCTCATGCATGTGCTTGTTTTGCATGGTAAAGTTTAGAGATAAGGTCAAAGGACTATGATCGTAGTCACGCTCATGGCCATTTAAGTGGTGAAAGTTAACAATTTGTTTGGAAATATGGATATCATATATCACATAATCCATGACTCTACTTCCAATCCCATGAATACAAGTCATAGTGTTGGAGTTTGGCCACTTGATTACACCATTGAAAATTATAAGGTCTTGAGAACTACAAAGTTTGACTAAATTAGTACCAAATAAATTATCAGTTAGGTCTTGAAATTTCTTTTGAATCTACTATCTAAATCAACGTCCTCATTTAGCCAAAGAGGATTATGGCTTGAATTGTTACTTATAATAATATATTGGTTAGATGTGTTTTTAGCATTAAAGTATCCTAATAAGTTACCTTCATTCCTTAGACTATGGATATCCTACTCTAAGGTATTATAAGGATAATTCTTATCTAGATTATTTTTGTTATAAAAGGTAGAGTCGATAGGTGTGAAATAACAAATTGTGATAATTGTGAGGGTTAGCTCCATTGATTGAGTCCCCATTGTTAAAAAACCTTTTCTATTGAGAGGTCATAGATTCAACTCTCTTGACACTCTCGGGGTCAGGCTCTATGGTTGAGCCGGTAGGAAGTGATCCCTTCGAGTGGATCTTCCTGGTACAAATATTCCTTGGATGAGTGGTCACCAATCGCCGGTGTCCATGAACCACATAAGAAAAAGAAGAAAAATCCTTTAGGGTTAGCTCAATTGGTCGAGTCCCCATCATTAAAGCACTTTTGTTATTGAGAGGTCACAGGTTCAATTGTCTCAACACCCTCGAGGTCAGGAACCATGGTTGAGCTAGCAAGAAGTGCTCCCTTTGGGTGGATCTTCCTAGTACAAATATTATGTGTACATAGCGATCACCGAACTCTACGGTCCATGAACCACATAGAAACATAAGCCCCAAGGGCTAACTAAATTTGTAGAGTGCTCATCGTTAAATCACCTTTGTTATTGAGAGGTCATGGGTTCAATTCTCTCGACACTCTCGTAATCAGGCTCCATGGTTGATCTAGTAGGAAGTGATCCCTTTGGGTGGATCTTCATAGTATAAATATTATGTGGACATAGTGGTCACCAATATTTGAGGTCCATGAACCACATAGAAAATAAATAAAATAAAATAAAAATAAAAATTGTTGTATAAATCCTCTTAGCTTTAATGTTAGAGATTTCAATCCAAATGTATTGATTGAGGGGGTCTATCTTATGAATCTAAGTGTGAGGAGAGACGCTCTTTTTTATATAACAGAATATTCCTTCAATTCCTCCACAAGAGGATTTCTTGTTCCAAGGTAACCAAAAAATGAATTCATCTATGTGAGGGAACTTAGACTCATCATGCTCCCAAGTTTCAACAAAAAAAATAGTATCAATTTCACTCGAGATCCAACTTAATATGAGCTTTACGCTATGGAAATCCATGACAATTCCAAAAGAGGATCGAGAGTGTTCCAAATTCATATTTATTACTCTCCTTCTGGTCACTATACCTAATAATAGCTTTCTTATTTATACTGATTGCCTATTTTCCTTCTTTTCTAGGCTCCTTTACCTTTTGAACCTCCTTCCTTAATTCATCTTGGTCTGTTGGGATGAGGTCATCATTTATAAAGAATTGGTGTCTCTCTTAGGCTTGGAGATTTATTAAGTATGGAAAATTTATGATCACTGCAACATACCCTAACATGAATTAGTCTATCTTTATGCTTGAGTATATTTCCAACCTTATCGCTTCTATGAGATAAGGTGTTTCAATTTATGACTTATTTTTTAGTCTTATTTTACTATTTCTAAAGTGTCCTCATCTTTCTTCTCTTTTATATTGGCAATTATAAGATTTGAGGATCTTTTTATTGTGTTCATGAACCAACTCCATTAGCTTGTACATTTCCTCTTTAATTGGTTTGATGTCTAACTTATTATTTGTACTACTTAGGGCTAGATTGCATATCTATTTTTTCTTTTAACTCTCTAATCTCATCTCTCAAGGTGTAATTTTCTTCAATCGTTGATTATTTCTACTTTTCCATTTCTTATATCCTATCTTCCATTATTTTTAGCTCAATCTCAAAGCATACTATTTTATTTTCTAACGGTTTGAATTTGTTTTCAATCATTGCAATTAAATTTTTTTATGTTCTATTTCTCTTTATTCTCTCCTTTTTTCTATTGAATCAAAATGGTCATAAAGAATTTCGAGGGTGACTTTGCTTGGTCTCCCTTTGGTAGGATGGGTTTTTGGCCCATGTAGCAAAGTACTCATAATCGCAAAAGATAAAAATAAAATGTCAAAGAAAGAAAATAGATACAAGAACGTATGCACCTGTGTTGTTAGTAATTATGAGCATCCATGGCAAGGTAAAAAAATCCACCATAGAGTATTATGAACATCGCTTGGCCTACCTTATTAGGTTGGGGTTTTGACATATGTGGCAAAGTTCTCATAATTTTAAAAAATAAAAATAAGAGGAAGAAAGAATATTGATAAAGGAACTTATGCACCTAGATTATGAGTAATTACGAGCATCCACCGCAGGGTATTACAAGCATCCTTTGCAGAGTAAAATAAATCCACCACATAGTATGACAAGCATCCAATGCTATATTTTAGTCACCATATAGTAAAATATATCTATGGTATGCACCTAGGTCATGACTAATTTTGAGCATCCATGCACCTAGGTCATGACTAATTTTGAGCATCCCCCACGGGGTAAAAGAAAACCCACCTCATTGTATTTATGAGCATCCACCGCAGAGTAAAAGAAATCCACCACAAGGTATTACTAGTATACAAATGATATATTTCAATCCACTATATATTAAAAAAAAATCCATACAAACATCCACCATAGAGTAAAATAAGTCCACCACATAATATTATGAACATCCACCGCAAGAGTAAAATAAATCCATCTTAGAATATTATGAACATCCATCACAAAATTTACGAACATCCACCCATTTTGTATAAATCAATATAAATCCATGTTATCTTTGGATCATCTACGTATTAAAATAGAATTATATATTAGTTTATTTTTTAACCCTCTCATGTGTAATAGATGTACAGTTAAAATTAGTCTAAATTGGTTTCATAATATATTTGCGTAATATTTACATTGATTCGCTATTTTGTCATCTTTTTCACCATTTAAAACATCCATTTTTTATTATTTTACCTCACATCTTCACCTGTTCATTATCATTATTACCATGTTTCTTCATGAATATACTACAACAAGCTCACAAGTGATAAAGTAGCTAATATCCATTTATTTCATTTTTTTTAATGAATTAGAGAGGATTATGGTCGATAATGATAGTTGTGAGTTCAATTCATGTAGCCAAAGCAATCCACATTCCTATAGTTGAATCCTTCATTGAGATGTGTGCAACCACTCCTAGAAAAATTGGGGGTCGAATAGGTTTTATTCCCTATATGCCCAATATGGTTCTACTTTCCTTTGAATGCACCCAGCTCATAGGTATGAAGTTGTAGCATTTACTTAAGATTTTTCTCTAAATTTATAGTATTTTTTAAACAACCAATTTCCACCTTGATTTTAAACCCAACAAAGATGAATCTCAAAAATGTAAAACATGGGTTTCTTGTGCAGCATAGCAAATTGAGTAAAACAAGGGCCATTTTTAAAAATTTAAAATGGTTTGGGAGTTATGGCCAAATCTTTAACACCAATCTACCCAAATTGCATTTACACCAAAAATTGGAAAAAATTCAAAATTAGCACCCAGTTTAGAAAAAAAGATAAATTGGTTATTCTCCATATATTCTTTGGACTTTTATAGTTTGGATTTTTTGTATCTGAGAATATTGAACTCCTTGGTGAGTTGTGACACTCTCCAATAAGGCATATGTTATTGTAATTGTTTCTCCAAGAACAAAATGTTGTTAGAATGTTGGTGTATATTGTTAGGATTGTTCAAAGTGATTTTTTCCTCCTTTCACTATAAATAAGGGGAAGATGTAGATGGTAGGGGGGAGATAGATAGTGAGAGGCTGACACTCTGATATTGATAATTTTATACTATGTTTTATTATGGAATATAATATTTGTTTCTGCATAACTGTTTATTGAGTTCCTGATTCTCTAAGCATGCTTCAAGCCTACTTTTTAGAGAAGGAAGGGCCCCCTTCATCTCAGAAGCAGTTCCTTCAATTTGTATATGTCATGTGATAACTAGATTTGATGTGTTATGTGTTTTATGAGTATCATAGAATTTGAACTTCTTGTTGCAAGCATGGTCTGAAACAATATTAGGTACTATGTGGCTATTTGAATTATGTTGTGTGTGTGGTTTTGTCAAGGCTCATTCAAAAAATATCTTTTGCTGAACAATCAATAGCTTAATTGGTAGCTCTCCGAATAGGGAATCTGTCGAAGTTGTAGTTTATGCAACCTCTTGCTTATCAATTTCGCAAATAGATACTTCTCATGGGAAATGTTTTGTAGCAGATCTTGGCTTTCTTTTAATTATTTATGTTGTAGACCAAAGGTTGTCAATCTATTTTACAGAGTGAACTATGATAGAGTATTATCAGGTTTAAAAAGTTGTATTCAACCTACAATGTTATAGAGTGTTTCCAATTATTGTACTCATCCTACAATGCCACCTTAGAAATTCACCATTAGATGAGAAACCATTTTCTAAGGGTTACACATTGTTGTTAATTTGAGGAGTGGTGTGATAGTTGAAAAAAAATTAATACCTTGAGATCAACTTTGCATATATATTTCCTAGCACTGCATAAGTGTAACAACCCTCGTGAAAATTCCATGTAATAAAAGTTAATATAGGAAAAATATGACCACGGTTAAAGGAAACTTATCCCAAGCTAAATGTTGGGCAAAGATATCCTAGTGGGCATCATTGGATGTGTTTATGGCTAAAGGAAATTGGCAAAGGCAAAGACAAAGGCATTAAAATAGGCAAAAGGAAGTTTCGGCATATTTATTTATGAAAATAAAGGAAAATAAGAGAAAAGGGAGGTGAAAGGTCACAGGTTGCATGTGAGGAGGAAAATGAAGAAAAATAATGGAAATTGAAGAAAATAGAGGCCTCACTGATAAAAAGTCTTATGAGGATCAGTTGGTAGGCTTGTTCCCTTTTGTCAGTTCAGTTTTGGAGCTTTCTCTTTATTCTCTCTCTCTCTCAACCATGGACACTTATTTTTTTCTTGGAGCACTCTAGCCTTGGAGCAAGGAAGGAAAAGAAAGCAAAGGGAAACAAAGGAAAGCAAGGATCAAGCAAGGAAGAGCAGGATCAAGTAGCTTTAGCAGAAATACTTGCAGGTAACATATTGCATGTGTGATTTCCTAGATGGTTTTGACATGTATGGCTTTGCATGTTGGTGTATGGTTCTCTTTCTTTCGATGGCATGGTTTTTCTGGGTTGTGACAGTGGTTTTCAACCTAGCCTTGCCTTTTTCCAGATAACATGGTGTGTTGGGATGTTGATCTCGGTTTTGAGCTTTGGAATTGTCGAATGGATTTCAGAATCTCAGGTGGAGGTGGTCTTAAGGTTCATTCCCAAAGGCCTAGGAATCCCTTAACCAATTTTGGTGGGATACACGATAAAGCCTGATGGAGGTGTCTTGGTTTAGGGCCTAGTGATCCAGGATTGGATTGTGGTAAAGCCTGAGAGATAAGGAGACAGAAAATTCCTCAATCATAGTGATGGATTCTGGATGGCATTCCAAGTTCAATTCGGTTTTGTGATCGGAGCACCATTTTTGGTGTGATCACATATTGGTGAGGGTGGAGGTGGTTTAACCTATGAATTCCTTTGGTTGTTTTTGGATTGGTTTATTCATGAGATCCCACATTCATGCTTGGAATATGGTATGTGTGTGACTGGCTGAAAGAAATATTTTTTTCAGCCATGTCTACGGTCGGGTGGTATGTGGAAGTCCTGAACCTAGTTAGATTTGCCTATGTTTAATAAAAGCTAAGTTCTCTTACTTTTTTACTTATTTATATGTGGATTTAATGGATGTTATCTCACTGTTGTTTCATGGTTTTATGTTGGTTATAAGCATGGTTAAGTAATTAGTTCATGTCATGGTTATTTCATGTATTTACTTGTAATCGTTAAAATGATGGATACAAGACATAATTGATGTCATAATAGTTCAAAGGAGAAGGTGGTAATTGTTGGGTGCCAAATTTGCATACTTTTTCCCTCCATTTTCACTCTCTCTCTCACTCCTTTTGTGTCATTTATATTCACTAATCGTTCTAAATGCACAAGGTAAACCTTATTCCATTGTCTTCCTGGAATATTTAATTAATGAAGTAATAGCCATGGAGATTTTACCGATGTGAGTTACTAATCTTGACATTTCTGCAGATCCGGTGGTCAAAGGTTACAGGTGCAAATCATAGAAGCGATTCCAAGCTTCCATCACCATATTGGCAAGCGCTGCAACAGCATAATGGATTCCAGGCCTATTTCAAACCTTTCTTGTCTTTCTCTCGGCAACTAGTTGGTCGTTTAAACGATTGTATATTGATATACATTAGCTGTCATATTGAGAGACAATTTTCTTTGTTTATGGTATAAGAAGGGTTTCAATGTTGTGAATCGGGGTTAGCAGTGCAAGAGATTGAGATTGTAACGAAAGACTGATTAATTAATTGAATGCAAGTTATTTTTTTGTTCTCTCTATAAGCTGTGAATCCACCGCAACCCTGGTCAGGGAGTTGGGCCCACTCTTCTGATCAGGTGTTGCATTATTTATGTGTATTGTTATGTCATTTGTGTTGGTTTATTTCGATTGTTGTTACAATACTTTAATTAATTGTTGTGAATGCTTTTTATATTTCTGAAATCTACTCTTATTTACTGTCACGATGGTTCTTTCGTTATTGCAGTTATTGAATCTAAGATTGGTGATTGATTGTGTCACTGATACCTGCATATATTTTGTGTGTTATCTTTAAATAATGTACGCACCCAAATTGATAAATTAAATGTGGAAAAGGGTTGAATAGGTATTCACACTTGGACACCAACAATGATCCTTCTTGTCATGTCTCATAAGAGTTTTCATTCATTCATGCTATGTCTTGTATCCTAGACCTGTAGATTGTGTTGATGCCAAGTGTTTGAGAGAATGTCAGTCCCAGTTTGGGATGGTCAGGCCTAGTCCTAGAGTTAGTTTTTGATTTGTTAGTCTTTTCATCATGTGTTTAATGGATTCTAAAGGTTACAACAAGTTCTGGGCAGTGGCCATAATTTTGGGCTTGAAAAGTGCCTTAAATCTCGTGGAATCTGGCACAGGTATGTTGGAAATAGTCCTTGTACGCAGGCATACAGGCTTGTAGGAGTGTCCAGACCTCTCTGGACAATGACATGCCCATAGCATGGGAGCGTCTAGAGGTTTAATAGCTTAAAAACTCAGTGGGACCCAAGGGCATGATACCTATGTGGTTCAGATAGCTCTTGGGAGTGTTGTTGCTGATGTGGAAGGTATGTTTGATGTGTTTCTGTGGATTCCACTTCCTTAAGGACACCTAGGAGGTTGAATCATATCATAGTAGCCTCTCGCCACATGTTTACCCTGATTGGGCGATTTATTGGGTAGATATGGGAGGAGGGTGTTACAGAGTAGTATTAGAGTGGGTTGTGCTCTCTTTAGGTCATATATGATACCAAAGAGTCGTACAAAGCATGGTTCACCCCTCGGACTGGATGGGTGGTGTGTCAGTCATGCATTCATGTTGGGTGCATATGTGCTCTTTATTCTTGTAGTCTATGTGCTTGTTTCATTTGCACAGTGTTGATCATGGTTGTAATGATGTTTCCATGTGAAGGTTGATGATGTTGTTGTGGGATGTGTCGTCATGAGTGTATGGTTGTATATGCATTTTTTATGCATGTCGGTGTATATATGTTGTTATGCATGCATTTTCATGGTGAAGGTTGTTGTGCATAAGGTCATTGTATCCAATTAGGTCATCATGATGATATTTGTATTTTATGATGCTAATGTGTTGGCTGAGATAGAGCAGGCGATGCATATCATTAAAGTGAAGTTGCAACAATAGACTTCGGGGTAGGAGCATATCATCATATAGGTTTGTATGGTGGGAATGTATGTATGTTGGTTAATGTTTGTTATAAGCATTAGGGTCGTTGATATGCTTGTCATTCTATTATTATTATGGTTACATGTATGATAAATGCTAGTTTATTAGTGTAGTTATATGCACATGTGTCAGATAGTCATGAATGATAGTAACCTGTCATTGTATGCATTGTTATTGTTGTTTTATGACAGTTAAATTGATGATTATGTTATATGTTGTTGATGAGTATGTTATAGGTTAACTTGTTGTTGTTTTATTATAGTTAACTTGATGATTAGGTTATATGTTGTTGATGAGCATGCTATATAACTTGTTATATGCTAGTAACTTGATGATTAGGGTTATTACATTAAGATCTTGATGTTGTATGTATCATACTAAGTTGGATCGGCCTATGCAAATGGTTAGGGTTATGACATTTAGGTATGAATTAATATGTTGTGATATTATGTCTTATTAATCTAGACTGACTGTACAGATGTGATTATTATGTATGAATGATAATTGTTTATGAGTTTATGATGTGGACATGTTAGTTAGTGACTATTATGGATATCATGATCTTATTTGTGTTTGATTTGATGTGCTATGAAGTTATATCATGCTAACTATATTGATTGTGCAGACAAGATAGCCTCCCCTAAGATACATTAAGGTATGAGCTTTCTTATGTCGTCTACTTTGTGCTCGAATGTTCAATTAATCGCATGATATGAGTATGTGTCTATAGGATGGCATCAAAAAATGATATTTTTTTAAGATGGTTTTACTCACACATACGTGTTGAGATAGCTGATATGTACTTGAGTGTAATAGGTGACAGTTGTATTATTATGTCTAATGACTATGAGTTGACTATGAATTATGACATGATTGCTAGTCTTGGTAAAGGTTGATTTCAAATTGATAGATATGATTATATTGATATTTGGAAAATGTGTTTGACATGTGTAAATAATGCAGGAAACATGCTTGGTATTAGAATGACAAGGTAATAGTTGATGTGTTTATATAACTAACAATTGGGTGATGTGATAGTGCATAGTAACACTCAATTTCAGCAAAGAAAAAGGTCAAAGAAAGGAATTGGGAAATAATTCTTTTGGCTATGTTTGGAAACCCTAATTCCAAATGAATGAGTGCTTTGCATACAGGAAACCTTATTGAACTTAATCTTGTCTAACATTATGTGGGCATGTGCTAGATTCATGGACTTGTATTTGACAGGTATATTAGCTAGTCTCTAGTTACAGGTGGATCTGTCAAGGGAATTGGAGTCCCTTAAGAGATGGCATGGATGTGTTCAATTGCAAGAAACATGCTTGGAACAACAAGGTATGGTAACCAGTGCATTATTATGCTTATTTAAGAAGTTACAGTTATGTGTTGATGGTAGCATGATGCAAAGGATTACATGGAAAAGAAATTGCCATGGAATCTTGAAGAAGGCTCAGGTTGAGCTTTCCCTTGGAAGCACTGGGAACCATGGGGATTGAGTCACGACGTCTATTTTTAGTCTTGTGCTTTTGGTCTTTTGGTGATTTTTTGTGCTTGATTGCAGTTTTGTTTGCGCCTTGTGCATGGCAATGCCACTTTGGTTGTGGTGTTGTATTGTTGCTAGTTTTCCAGGGTTTTCTTCTTGTTTGTTTCTTGTCTTTCCATTTATGTTTGGGGTCTGGGGAACTAATTGGGAAAGAGGAAATTTAGTGGAGCTTGGGGAGATCTGAATGAAATCCAATAGGTGATGTAAGGCCTGGATGAAGCTAAGTGCATGTATAAGGGAAGCTAAAGGCAAGCGTATAATAGCTACCTAGATTGGTTGGGTCCATTGGTGTAAATGGACTATGGTGGGACAGTCATGAGAAAAGTAATAACGAAAGGTAAAGTAAATAGATTTTAGGCATCATATGCCTTAGCTACGTTGGGAATTGTTGTTCTCGATGTTGTACATGTGTTGCATGCATAACCTTGACCTTATGATATCTAGTAATTATGTTGTGATCATGATTATGATAAAGTCTATATATGTGTACGTGTATGTATGTAGGTATGTCATATCTAACAGGGTCATCATGGATGATGATTGTTTAATGCTAATATTTATATGTATATATATGTATGTATGTATGTTTTTGTTTGATCGGGTCGTTAGGATAATTCTTGTGGAGGAATGATTGATTATGCAGGTGAATCGCATCATGAAGTTCCTGGTCTTATGGGAAATCAAGTGGGAATAGTAGTCTGACAGATCTCTGAGGTCAGTATCATTTGGATATGAATTGATATTATGTTATTATACTATGTCTATGTTTATGTTATGGACAAGATAATGCTAAGAGATACATCATCAAAATGAAAACGACATGATATGCAGCATGCTAGGATAAGCTTGGATGGCGAAGAGACACTGGAAGCAAGGTTGCTTGGTAGAGACAATGTGGTTTTGGATGTGTGGTACTACTATTTTTCATATAGTGTATATGTTGTACATGTTGCAGCTATGATGTTGTGTGCATGTGGTGTTGTATATATATAGTGTGTGTACATGTTGTTATGCAATGTTATGTACATGGTGGTACAAATGGTCTTGTGTGAATATTGCATATGCAGTGTTGGGCATAGATGGTGCTATGTACATGTTGGATATGTGGCGTTGTGTTCATATGGTGTTGAGCGCATGTTGGATATGAAGTGTTTTGTATAGATAATGTTATGTACATGTTGGATATGTAGTTCTATGTACATTTGGTGTTTTTTTGCATGTTGTACATGTGGTGTTATGTACATATGGTGTTGTGTGCATGATTGTACAAGTGGTGTTGTGAGTATGTGGTGTTGTGAGCATGTGGTGTTGTGTACATGTTGTACATATGGTGTTGTGTGTAGGTGGTGTTGTGTAAGTGTCGTGCATATGATATTGCGTACATGTGGTGTCGTGTACATGTCGTGCAAGTGGTTTTGTGTACGCCTAGCTTTGCGTACATGTTGTACATTTGGTACAATGTACATGTGGCATTATGTACACATTGTATAGGTGGTGTCATGTACATGTGATGTTTTGTACAAATTATGCAAGTGGTGTTGTGTATAGGTGGTATTGTGTACATGTTGTACATGTGGTACTGGTGTACATGTGGTATTATGTGCATGTTGTACATGTTGTGTTGTGTACAGGCAGAATTATTCATGTGCATGGTGTAGTCGTGGTATCATGACATGTGTATTCGTTGTGTTGTACTCTATGTACATATATGTATTGTGTTGTACATTGGGTGTAGGTGTATGTATTTGTTGTGGTGTACACCATATGTAGGTGTATGTATTGTGTTGTGTTGTACACTGGATGTAGGTGTATGTATTGTGTTGTGTCGTACACTAGGTGTAGGTGTATGCATTGTATGTCAGGTATAGGTGCATGTATTTCATGGCATTGTATGTCGTGGCTAGTTGTATGTGTGTGATGCACACTATATGTATGTGAACATGGTTGAGGAGAAGGCACTGAGTGTTTGTTAGGTGTGGAAACCAATCCGGAGTGCGTACGGAATAAATACAAAGGTAGAAGCTAAGGATTGATTAAAGGATAAGTATCAGTATTTTATTTCAGTTTTATTATGCGTGTGAATTATGATTTTGGTTTATGATGGTTACATGTGATTTATGATTTTGATCTATGATGGTTGTGTTTTGAGCTAACCTGATGTGATATATTTATACATGATGATTTGGTCAAAGATGCTAGTTTGACTTTTTGTGACAGGAAGTAAACATGATTACAGGTGTACCTTATTGACGAGCTACCAATAAGGTATGATTTGAAGTTATTTTAATTTATTTTAATCTAATGGAAGTTATGTGCTTGATACATGTAGCACGTAAATGCTCGATTGGGTGGTTGAAATCGACTACAAACATTAATAGAAATAACAAAAGGAATTGGAACATGCAGTAATATGTTGGTAAAGCACTTCAGGAGCAGGGATATTGTGGGACACTGGTACCCAATAGTGTCCATTGATTTCCATGAGCATGCTATGACCGATATGACAGTTTGAGCCAGGTATATGCCTTGGTTGTTTGACTTTTTGATGCGAGGAATCCTTGCCAAGGGATGGATAACTCAAGATAGGGGATGTCGGGGAACTTGGAAGGTGAGTGATTGCACAGAAGGGGTGACTAGATTTCTTAAGGGACTGTGTAGTAGAGAAGGGAAGGCTAGGGATATATTTGTTTTGGTCATTATCATTGCTAGATGGAATCGAATGTACATTGGGAGTGCGCCCTGGAACATTGAGTTGGTAATTGTTCGCTGAGAGGACAATTGGTGTAGGATTATAGTGCTAGACATTGGATGCAGTTTGACTGTGGCAGTGGATTCTGGACTTCCTAGGAAGGAGGTGAATCCTGGTATTACTTTGAGGATGGAGGTGTGAGCCTCTGGATTCCCTTATTGCGGATGCATGCATCATATCCCTTTGTTTGCTTGTTTAGAAAATATGCATACGTAAATACCGTAATGAGTTATGTTATAAAGCTCCAGTGAGAGTTATGGTTGTTATCTGGTCATGTTATCATGATGTTTTTCTTTTGAGCAGGTCTTTCATTATAAATACTGCAACGAGCTAAGTTATAAATCTCCATGGGAAGTATGTTTTCTTTTCAATGGATTCGTTGAGGTCTTGATGTGGTTAGTATCGAGGATGGTGTTCCCCAAGGGGGAGGCTTTTGTAACAACCCTGGTGAAAATTCCATGTAATAAAAATTAATAAAGGAAAAATAAGACCACGGTTAAGGGACAATTATTCCAAGTTGAATGTTGGAAAAATATATCCTAGTGGGAATCACTAGATGTGTTTATAGCTAAGGGAAGTTGGCAAAGGCAAAGGAATGAAAAAGGAAAAAGGCATTTTTGGCACATTTATTTATGAAAATAAAGGAAAATAGGAGAAAAGGGAGGTGAAAGGTCACAGGTTTCATGTGAGGAGGAAAATGAAGGAAAATAATGGAAATTGAAGAAAATAGAGGCCTCATTGATAAAAAGGCTTCTGAGGATCAGTTGGCAGGCTTAGTCAGGGAACCTTTTGTCAGTTCAGTTTTGGAGCTCTCTCATTATTCTCTCTCTCTCTCTCACTCTTGGATACTTAGATTTTGATTGGAACACTCTAGTCTTGGAGCAAGGAAGGAAAAGCAAGCAAAGGGAAAGGAAGGAAAGCAAGGATCAAGCAAGGAAGAGCAGGATCAAGCAACTTCAGCAGGAATACTTGCAGGTAACATATTGCATGTGTGATTTCCTAGCTGGTTTTGACATGCATGGCTTTACATGTTGGTGTATGGTTCTCTTGTTGTTGGTGGCATGGTTTTTCTGGGTTATGACAGTGGTTTTCAGCCTAGCCTTGCATTTTTCTGGATAAAGCAAGGAAGAGCGGGATCAAGCAACTTTAGCAGGAATACTTGCAGGTAACATATTGCATGTGTGATTTCCTAGATGGTTTTGACATGTATGGCTTTGCATGTTGGTGTATGGTTCTCTTTCTTTCAATGGCATGGTTTTTCTGGGTTGTGATAGTGGTTTTCAGCCTGGCCTTGCCTTTTTCCGGATGACATGGTGTGTTGGGATGTTGATCTAGGTTTTGAGCTTTGGAATTTCCATATGGATTTCGGAATCTGGCGCTGAGGTGGTCTCAAGGTTCATTCTCAAAGGCCTAGGAATCCCTTGACCCATTTTGGTAGGATACACGGTAAAGCCTGAGGGTGGTGTTTCGGTTTAAGGCCTAGTGATCTGGGATTAGATTGCGGTAAAGCATGAGAGACAAGGAGACAAATAATTTCTCAAGGATAGTGATGTATTTCAGATGGCATTCCAAGTTCGATTTGGTTTTTTTATCAGAGCACCAGTTTTGGCTTGATCATGGATTGGTGAGGGTGGAGGTGGTTTAACTTATGGATTCACTTGGTTGTTTTTTGATTGGTTTATTCATGAGATCTCACATTCATGCTTGGAATATGGCATGGGGGTGACTAGCTGAAAGAGATATTTGTTTCAGCCATGTCTACGGTCGAGTGGTACGTGGAAGTCCTGACCATGGTCATATTTTCCTATGTTTAATAAAATCTAAGTTCTCTTGATTTTTTACTAATTTTATATGTGGATTTAATGTTTTTTATATCACTGTTATTTTCATGGTTTTATGTTGGTTATAAGTGTTAGAGCCTAGATCAACCTCAGGCTGAAGGGAGGCAATCTTAGGATAACCACAAACCATGCTTAACCTGGTAGCTAGCCCTACCAGGTCGGGAGAGGGCTCTCTCCTTGTCAATCTCAGTTGAGATGACTGAAATAAGAATAGATTTTAGGCTAGGTATAGTAGCTCTAGGGTTTTTTGTTTGATTTTGAAGGTTTGGTTGCTGGATCAAATGGAGCAGGCAGCTTAGGTTCGGGAAATCAAATCAGGGATGCAGACATGTTCTGTGGGGCGAGATAGATAAGTGTTTATGCACTAGTAATCAAGTGAGATGGTTGGTTTAAGACTATTGAGGGGCTGAGGAGGGCATGTGGAGACCATGAATCCTCTTCAAACTACTGAAAACATTAAGAACTAAATGCATTCCCAAGGCAAAGCACTGTTATCAATGTATTTTGCCTATTTCTCTTGATTCATTTAGTTTAGAAGAATGGAAAAGGTTTTGAAACATATAACACATAAGAATAACTCATTACAGAAGAAGAAACAATACAAAAACACAGTATCACAAGAATCCCACAAAAATAGCTGCAAAACCTGATTTTATTCCTTGCCAAACTACTGATATAAGTATACAATGAGTGCACCACTTCCAAAAGAGTCCAACCTTGACAAATGACTAAGAAAGTACATAATATAGGCAAGAAAACCACCTGAGCTAGCCATCAGGGGTCGAATCCAAGAGATCAGGAGTTGTTTCAACCACATCTAAACTAGGAACAAGAAAATAGGCAGTGGAACAGCTTGCCTCTAAAACTAAGGAAACTGATACATTCAGTTTTAAACCACTTTTCATTGATGTATCTACCCCCTCAAGTCATTTTTCATCAAATTTACATCATATTACATCATTTACCATCACAAATTTACTAAGGAGAAGAGAAAAAGTCAATTGGTAGTCAAACTAGGAGAAATTTTGAGTTTTAAGCAAAATTGACAAAAACTACCCAATGCGCAGCACCATCAACCCAATGTGCAGCGCCGCTTCAAGCATGCTTTTGGAGGCCTTCCACTCCACCAAATCATGCCCAAGATAGCTTTTTGGAAATATCTATCTGTCTAGTTTCTGAAACATCTTGAATTTCCTGATTTGGAGGTCATTTTCCCCTTCAAAAATGAATTCTCCCAAGACTACTTCCTGTGGGTGCAAAAAGTGGCAGAGAGGGCACTTTTTGAGTGTTTTTTGCCCTTTAGGAGACCTAATTTTGCTCCAAATGAGATGAAACTTTCCAGGATTGATGTACTTTTGATGCTGAATCTAGAACTACAAGTTGTTTTGCAAATGGGTGTGCCAATCCAATGCGCAGCGCCATCCACCGGAATTTCCTGTGTTGCATAATTCAAAATTTTGAAATTGACAAAATTGTTTCAAAATTTGCCTAGTTTTGGCTCAAAGCTGCTTCATGGGTTACTTTGTTGGGCTAGTGTAACATCAGCCAAAATGTTGAGCTTATCATCCTTCTTTTTTCCTTTTAAGGCCCTCCTTAATCTTGCCTTAAGTTGCTTAATCCTTATGTTGCATATCCTATTCTGGGTCAAATAATGATAGGCCATGTGGCGAAGCATTTTCTTTTCTTTATTGGCCTTCTCTAGAAACTTCTCAAGGTGAATGTTCACCCTCTTTAACCAAGTTTCTCGATCATTCTCAATTTCTTGCTCAATGGAGGTCATTTTTACCTTTGCCTTCTTTCTCTTTTGTCGGTTCTCTTTGATTATTTGTAACTCCATGAGGTCTTGTTTGTTGGTCAACTGTTTTTTTTCTTGCTGAAGATATTTGATGACACATTTAGCCCTCTCTAAATTTACCATCAAGGCTTTTATCTCATCCTCTTGCTCCTTGATGATCATCTCTTTTACAATTCTTGGATCCTGAGCATCCAAGTCAATGACATCTACTCCTTGTGTCTCCTCATGGCCAACAAGATCAAAATCTCTCTCTTGTCCATCACTCTCATGCATCTTTGCCTTGCCTTTACCCTTGCTGTCCTGCCCAACTTGTACCTGTTTAGCTGAAGATGAAGGCAAAGCCCCTTCCACTCCTTGTGGAGATAGCATTTGCCTATGGTCTGTAGATGAAGGCGAGACCCCTTCCACTCCTTGTGGAGATAGTACTCGCTTGGCAGCTGCAAAGACCATCCCAGTGCCTCTTTCATAGGTAACAAACACAGGGACCCCCACAATTTCAGTTTCTTGTACCTTTTGCTATCCTGAAGGCTCACCTTCCTCTTGGGGAATTGATGAAAAGATTTGAGGCCCCTTGAATATCTCATGAGAAATGAAGGTTTCCCATGGCATTCCCAACTGATTGAGCTGATGTAAAACAATAATTTTGATGATAAAGAAATGGTAAATATTGTTGAGTTGCTGTGGATATGGTTTCCTCTTTGCAATCACTGTCATCCTCTCTATGTTTTTGCATATGAAATAAGGGATACTCATCATTCTTACTCTAGTGAAATGCATGAGAAATCTGATATGGTAAGCATACAATCTGGAAAACCTACCCTCACAAGTAAAATAATTGATGATGAGTTTCATGAGTGGAGCATACCGGTCCTCCAAAAATCTGAAAGGGAACACTCTACTAATTCTGCCATGATACTTAACCTTGATGTAAGGTCCATAATGTTCCCTATTGATACGTTGTCTCTTGTTCCATTTCTCTCCTACATCTAGGATTCCTGTGGCCTCTGCAATGATGGTGGGTGATAGAGTGAATGTTACCCCGGCAAGATGTACCACATTGTTGTCCATGTTTATCACAAACAGTCTTGCTAGCTCATGGTGAAATTTAACTCTCTCAACCATCTCGCAAAACTCAAAACATGACTGATATCTAAAGCATGTGGTGGCTAATGGGCAAGCAAGTAGTTCACTCATGCTGATAGGTTCCTCCCTGATAATCTTGCCACCTTTGTGAGGTTTTCTCTGCTGCAAATCCTTTCCCTAGAGCTGTCACTAAGAGTGTCCTCCTCATAATCATAGTCACTGTCCCTCTCCATGTTTGTCTCTCTTGGGATGGTTTGATGAATGGTGGATAATTAGGTTAGGGAAGGATGAGTATGAAGAGATTTATGAAAGGGAAATAGTGATGGAGTAAAATAAGAGGGTAAGTGGGGTTTATAAGGGAGCTAAGGTTTGATGTGAGGGAGTTTAGGGTTTGATAAAGGGGTTAATTTTAATAGGGAAATGAGGGAAGGAAATATGAGTGAAGTGAGACAAGATTAAAGGGTAGGTTTAGGGCAAGTGAAAATGGGAATATTGAGACAAGGAACAAGAGTTTGTAATGGTGAAAATAGGGTAGAAAGACAAACTAGAGTTTGAGTCTTAGGAGGCAAAAAACATATTTCAAGCATGAAAACCCTATCTAAGCTCAAAAGTGAATGTACTTACTTGTTTATAAGGCAAATGCAACAATGAGGGTGATTGGAGATGAAATTTGGTGGTTTTAGAGCCTCACAGGTCAATGCGCAGCGCCCTGAACCTAATGCGCAACGCCTCCCTGATGCGCAACGCCCTTGTATTTTTCTAAAGGAAGTTTGGCTCTGACGCGCAACGCCAAACTCCCAATGTGTAGTGCCAGGCATATTTTCACTAAATTTTGTTTTTTCTTTCTCTTTTGTTCAATCTCCCTTCAAAACACGATTTTTTCTCTTTCTTTGAAGTTTGCACAATGAAATGACTTCCACAAATGACTTGGCTTTATATTTCCTTCTCACTTTAATTTTTTTTATTCAAACCCACTTTTCAAAAGTTTTGCATGACTCTTTCAAATGCTTTGTTTTTATACTTGAAGTTTGACCCTTTTCCCTGGAAATTTGATGAATTGATGCTTTGATGTTTTTCTTTTGCAGTGGCAGGAATTTGCAAGATGACCAAGAGCAGCTGAATAATACTTATTACATATAGGAACCATAAAATTACATCAAATTACATGGAAATAAAACAATAAAATACAAATGCTCTGTTTTACCTCAAAACAAGTTTTGAGGTTAAAGAGCTTTATTTAGCTTACAAAAAGGAAATTTATGATTTGTTGAACTTTATTTACCCCCTCATGTGTCTACTGACATTTATTACTCTTTTGAATGACCATGGTGAAAAACCCTAAGACCTAGTGAAACTAAAGTCTAATACTGATTTTTATAAATGATGTGAACGGGAATGACTATGAATGACTGAAAAAATATGTGAAATAGGCTAGCAGGTATATAGCATGAGGGACAAATGAAATGAAACCCTACCATCAGCTGATCCATGACCTAATGAAGTGCAGCTCATCAGAATGGGACACCTAATATGAAATGCAAAAGATAAATTTTGATCACTGATGGCAGTGTGAAAGCACTGACACTAACAATAAGCATGGTTAAGTGACTAGTTCATGTAATGTTTATTTCATGTATTTACTTGTAATTGTTAAAATGATGGATGAAATACCTAATTGATGTCATAATAGTTCAAAGTATAAGGTGATGATCCTTATTGTCATGTCTCATAAGAGTTTTCAGTCATACATGCTCTGTCGTGTATCCTATACCTGTAGATTGTGTTGATGCCAAGTGTTTGACATAATGTTAGTCCCGGTTGGGGATGGTCGGGCCTAGTCCTGGAGTTAGTTTTTGGTTTGTTAGTCTTGGCATCATGTGTTTAATGGATTCCAGAAGTTACAACAAGTTTTGGGCAATGGTTGGAATTCTGGGCTTGAAAAGTGACTTAAATCCCACGGACTCTGGCACAGTTCTATTGGAAATAGTCCCTGGACGGAGGCATGCAGTCTTGTGGGAGCGTCCAGAGCACTTTGGATGCTAGCATACCCATAGCATGGGAACATCCAGAGGTTTAATAGCTTAAAAACTTAGTGGGACCCAGGGGCATGATACCTGTGTGGTTGGGATGTCTCTTAGGAGTGTTGTTGCTGATGTGGAAGGTATTTTTGATGTGTTTCCATTGATTCCACTTCCTTAAGGAAACCTAGGAGGTTGAATCATATCATAGTAGCCTCTCGCCACATGTTTACCAGTTGGTCTCTTTCTTGGGTAGGTATTGGAGGATGGCGTTACAATAAGCATACAAGCCCTAGTTGATGATAAAATGTAATGGAATTATTATCATATAATTCAACCCACATTTTTGGCACTGTTACTAACGAAGTGCATAAGGATTTGTTCTTAAAGTGAGTGTGTGACTGTTTGTTCTAGTTGATTGTAGCACCTGCTACTCATGTCAATAGGGTATTGTGACAACATGGCCTTAGTAGCATGAGAGTATGAGTGCATGCTTTGTCTCGAATTTTTTTTATAAGTTCTTGATATATAAGAACCCCCATACACTAATCCATGTGGTAGATAGGGACCAACAACTAGTAAGGAAACATACAACAGTATTCAAGAACATGTTGGTTGAAGAAGAATGATACCCAAAGAACTTTCTCAAATCCTAGCAATAGTTGGGAAACTCTCTGCATCTTAGGGAGAGAAAATCTTGGCAGCGATCAAGAGCATACCTACACTCCAAGAAGTAATAAAAGGGAAAAATATCCATGAGCTACCTCCACAAGAAGATCCAAAAGCCTTGTTTGATCATCATTGCCAATCTGTCAAGGATATTGAAGAATCATGGACCGAATTTGATGGGGACCAACCATTAGAACCTGAGATCGAGGAATTCTTAATATGCCTATCATCATATCCTTCATGCACCCAAGAGACCAATCATTTGATAGTATAATATTGGCATAAAATTGTAGGGGAGGACATACAAAATGGGTTATTTGAGCCAGAGAGCCAAGAGCATCATGAGTATATTGAGTGTTGGTTCCAGACAACCATCAGACCAAAGTACCATTCTCTTCTTCAACAAATCTTCTTATTACATCAATTAGAGCAATTGGTTCCTCATATCTGAACAATCATTGAGGTATATTTTTCTTATTTCGATATGAGTTTATTTGTGATCCTATTATGCACATGGCTTCATTGGAAATATTCCTACACTTGAGGAAAAGTGTCTCTTTTTTCAAGTAGGGTAGGATAGTCATAGAATAAATAAATAAATGTTGCATATAGTCGATTGGACCAATTCCAAGTATAGCTCAACAACCCAATTTGGAAATAAGAAGGTGTCATCCTCAGAGATCATTACTTCATCACATATGCTTAGAACTCTTATAGTTGTCCACACCTAGAATTATTGTAGATGGGCATTTCCTATAGGTTCTTGTAGAAAATTGTTCATTAGGATCATCATGCATGCATCACATCAAAACCAAGCTGGAATAAAGGAAGAAAACCAAGGGACTAAACATTCCAAGTATGAAACATTCATTCAAAAGATTTTTTACATCAGGACATGCAATGACTTGGGTGTGGGAGAGGATATTCTTGCACCATTCATGAGATCATTGAAAAAGTCATTTCCAAATTTCCTACAACATTGATCTGTACCATCCTATGTCAAGGACACTTTTTGCATAGATATTGCAACCAATTGAGGTCAAACAAAGAAAAATTGGGACATGGTTTGTGCCCCATATGGCCTCTCAGTAAGGCATAGGCGAAATGTTTAGAAAATGCATAATGAAGGGTGTACGGGAATGTCTTTGAAGTTAATTATTTTTCATATTTTCTTGTAGCTTACTGCCACAAATTATTGTTTTAGCAACAACCTCCAAGGTTGGCATATTTTCAAGCAGTTAGAGAAAAAATGAAGATATGGATTTTGTTAGGCATGAGGGTGTTATGCTAACCTTTTGTTTAATCAACTCAATAAACCTCAACTAGAGAACAGATCCTTGGTCAAAGTCATTGATCTCTATTCCTATAGCAGATTTCTCTGTTCTTGTAGCAGAATGTCAAAATAATTTTCAAAGTCAACATTTCTCAACATTAATATCTCAATATAGTTGTCAATATACATCAACATTGGTTTGAGACTCAATACAACACTCAACACTCTACATTGATGGTGCACAAGTCTAAGGTTCATCTTTAACTTTAGCTAGCATGTACCATGTTTTTAGCAATATTCATTTCAACCTACAACACACGTCAGAAATCAAACTAAAGGTAAACTTGAGAAACTTGAAACTTTTTACTTTGTTGAAAATTTAGGAAATTATTATGAAAGGTTATTGTAAGCTCGATATTCCTATCCTACCATTCATTTTATCTTTGTCTCTTTCCTTTTTCAAATATGATTCATTCCTCATATCATATCATCATTATAATATACATCATAAAACCATTCCCTTAACCAATTATCCTTCCTATCTTCTCAATTTGAATTGAAGGAGGATTGAACTAAATTAGGAAGGGCATTGAATATTCTACAACATTATTGATTGTTATATGAGTATATATAGCCTATGGGCATAGCTAGTAGGATAAATGGTTAGCTCTACCATGTTTGTATCATGACATGCAAAAGTGCAAGCATGGGGGAGATGTTGAGTCTCTATTTTGTCATTTTTTTCACCATTTAAAACATCCATTTTTTATCATTTTACCTCACCTCTTCAGTCGTTCATCACCGTTCTTACTGTGTTTCTTCATGAATATACCACAACAAGATCACAAGTGATAAAGTAGATAATTTCCTTCTATTTCCTTTATTTTTAATGAATTAGAGAGGATTATGGTTGGTTTTGCTAATGAAAATTGTGAATTTAGTTCTTATAGTCAAAGAAGTCCACATTCCTATATTTGAATTATTCATTGAGATACGTGCAACCACTTCTAGCAAAATTCAGGACATAGGTTTTATTCCTCACATGCCCAACATGGTTCTACTTGTCTTGGAATGCACTTGGGTCACACATGTGAAGTTGTAACATTCAATTTAGTGTTTTCTCCAAATTTACAGTAATTTTAAAACAATCAACATATGCCTTAATTTTAGAGACAACGAAGAAGAATATAAAAAAATAAAAAAAGGGTTTTGTGCGCATCATAGAAAATTGAGTATTGTGTGAACCATTTTAGAAAAATTGAAATGTTTTGGGAGTTATAGCTGTATATTTAATGCAAATGCCAAAATTGCGGTTACACCTAGAATTGGAAAAAAGTCAAAATTAGAACACAATTTGGAAAAAAGGTTAAATTAGCTATTCTCCATATTTCTTTTGGACTTATATAGTTTGGATTCTATTGTACATGAGGATATTGACCTCCTTGCTAAGTTGTGGCCCTCTAAAATAAGGCAAATATTGTTGTAATTGTTTCTCCAAGAACAATATATTGTTAGAATGTTCTTGTATATTGTTAGGATTTGTTAAGAATGATCTATTCCTCCTTTCTATATAAATAAGAGGAAGATATAGAATGTGTGTGTGGGGGGGGTAAATAGAAAGAGGTTGGAACTTTGATACTCTAATAATTTTCTACTCTATTTTGTAATCCGTGTAATTGTTTATTGATTTCCTAATTCTATAAGCATGTTGTAGGCCTACTTTTGGGAGAAGGTAGTGCCCCTTTCATCTTAGAAGTAGTGCCTCCAATTCTTATATGTTATGTGATAGCTATATTTGATGCATTTTTTGTTTTATGAGTATTATATAGCTTGAACTTATTATTGTAAGCATGGTCTATGTTAGGGTGTTTCTGGTGAACTCGACTCCATCAAGTTATTGACAGTTTTTGAGCTCTAAGTTTATGAGAACCCATGGTTTTTTCCATGGTATGCATCTCTAATGTATCTTATTTAGATGAAACAATACTCCATGTTAATTGGTCCTTATGACCATTGGGATCCCAAGCAACAATGTCTTTAGACACCACCACTTCTCTCGACATTTCATGATCCTAACAATTGGTATCAGAGTTGGAGATCACACAGATTTGGCAAGTATAAATAATGTTGAAAATACAAGCCATGTATGGATTAGGTAAGATATAGTGAGAGAGAGAGGTGGTATGGACAAGAAAATGTAGATGGAGTCAATGGTTTGAAGTTTAGTGAAGGAGCCAATATGTGATGAGCGTTGTAGTGGTGTGTAAACACCCTAAGGGTTATGGTCCAAGGTAGGTGTATTTCCTTATGAAGTTCTAAGATTGTTGTTTAAGCATACACGTGTGGGAGCATGGGTTATTGCAAGGCCTTAATACATTGATTAGGCATACATGTAGTGTAGTGGCACATGGATTCATCAAGTTATGGAATGGATCACTTGGATAGTTACCAGGGTGGCAGGTGTACTAGTATCCTAGCCCGAGGGGGGGTGGGGAGGGGGTGGAATGTTAGATCTTAGGTGAGATGGTTGATGAATGATTAAGACCAATTTAATCTCCTTAATTATATTTTAAGAGGGGATTGTTAGGGTGGTTCAGGTAAACTTGAATCAGTCAAGTTATGAGTGGTTTTCGATTTCTAGGTTTATAATAACCCATGGTTTTTTCGATGGTATTCATCTCTAATGTAGCCTATTAAATTCAAAGAGAATCCATTTTAATTGATCCTTGTGACCATTAGGTTCCCAAGAAATTATCTCTTTAGACACTGCCACTTTTCTCAGTGTTTTGTGATCTCAACAGTCTAAAACATTAATTAGGTACTATGTGGCTATTTAGATTATGTTTTGTGTGTGGTTTTGTCAAGGATCATTCAATAAAGATCCCATTACAAACAATCATTAGCTTAGTTGGTAGCTCTCCGAACAGGGAAACTATTAGAGCTACATTTTATGTGTGACAGCCCCAACCATGGTTCCCTCATAAAAAGGCATTGCATATATTTTTACATAAATAAAATTTAAAAAGGGAACTGATTCAAGAGACACAAATTCTAGAGCCGAGGAGGTGGATTGCTTGGGATATCTATGAGTTTCTTGTGAAAAAATCTGAATTATATTTGGGACAAGCATTAAAGGTTGGTTGGTGAACCTTAATGGACTGGTCATGAATTTAATTTGGGTTGCAATAGAAATACGCAGGCTTGTATTTCCTTAGAGAACACTCACAAGGAAAATAGGCATAATTAATGAAGGATGGAAGTGTTGAAAACAAGGATAGGAGGTAAACTCCTATGCAATAAGTAAACAATAGAAAAGAAGGAATTTGAACTCATACTAGTAGTAGTTACAAGGAGCGGGAAGAATTAGAAAGACAAGCACGGAGAACAAGCACAGGAGGGAGGAGCAGAAAAGAGAAAAGTTGTAGAAGAAAGGACAGTGAACTATTTTCGGTTGGTAAGATTGGTGAACAGATGGTTTCTCCTTAGTGAGGAGAAATGCCTATGGATTCCCTATAAAGCTAGAAGGTGGAGATGGTTTTCTCTGGATTCCCTTAGTGGTGCGGATGGAGGATTGTTTCCTTGGATTCTTGGAGGGAGAACCTCTGAAACCTTCTTGTTGTTGGATTTATAGTGAGTTTTGGATTCCCCTGAGTGGGTGGAACCACTTTGTTTTTATTTCAAATGGTGGATATTTACTCTCTGGATTCCCTTGGAATTATGGGGTGGAGGAAGCTAGCTTCTAGATTCCTTGTGTTTATTTGAATGTTGAGTGGCTGGTGGGTGGAGGAAGGAGATCATATGGATTCCATGTTCCAGCTGCAATTGGTGTTTTAATCCCTAAACCAAGCCCCTTAGTATTCGGAATCTGGCTTAGGGGTGACAACTGCAAGTGAGCTTGGCTACAACTTTCTATGGTTGGGTGGAGAGTCCTTGTCCCAAACTCGATTTCCCACAATTTTTCTTCAAAACCCACTATAATTTTCCTTATCTATAACCTGTGTATGGATTATAACTATAAATGTAATAAAATTGTGTATGCATTCATATGTTGAAACAATACACATAGATGTGTGGCTTGCTGATGTTAATTTCCAATGATGGTTGATTATGCATTGGATATTGTTGTCATGATTGAGGGCGAGCTTCTGAAACTAGATCCTTATCGGCATGGTTTTGGCATTGTTTCCCTATATGCATAGATAACTATATCTATATATGTAACAGTGCTAAAGCATTGTATCAGGTAGATCCAATCATTGCCATTGTATGTTAGTTTAGCCTTTCAATTTAATTCATCAGTTGGGCTGTGAGTTGTGCTTACAACGAACCATGTGATGGGTCAATTATGCCATTGCACATGGAGTATGTGATTTACATGCTTATATGCATGTGTTAATGTCGCTTGTCACTTTGGCAATGGAAGGTCAAAGGTAGACCTATGGTTTCCATCTTGGGCCACGTCAGATGGTGGTGTGGAGGGAATAGTGGCTCGAAGGGACACAACAATGAGCCAGTGCTATGGCATGATGAAATTCCATAGGGCCTCATGTGGAGAAAACCATTGGTGGAACAAGAAATACCATACACCACCTCTGACACCCCCTACAGTGGTATTTACAAAAGTGAGGGAGGGTCCTAGAATGATCGTGGACCTTCGATTCATCAATCAATGGTATCCCTTTATCGCTTATTCTGTGGGTCACCTCCTTTTTACCCTTCATGCAAGTTACCTTTCCATAGTTTTTCCTGACATCCTTGTTTTACAGATGTGTGTAGATCCGCTAGGGACTTGCAAGTTCATTATGAGGAATTGGGTGGAGTCATGGATCAATGGAAAAAGATCAGTGTGCATGCTTCTCCCTTGGGTGATGTCACCGAGGATAGGACCCCCCGGGCATACCGTTGATCAAAAACGGACATTACTTCGCACCCCCCTTCCTCATGTCATCAACGTGAGGCTAACCCCCCATGTAAGTCGTTGATCTTTCCCAACAGATCCTGACCATTTAATTAAGTAGTGGTTAGCAGAGTCTGCAGGGAGGGGAAATGTGGAAGGCCCTTACTTGTTCCTCGAGTTAGTGAAAGGTGGGCACCGCCCGGTGGGTTTCCATGGAGTAACATGGAAAAGAGCTATAGGTGTCGCGATTCAAATTATTTTGCGAGCACAGTGGTATGTATATACATATATATATATATATATATATATATATATATATATATATATACATATATATAGATATATATATATATATATATATATATATATATATGTATATATATGTACATATATATATACATATATATATATATATATATATATATATATACATATATATATATATATATATATATATATATATATATATATATATATATATATATGTATGTATGTATGTATATGTACGTATATACATATATATACATATATATATATATACATACATACATACATACATACATATATATATATATATATATATATATATATATATATATATATATATATATATATATATATATATATATATATATATATATAGATAGATAGATAGATAGATAGATAGATGTGTGTGTGTGTGTGTTGTAAAGGCTTTTCAAGGCCAAAGTAAGAAGCCCAATTAATAGAGGAATGTAAGTAAATAAATGAATAATTTTATAAGTGGCCTGTAGAAGAGTCAAAAGAGCTTTAAGAGACGAACAAATTTTATGGTGTCTTTTATCCCATTCCTCTAGCAGTTACAAGAGGATTTGGATTAGAGGTGACATCCATCCCACTAGGAGAGTAAGGTGGGGTGGGGTTTGTCATAGGTGGTATCAAAGCATGGTTCAACACTTGGATTAAATGGGCTCTATCATGATCAAGTGAGGACAAAAATATCTTCATGGGAAAACCTTATTGACATTTAGAAATTAATTAAAATAATTGTTTAGGTTTTAATATTCTATCTAAATAAATTAATAACAAACCTAAATGGACATTGTTCATTTTGTGACGTGTTTGGAAAAACAGAAAATTAACCAATTGGCATGGTTGAACAAAATTAAAAGTTGTAATAAATTATGAATTTTGCAGGTTTGTAGATTACATATGGTAAAAAAAAAAAAATTGCTATAATTATGTGCTAAGATGGTCATTTGTTGCAGGTAGGTTATTATGGCAGACCTGTAAGGGTATGACCCTGTGATTAATTGGTTGTTTGTTTTATTGATGATTCATTAATAGTTTAGATTGATTGAATTATAAATGTTTCATATGAGATATTGAACCTTAAGAGCATGATAATGTGGTTGTTTTGTCACAAGAAATATCACTATGGAAACTATTTTAGTATAAAATTCATGGCCATAATTGTGTATTTATTTATTTATTTGAATTATGCAATAGTGTGTGTGGTTGAAAACACATCACAAGTAGCCTTAAACATAGATAACACATAGATGGTGACTAGAATGGTGCAGTATATCTCAAATCAATCACAACATGGAAGTGAAGGTATCAAGGTTCATGAAGAGGAAATATTAGTTGACCAAGGGGGAGGGAATCACTCTCCAGATTAGATGGACACTTTGATGAGCCTAAGGGCTAAAGTTAGAAGCTTCAAGGGAAACAATGAGAGGCTGGCAAGAGCTCAAGAAATAAAAACCGAGATAAATTAAGTTATCCTGCAAAGTCTCTCGTATTTCCAAAGGCAAAGGAAAGCTGAGATGAGGGCCAATCATAGAGATAGGAAAAGCCATAAAGAGTTAGAATAGAACACCAATGGGGCAGATGGTGGTAGGTCGAGGGAAAGGCACATGCAGGAAAGTGAGGATATCATTCCAAGAGATGTACCCTTGATAACCCCAAGAGGAGGGACCAGCACACATGTGCATCATTCCAGCGGACCATCTACTTCTGCTGCCAAGAGGCACCACCATCATTCTCATCATTATCATGATCATCATTCAGGAAGCAAGGGAAAGGATCACATGTCAAACAAGTTTAAGAAAGCCAAGCCACCCAAAATTGATGGGAATATGAAGAAATCAAAGGATGCAAAAGATTCATTGATTGTCATGAAGAAGTTTTTTAGAATTCATGACTATTCTGAAAATATGAAAGCTAGAATTTCCACCTATAGCTTAAAAGGGAAGGCAAGCATATGGTGGGAATATTTGAAGAACGTTAGAGGTATTGTTGCGAAGGATTTTATTTGGAATGAATTTGAAAAACTCTTCAGAGAGAAATACCTGTATGAACACTATTATGATAGCAAAGCAAAAGAGTTATATGAACTTGTTGAAGGCTAGAACTTGACTACCTCAACATCAGGGAATATTACCTAGTCGAGAGCTTAAAGCAACTCTATTTCTGTTGAAATTGGTGGGTCCGACTGTGTATAAATGGACTAGTTCCAATTTTAAAGATATTTATTATAATAACATAATGAAACTAATGAAATGATTTTATAGCTAATGATGAAACTACTAAATAAACTTATTCTACCTATTTCCCAGGATAGCACTTCTTTATATGTGACTCAAAGAAAGATTTCACAAAGTATATAACAATGTAGATCATTCAATACTTTTATGAAAAGAAAGCATATATGATAAACTAAATTAATTAAATAGTTAATTAATTTAGTTGGTTAAAACTCAATCACATAAAAGATCTCGTTATCTCATACATAATCACAAATCATTCAATTTTGCACATCAATAGTGATAATGATTGATTGTTTTCAAAGCATTTATATAACGAAATAACATATAAGAGATTCACTATCTAATTCAATAACACATAGAGATAACATAAATATAATAGTACCCGATGCATTAGCACTCTACTTATGAAAAGATAGCTTTTAGGCTCAACTTGTCAATTAGAAAACTTTGGGTCAAACAATAGTGCAAGTTCAAAGTTTTCTTCTCAAAATTATGGACCCCTTTCTAAATGCATGAAATGGGTTTAAATAACCTATTAATATTACAAAAATAGTAAACTTAAAATAAAATTCTTCAGAAAAGCTTCAACAAACTAAGCTAAGATAAAGGACAGATAAATTAGTGATCTGTTGTAACAAGAACTCATGACTGTGCTCCAAATTGATTCTTCATCTACTCTTTGAGACCACATATATCCGTGAGTGGCTTCAGCTGGGGGGGATGTACCGGTTGCATGCACATTTGTCCCATAAACACTGCATCACTAAGCGCTGGAAGAAGTTGCACTGTTGCATTCGAGAGACACCTCAGCACGAGCCACTAACTATGTGGTTTCACTAGGAAATGCCAATAACTTTCAAGGTTTTCTTTTGATAAACTCTGAATATCTTCAACCTTCTTCTTAGATGTTTCCTGCCAAGATTGTTTTAAAGTTTTGACATCTGGCAAGGTGTCCTTCAAGAATTCCTATATTAGACTGGCCTGCAATAAGGTATTTGTAATGTATTTGGTGAAATTTTAGGCAAGATTTTTGGCTCTGATAATAGCCATTTATGCCTATTTCATTTTGATATCCCAGTCACTGAAAATGATATCCTTTTGTGAATCTTCAAAGCTAGGAAGATCAGCTGATCTTCCCTGAGCACTATCTTGCCAATTTATGTACTCGGAGATTTTCTCATAAATTTCTTCATAAAACGTCCTTAAACCAAATAGTTGGTTTACTAAAGAGTCACTGGTCTTTGATAATTCATGAATTAGAGCCAATTTGTGACAGAAATAGCCTGCTGCTTTGTTAGGAGTATATACAATTCCAATACCTCCTTGCATACTTCATTTATATATGTATTTTACCTCAATTGGTTTATCATTTGTTGCAATTGCAGTATCTGTTCATCTTTGTCCTTCAGTTCAAATTCAAATTGTAGTTTTAAATCATTAAAACTTTTCTATAACTCGGTAAGGTTTTCTTTCCATTGTTGCTTGATTTCTTGCTTTTCAACCTTGAAACTTCATTCTAATTAAACAGTCCTTTAATCTTTTTCTTTTATCAGCAGTTGTATTTTCACAGTGTTATCAATGGTAGCACTAGCGTAAGATCCTGCAAACTGAGATAGTTTGTTCAATTCTTCATCAGGGGTTGTTTGAGCTCCTTTCCAAAGAACTTGAAAAGGAGTTTCATTTGAAACTAGTGCTTGCGATTATTCTAACTTTATTTTCTTTCTTAACCTATGCATCACTGCTTTATGTTTTGGACTATAAAATATGTCCAAAGGCAGGATTTCTTCAATCTTGAGGACTATCTCGACAGTAGGGAATGCAGGAATTATTTCCATATCATCAAAGACAATGGATTTATCGACAATTTTAGCATCAATGTTCTTCTCGGGAGTCACAAGAATAGTATTCCATTGGAATCCTCAACAGTAAACGAGGTTGTCCCTGTAGTTTCCGAAACTTGTCGTCTCTTTGTTGACTGTAGCCTATTCTTCTTGTATATTGGACTGCTCAAAACACGATTGAACTCCTCCCACACTTCATCCAAATTGTTCTCCTCTTTAATTTTGTTTGTTTTCTCAACAACTACAGTAGTTGTTTCGGAGACTTGGGAAATAATTGGAGCTTTTGAAGAGGAGGCTGATGTATTTGAAGCTTTTGGGTTATGTCGAGATTGTTTTAAAAGAAATTATAGCAAGTGGGCTATTCTTTCATGACTATATTGATTGAATCTAATCAATTAGTCAGGACTTAGACGATCTACTGCCAATTTTTCTACCATAGAATACTCTGGAACCATTTCAAACAAATCATCGAACTTTCCAGGCTCACTTGAAAATTGTCTGAGCTTAGCCTGTGTTGTAACATCTTGCGTGACGTCATTCGGGTCATATGGCCTGTTTGGTATGGTCAAAAAACTAAAGGATTTTAATTGTTCAATTTCAAGTAGGGAACGCCTGAAATTCTCTAAGGAATAGGTACCACATGAGATAGGAAAAGATGTTCAGGAAATTTTCTTGGCATCTTTAAGCACCTTAGTCAAGCCCTTACCAACTGTTTGATAAGCAATTTCCTTGGCCAACAATTTATCCGAGACAAAAACGGGCAAAATATGAGGATGGGAAAGGATTCCAAAAACTCGAATGTAAGTAAATGACTCTTCCCCAAACCACTTTAATAACGGCTTTAAGTCTTTATTAGATTCTGCAGTGAGTTTAGGGGCTTTGCTGCCAAAGACATCTTGGTGGATAGGGAGCATGATCTCATGAAAGATTTTATAGAAGTGTGCATGGTATTTGGTTTCCCAAAGGATATCGAGATAAACAGATATATGACTAGGAATTTGGTCTATCCATTTCCATCATAGAGATGGAAAATCATAATAAAAACAAATTGCGCCCATGACATAGGCTCTCATAAAGAAAGGAGGAGACATTCTCTCAAGAACATTGCGCTTCTGTCTATAATTGTGGATTTGGGTGATCAAATTGTCAGACAAAATAGTTTCCCAATCCATGATATAGCCATCAGCAACGACTTCTATTAATGACACCCATTCTTCAGAGAATTTCTGTGTATTTGGATAACCATAGAGGTGACATAAAATAGCATAAATTTGAGATAAAGGGCCAACAATAGAGGCTAATGAATACATACCCCTTTCCTCACGCTTGTGTTTGTTTGGGTCCCTTCTCCATTCTCTGATCAGCTCCGCAGGATTCAGATTCTCTTGCATGAATTTCTAGATGAATTGTGTATCATATTTCTTCTGAGGTTGAGGTAGATGATACATTTTCCTTAAATCCTTAGCTTTAAAAGACCCAATAACTGTCTTCTTTGGAGTTATAAATGCTTTGTCCGTAATGTCCAGATGGTCAATAACCCATCTTACCATATATGTATATGGCAGAATTTTGGGGCAGGCACCAATTCTGTGGAAAAATGAATTGGCCACATCATTCCATGGATCATTATTATCTGGAGGAGAATCATCAGCAGTAGCAGTATGTTTCTTGATTATTCTTGGATTCTCATCCTCGAATAGTTTTTATATTGCCTCCTAAGAGGAGGAACCTACATCCATAGTGCATGTAGTATCTTTAAACAAAGGACACATCTTAGACACTTCTTCAGGGGGCAAGATTGGTTCTTGCTGAATTATGGACTTTCTTTTCGCCTTTATTATCCTTAACATGTCCTTTAACAGCTCTTTATTAGAATTTACCTGTTAAGAAATAAACCAAGATAAGTAGCAAGAACTCAAAATATGCAAAGAGTCATATGAATTCAATGTGAGTCTTATGGAAAATCCTTTCACACTAATTCAAAATTATTAAAAATAATCAAAAAACCTCAAAATTAGAACTACACAGAGTGGTCATTGAATTTTCGAACATTTGTTCGCGTGACGTTAACACTTGCCATTATATCAGGAAATCCTTTATCAAGGTTTGGTATCGGGTGATATTGACATAACTCAGTGATCTGCGATTTCCGAAAAACATAAACGTTCAGGATTCATATTAGCGAAATATCGAGGTTTTAACAGAATGCGATATCGGCATCTGTCAATTAACAAAATGTGATATCGACATTTGACGGATTGTGAGATCGGTTTCGTAATTTTTCTATCGGCGTTTCGCTGATATTGTTATCAAGATTTCGCAGTCGGCGTTTTGCTATTTCACAATTGGATTTTGGATGTTAGCTTTTCTTTGAAACGCCAATACTACGAGTAGGTTTTAATAAGACCAATATTTTTATGATATTTCCATTTATTTATTGCAATTTCGGGATTCGCAAAACTTGTAATTTCTTTCCTAAAAACTGCAGAAGGATTCTTAAAAAGGTTTTATGCCTTTTTCATAAATTTTCTTGTTTTATTCAAAAAATAAGAGTAAATATAAAACTTATCTTATTTTATCTAAAGAAGAAAGGATTCTATCCTAAAAATTTTAAAGGGTCCTCATTATTCTTTCTCCTAAGTCTAAAGATAATGGGGGGTTGTTGAGTACCACAACAATTGGAAACACACTGGTCTAAATAGTTAACCTCTGTAATAATAAATAAGATGTCAATCTTTATCAAGATTCTTTTCTGAAAGTTTAGAAAATGATTGAAATCTAGATTTATATCGATAAATTTGAGATGAAATGACTTGTTTTATCGTAAAATTTCTGATCCATAAACTGTCATGGATATTCCGCTGGATAGTTCGTCACAACAGACCTAATAACACTGTATTAAAAAATCTGAGATTCTACACTATTACAGTTTTATTTAATTTCTAGATCTGTACATTTTTACTGTAATTAGTGCATGCGTGCGAATATAAATTATACAAAAAAGTAGAGTGTCAGGCGGTATAAATTCAAGATTTACACCAACATTTAATTTGTCAATACGGGTAAGTAAACTTGGAGGCATAACACAATATGTGTCGGAATACGGCCTCAGGGATCTGTCAAATAAAAACCAATATTTTGCAAGAAATTCAAAAGAAGCACCATTCAGGAAAAAGGAACAAGACTTTTCGAAAGTAAAGTAAACACACTTCGGGAATCTACTTCTAGCTCATCTTTTGGGTTGAGTTGACTCCTGCATTAAGTCTTCCTCAGTTGTCCAAGGGACAAGGGAATGTAGGCCCCATTCAAAAGAAAGTGATTCAAGAAATAAAGAATGCAAAAACCTCTTAAAAGATTACTTCTATATTGCAAAGATGAAAAGCATGAAATAAAACTAAAGGCAACTTCTTTCGAATTAATCTAATGAAACCATCGAAAGAGTTTCAAAGAAATCTAAATTATACTACTTCTCTGCAAATGATTCAATATTCAAGTTTAAGGAAAGTGTGCAGAAGGAACAAATAAGATGAATACATTCGCTGCTTCCAAGCGCACCTTGATCATTAAGCACTTTTCTCTTCAACACATAAAATATTTTACATATGTGTATGGCTTGAGGCAGCAATCAATTATGATGAAGGGATATAAATTTTTAACCTTAAAACATTCCAAGAATTCTTGTGAGAAATTCACTTGCCAATAAAACAATATGATAATATTTCCTTATGCTTATCTAGGCATTAAGACTCCAAGAATGGATGCAATTCTTCCCCAAAATGCGAGGATCAACTTTACATCTAAACTATGGTTTCAAGGAAGACATGAATGCTCAGGATAATACATAATTGAAATAAACCATAATTATTTAAAAACAATTGTTTCCTTCACCATTATATCCTGCAGTCATAAAAATGCTTAACGATATCATTAACTTCAAATGTCCAGAGCAATGGAATGAAATTATAAATCAAGCAATCAAAGCATAAAACATAATTATGGAATGAGATCGCAAAAATGTATCAAATCACACTTAAACACCATGTAGCGATCAAAACAAAATGCAAAGAAATATTAAGAGGAATAGGGCAACGGACTGGCTGGTGGGCCCAACCACCCAGCTCATTTTCTTTCCAGAAATTAAATCACAATCTTCATATCATTCAGAAGGAACAAAAATGTGGAATCAAACACCAAATAAATTAATTTCAAAGTCCTGTTACAAAATTATGGAATGATGCAGCACTGGCTCCAGTGGTCCCCTCCAGGCATCATCCCACTGGGCGTGCAACTCCTCCCTTCCATGCACAATGAAGCCTATCCCTCTGCTCTGTAAAAAAAAATGTGATCACCCATACCATCCCCTCACACCTGCATAACTCCTTTCTTTTATAATATTTTTACATGATAATCTTGGCTTTAAACAAGCCATTCCTTAGCAAACAACATGGGGATTGAATCCCAACTAATTATCATCATATAGAATATCAATACAACTATTTCCCTATTGAAAGAATGAATATTTGATACGAATTTTCCAAATCTTGGCGTTTTCTGGAATTCTGGAAAAAAATTGGTATTTTTAACAAACTGCCTCCAAAGAACTCTGTATATCTCCTTAACAATTACGAATTTTGGAAAATGGCCCACGTCTTACTCAATTTCCTATGCTGGGAGAAAAGCCAATGTTTGGGAATTTTGAGATTTGCTACGACCAGCGTGGAAATCGAGGAGGAAATTGATAGCCTGGAAATTGCTGTGAATTCAGGGCTAAAGCATTAATTATTCCCTAAATATAAGTCCGTACGACATGGGTATATCTTGACTCATGTGGAAGTGTTCAAACAACATTTTGAACAAAAACCTCTTTCATATTTTCCCAGAAATGTGTCAATGTATGAAAGCCCCAAATTCGTGCACAAATGTTGCTGTAGAACTAAATTGGTGTAGGAATGCTGTAAAATCTGAATTGGTGCAGGAATTCGATGTGTGGTGCAGGAACGTTGTATGATATAGGAAGGTGAATGCAAGACCAAGGCTTGTTGGCATATGCATAAAAACATGATCAACTCAGTTTTAAACAATAGTTTGAGAAGAATCTTGTACTGCAATGGATGTGGCAATTTCTTGTTACATCTACGAGCAAGTAAATGGTAAGCATGACTTCTCTCGGGGAATGTCAAGGTCCATGCCAAGCTATCAAAGCTAGCAGCATTAGTATCTCTTGTACTGTTGGTACAGGAACAACTGGTACAAGAACTGCTAGTACAGGAACTGTTGGCACCTGCCGCAAAAGAGCCTAACATTAGTAATATCTCCACATTAAATACTCTTCAAATCAACAAAACAATAAGAGTTCATAGATCAACAACTATCAGCTCTAAATGCCTCTAAATAATAACTTAATAATGTGTAAAAAGAATAATAATGATTATAGACACTTAGTATAGGCATAAAATTATTCAGTAAAATCATGAAAATCTGGACAAAATGGAGGCTCAACATAGAGAACTAATAAAACAAGCTCACACTCACATAAGACACAAGATATGCTCTATGGGAAACCCTTTCGGGAGAAAACCCAAATGGAAGGTGAGACTGCTTCGCTCTCTTTCTCTGTCTGGAAATATGGTTGTAGATATAAAGAAGTAATGTTTGTGGCCTGTGGGCTGCTACAGTGCACAGATCCTCTCTGTGTGCTCTACCTCCTATCTCTCCTCGCTATATTTGCTCAAATATGGAACAAAATGCTCTCAAAAGAATGGAATGCCTCTTCCTCCTGGTGGCCCGGTTATAACATAGCCCGATAGCCTACTAGTGGTTAAGTTTGACTACATCAACTCTTAATTAGAGTTACAAAATAGACCCTTCTAGAGTATTTTACATCACAAACACGTGACTAGCCCCTTTTCCATGAATAATGGGTCTGACACGGCATCCTCCCGAACTATAGGTGTAAAAACACGAAGGTCAACGTCTGAGTGGCATAGATTTTGCATACAGACTCTGATTGATGTGATTCTTGCGTCGTTGGAAAGGTTTCTGTGTGTAGAATAGCATGAAAAGTTTTGGCGCCTAAGCGAGAAATTTTTACCCCCAAAAAATGTCGTTTGATGCCTCAAAGTGCTCCCAGAAGGTTTCGGACCCCGTTTTGCCAAACTGGGTCCCGCCAGTAAAAATGGTCCCGTGAGCTGATTCCTCCACATTTTCCACTCTAAATGAATCAAGATGGATGAAAAACAATATAATGATCCAATTTGAATCACACCTCCCCATTTTGGGAGGATTTTGGTCCCCAAAATCTTTTACTAAATGAGGTGAGGAAATGTTTCCTCCACCTTCTCTCTGGTGTACCATTTAGCTTTGCCTGGAAGTTGTCCCTTCAACCCAATCTGCCAAAGGTCTTGTTTCCCTTGTCTTGTAGTTTTGGACCTCTTCTGCAAAATTGTATCTTCTGTCAACTCTGCTTGAGTGTTTGGTGCCAAATCCTCCACAGAAGGTAGGACCTATTCCTCTTCTTAATGTAGCATGGAAGGCTCATAGAGTTTCAAATTATCCACATTTACAACTGAGTAAATGTGCATATATGGTGGTAAACTGTGTCGATAGGCATTATCACCCACCTTTTCCAGTATCTCAAAGGGACCGTATCTAAGAGCCTTGATTTTCTTACCAAGTCCCTGCAGCCTCTCGTTGTTCAACTGTAGCCATACTTTGTCTCCCACCTTGAATGATTTCTCTATTATGTGTTGATCATGTCTAGCCTTATACTTCTCCTACGACTTCTGCAGTGTTTCTTGTACCTGTATATGGATCTTCCTGATCTTCTCTATAAAATTTTCAGCCCTCAAAGCATCTCCTGTAAGGTCTTCCTTCACTCCTCCTTGTTGCCCATATGCAATATCCAAAGGTGAAGGTGGAAAATATCCAAAACAAGTTTCAAATGGAGACTTTCCTATAGAAGTGTGGACTGCTCTATTATAAGAATGTTGTATATATACCAAATTTTCATCCCAGGTCTTCAGATGCTTCTGGTTGTAACCCCTTAGAAGCTGCACCAAAGTCCTATTGATTACTTCTGTCTGCCATTTGTCTGTGGATGGAATGTTATAGATCTCTTCAACTTCATGTCCATCTTCTCCCACAATGTAGTCCAGAATACACTGAGAAATCTTGTATCCCTATCCAAAATGATGCACCTTGGTATCGCAAAGTACACCCAGACCTGTCCAAAGAACTAGTTTGTTGCTTCTTGTCCACTGATGGACGTTTTATAAGGCATCAGAACACATATATTTTTGAATCTGTCAACTATCATGAATAGGTAGTCATGTCCATTCCTAGTTGTCGGTAAACCTCCCACAAAGTCCATGGAAATTCTTTCCCAAGGACGAGTAGGTACAGGTAAGGGATGATACAAACCCTATTTCCTATTTCTAAGCTTGCTGGAACAACAAAGCATACATCCCCTTATGAACCTAGCTACTTTTTCTTGCATCTTGGGCCAATACACATACTTCTATAAGTTAGCCACGATCTTCCTTACACCAAAGTGCCCTGCAACCTTGGAGGTGTGAGCCTCTCTAATCAGTTGCAAGCACTCACCTTTAAGAACACATAGCTTATCCAACCTATAGAGTAACCATTCCTGGAGATGGTAGTCAACGATGTTTTCGCCATCATGCACATGACTCTGACTCTACAACTGATGATACACCTCCTTGAAGTCCTCATCTTATGAATATTCCTCTTTGTATGCATCATGGGTGAATGGCTCAGTGTGCATAAGAGTACCCAAAGTTGTAATCTTTGATGTGGGTGGCCTTGAAAGCATATCGACCAACTTGTTTGTGTTGCCCTTCTTATACTTGATCACCAAATGAAACTTTTGTAAAAACCCCATCCACTTGTAGTGTCTGGTCTGTTGTATCTTATTCTGGGTCTACAGGTACTGTAACGATTGGTGATCCATGTGGATTATCGTCTCCTTTCCCATCAAATAGTGTTTCCACTTCTTCACAATTTGCACCATGGCAT
Organism: Pinus tabuliformis; assembly: GCA_031772625.1. NCBI lineage: Eukaryota > Viridiplantae > Streptophyta > Pinopsida > Pinales > Pinaceae > Pinus > Pinus tabuliformis. The sequence goes on along the minus strand of CM062819.1, from coordinate 633,147,438 downwards.
AGAGCTCCTTATCCATGGTAGGGTAGTTGAGACCCGCCCCATGAAATACTTCGGAATGGTAGCAACTGGGCCTTTCTCCTTGCATCAATACAACTCCCATAGCATACCCCCTCGCATTTGTCTCCACTTCAAAGGGTCGTTGCAAGTTTGGTAATGCTATAACTGGTGCTTCACTGATATTCTTCTTTAACTCATCAAAATCCTTCTCTTGGCCTTTTCCCCACTGGACACTCTTGCCACTTGATGTTATGGCGTGGAGCGGTGTTGCTACCACTGAAAACGAGGTTATGAATTTCCTCAGGTACTGTGTTGCTCCAATGAAACTCCTAACCTCAGTAACATTAGTGTGCGTCGATCATTTCATGATGACCTCCATCTTGGAAGGATATATCTTCAATTCTCCTCCACCAATCACATATCCCAAATACACTAAGGACTTCTCTACAAACTTACACTTCTTGAGATTTGCTAGCAGTTGGTTCTTCTTCAATGTTTCCAAAACCTGCGTCAAATGTCAAATATTCTCCTCCCAGGTATCACTATTTACCAGTCTATCATACAAATAGACAATAACAAATGAATCTATGAAAGGGCGTAGTGCATCATTCATTAATCTCATAAATGTAGCTAGTGCATTACATAGGCCAAAAGGCATAACTAACCACTCATACAAACCTTGCCTGGTTTTGAAGGAAGTCTTCCATGTATCTTCTTCTTTGAATCGAACTTGGTGATATCCAAACTTCAAGTCCAACTTGGTGAAATACTTTTCTTACTGCAACTGATCTAGCAGATCGTCTATCCTAGGAAGGGGGTATCTGTTCTTAAGCGTGATTTTATTCAATGCCCTGTAATCTATACACATCCGCCAAGTCCCATCCTTCTTTGGCACAATGATGATGGGTGACCCACATGGTGATGTACTCGGTCAAATGACACCCTGTTCTAGCAGCTGCTGCAACTGTTTCTTCACCTCACTTGCTTCTATAACAAATTGTCTGTACAACCCAATATTTGGCAATGGGGAGTCTGGAAATAGCTAGATCTCATGCTCCACTTCTCTCTTACGGGGTAGCCCTTTAGGCTCTCAAAACACGTCCTTGTATGCCTGTAACAACTCCTCCAATTTATGTTTTTGTTTCTTAGTACACCCCTCTAGGGATGCCTTGCCTCTTATTGACTCCTCTATAGACTGATTTTCTCTTAAAAACAATAAAACATACTTCTTGCTGGAACTAATCAATTTCTTGGCTTAGTTGGCACTTACCAGTGAAATTTTTGACTTGCCTTTATGCACGTTGATGATGAATGATTTTCCATCCTTGATGAGTCAGTACTGGTTAGCTCTCCTCATGAATATTGCATCACACGGGTACATTTATGGACTCCCAAACATGACTCCGCATACATCAAGGGGAACCATATCCAGATCTACTTCATCAATAGAATTAGCACTGAAGCAAATCTAATTTTTCACTGTTTTGTTACCTTCAGCTTTGCATCCTTATGTATCCATCCCAATGGATATGGGTTTGGATGATCACGAACTTCCAGCCCAACTTCTTGACCAGATCTGCTGCAATGAGTTTCACCTGTGATCCTGAGTCAAACAAACCATTAATCTTTGTCTTCTTGACTTGTATCTTTACATGGAAGAGTTTGGTCATTTCTTTCTCTTCCTGTTGCTGAAGGCTACTCAAATTCACCTCCTTCTGCACTGATGTACAGACAATCTTCTCATCCACGTCTGAGATGCTTTCAACTTGGTTGCTCGAATAAGTGGCTGTGAGATTCTTCTTCTTATCATCTTTCTTCTTGTTCTCTGGGTTTAGCTCTGGATGCAACTTCCAACAATTATCCTCTGTATGGCCATCAATGTTGTAGTGGTTGCTAGGATCTTTGCACTAGTGTGTTGTGCTTGCCATATTTTTATATTTTCCCCCTTTTTGCTTCTTCTTCCCATCCTTAGAATCATTTTGTTGCTCCTTTTGCTTTGATCCACTTGATTGCGCTCTTTTCGAACCTATGTTCTCTAGGTACTATGCCTATACATAATCCTCGTCCACCATTTTCGGCTTGAACAACATCTAGGTTCTTTCTAGAGATACCCAACATTATAGCCATCTTTCTGAATTCGGTGGTGTACTCCTGCACGCTTTGGCCCGGCTTTTGCCTGAAGCAATGCCACTGGACCTACTGGTCTTCCACATACCCAATGGGATAAAACTGAGACTTAATGAGGGTTTTGAAATCCTCTCACTTAGTAACTAGAGGTTCTCCCTCCAACCTCAGGGTTTTTATGTGGCTCTCCCACCAAGCCAGTGCATGACCCTCCAATTTCAACCGCACGAATGAGATTTTCTGCACTTACTCGATCTGATGGAAACTGAAATAAACTTCCATTTGTTGCAACCAGTGGTTCAGCTTCAGAGTGTCAATCTCGCCATGGTATGGCTTGATATAGACTTTTTCTTCCAATTTAAACAAGGTTTGGTTCACGACACTCGAACTGGGTTGATCTTTTTTGAGTTCTTCCTTCGGCTGGTTATTTATGTCTTCCCGATCTCCTGATCCCCCTTCTAATTTTTCCTTTGCATTAGAACCCCATTCTTCTCCAAATATCCCCAGCTTATTGCTTAGGGTCTCTATGTGGAGGTTGACATTGTGATTTATATCCGCGACTTTTTCTTCGAGCCATGAAAACCTCACCTCTGCAGAATCATGAAGTTCATTTACAAATTCATCGCCCATGATTAGGGTTTTACGATTTTCGGCCTCACCAATTTAGATCCCTGCAATCTCCACAAAATACCCAAAGAAACTTGCTCTAATACCAAATGATCTGTAAACTTCCATGGATATTCCACTAGACAGTTCGTCACAACATATCTGATAATACTATATTAAAAAATATGAGATTCTACACTATTACAGTTTTATTTAATTTCTAGATCTGTAGATTTTACTGTAATTAGTGCATGCATGCGAATATAAATTATCCAGAAAAGTAGAGAACAAAAAAACAAGCTCACACACCATAAGACACAAGATATGCTCTCTGGGAAACCCTTTCGGGAGAAAACCCAGTTGGAAGGTGAGGTCGCTTCCTATCTTTCTCTGTCTGCAAATACAAAGAAGTAATGTTTGTGGCCCGTGGGCTGCTACAGTGCACACATACTCTTTGTGTCCTCTACCTCCTATCTCTCTTGGCTATCTTTGCTCAAATATGGAACAAAATTCTCTCGACACATACTCTTTTTGTCCTCTACCTCCTATCTCTCTTGGCTATCTTTGCTCAAATATGGAACAAAATTCTCTCGAAAGAATGGAATGCCTCTTCCTCCTAGTGGCCCGGTTATAACACAGCGTGATAGCCTACTAGTGGTTAAGTTTGACTACATCAACTCTTAACTAGAGTTATAAAATGGAATCTTCTAGAGTCTTTTCCATCAAAAAGACGTGGATAGCCCCTTTTCCATGAATAATGGGGCTAACGCGGCATCCTCCCAAACTATAGGTGTGAAAACAGGAAGGTCAACTTCTGAGTGGCATAACTTTTGCATACGGACTCCGATTGACATGATTCTTGCACCGTTGGAAAGGTTTCTATGTATAGAATAGCATGAAAAGGTGTGGTACTTGAGCAACAAATTTTTACCCCCAAAAAACGTCGTTTGATGCCTCAAAACTCTCCTGGAAGGTTTCAAACCCCATTTTGCCAAACTGGGTCCCGTTAGTAAAAACGGTCCCATGAGTTGATTCCTCCACTTTTTCCACTCCAAATGCATCGAGATGGATGACAAACAATATAATGATCCAATTCAGATCAATTTCTCAAGGCTTGTTATAGATTAAAAATATTTTTTGTGTAATTCAGTCGCTAATAGGTTGAAAATATAAAGTAAAAACTATTAGAAGCTTAGCATATTGGATAAACTTATTAGTCACTAGTAGAGCCTCTATTCCTAGCAGACATTCATAGCCTCGATAGCGTTACCATTTAACCAAAATGAACCAGTATGCCATCCATATTATAATAGAATTATTTAGAGGTAATGAAATTCTTTTTCTTCTTTTTTATATTTACTTTTAAAAGTCATTATCCTAGTTTGGTAGCCAAAAAATGAAAATTCCATTCACAAGTTGTAATAAAATTGAACAAGACGGCTCGTAATGAGATCTCTTGTCTCAAAGTCTAGTGACTATGAGCCACTATCTTGGTTTGTTTCCAATAGTGATAATGTCAATTTTATTAGTTTCTTATCATCATGGTAAGCAGGCTCATGATGAGACCTCTTAACTTTTAAGTTTTTTTTTTTTTTTTTTAATTACACTATGAAATTTTTTAAAATAAATGGATGGGGAGGTTTCATTCACTCTTTACGAGTCCTGGATGACCTCTTTAAGTAAAAGATGCTAAAGAATTCATAATAATTTCTACTTTTATAAAGATAACTTTTCAAAACCATTTCACAACAAATAGGATTTTTAAGAGTTTCAAACCAAAAGATTTCACAATTAAATGGTTATCTTATCTCAAAGCTTTAAAATAGATTCAATATTTAGATTACAATTTAAAGTTTTTCTTTCTAAATTGTTTCTTAAATAAGTTAACAATTCAATAATAAAGAGAAACTTCCAATGTGTTTTTCAAAAGCGTAGTACTTTAGTAACAAAAAGGAAATGATATTCACATATAAAAATATTTACATATTGTACAAGAGAACATATGTTATTTTCAAGAAAAATATTTTTTGAGTATAAGTCCATTAACAGGAAGAGTTTCCTTCTTCCCTTGTAAATCTTGCAAGATGAAAGTTGATGGACCTATCTTCTCAAAAATCTGAAAGGGACCAAGCCAGAGTTTTTGAAATTTTGTATGTTTTCCTTTATCCTCATGCACTTTATCCCATTTCAAAACTAAGTCTCTGATTTCAAAAATTTTATCTTTGACTGAATTCATATCAAATGAATCTTTGACCAATTGTTGATGGTGAGCATGGACTAGCTTAGCTTTATTTCTTTCTTCTTCCAGCTTAAGGATTTGAGACATTCGTAATTGTAAAGCAGAAGAAGGTTGTTCTTCAATGAATTGAACTAGGGCCAATGAGGGGAGAGCTAGATTTGGAGGTAGGATAGCTTCTTTCCCGTATACCAAATGAAAAGGAGAAGTACCTATTGAGGTCTTCTCAGTTATTCTATCAGCCCATAAAGCGAATATTAAAGCTTTGTGCTAGTTCTTTTTATTTTGGTTGATAGTTCGCTTGATAATCCTTACAATATTTTTATTAGTGGATTTTGCTAAGCCATTTCCCTGAGGGTAATAATTTGCAGAATACTTAAGTTTAAATCCTTTCTTTAAAGCAAATTCAGTCATTGCATTTCCAGAAAAATAAGAAGCACTGTCAAAAATAAGAGCATGAGGGATACCAAACCTAGTAATAGTAAATTGATCAATGAATTAAATGATGCTCTCAAAATTGGCTAGCTTCAGAGGTATTGCCTCTGCCCATTTTGTTAAATAACTGGTTGCAGTCAAAATTTATCTATGTTGTTTAGAAGAATGAGGAATGATCTCAACTATTATGTCTAGTCCCCATTGCTCAAAAGGTTGTTCGATGTTAACTAGTTGCAAGGGCATAGAATATTTCCTCTGTCTTCCTGAAGCAGTTTGAAAAAAATTTCATCTTCTTACATACATGTGGGCATCTTTGAATAAAGTAGGTCAGTAATAACCAGCGTCCAAAATTTTGTGAGTAGTTGTATCTCCATTGTAATGTCCACCTGCTGGCCCATCATGAAGTTCCTGTAAGACCTTTTCTGCTTCATCTTTTTCCAAACATCTTAACAAAACAGAATCATAATTTTTTCTAAATAACACATCATTGATGAGTTGATATTGATTAGATTTCAATCTCAAGGCTCTCTTTTTCTTAACATCAAGCTCAAGTGGAGCATAACCATTTTTCAAATAAAAGATTAAGTCAGCGTATTGAGACTGAGTGTTAACAGGGAGTACCTCTATGATTTGTTCAATATTACCTATTACTTCATCAACTCATGTATCATTCATTTATGTGACTAACCTGCAAAAGCATTGACCTTTTACAATTTTAGCGAGTTTGATTTCTAGATCATATTCTTGTAATGCAATAACCCAGTTAGCCCTTTTTTCTCCTAACTCCTTTTGAATAAGTAATTGCCTAACTGTTGAGAAAGGAACAATAACTTTAACATGATTTTTTAGAAGAAAAGGTCTAAAATATTTGATAGATTTGTAAACTACGAAGGATTTCTTTTCTACTCCTGAATAATTTAATTCAGCTCCTTGAAAATTTGAGCTGAAAAAAGCAATAGGAGCTTCAATTTTCTTTTCATTCGGTTGTGTCAAGATTGTTGCATATGATAATTTAGAGGCAAAAGTATATAAAATAAATTGATCAGAAAATTTGTGATTTGATAGAGAAGGGGCATCAATTATGGCTTGCTTGATTGCTTTAAATGCTTCTCTTTGATGATCACCCCATTTAAAAACCGAATCTTTCTTGATCATTGTTTGTAATGGTAGGACGATTTAAGAAAATTCAGAGAAAAATCTCTTAACAAAATTGATTTAGCCAATGGGGTGGTAGGAGGGGGAGGAATTCTCATTAATCCCAAAGGAATCATTGAATTTAGTTATGCTTGGGGGCTAGGCCGGAAGACCAATAACCAAGCTAAAGCTTATGGAATGCTCCTAGGACTAATCCTGGCACAAAGAAATGTGATAAAAAAGATTCAGGTGTTAGGAGACTCCATGATTGTTATAAGGAATATGATTAACACTTCAAAGGCTAATATCTCTAACCTAAATCAAATCATTATGAGAGCCCAGAACTTGCTCCCTACTTTCGACTCAGTGACCTTTTATCATGTCTTGAGGGGAAATAATCAAGATGCTAATAGAGAGGCTAATAAGGCAAGCCATCTAGAGGAGGAAAAATGTGTAATAAATGATGTCGGGAGCAGGACAAAAATTCCTTGAAAAAATGAAGAGAGATATAGGTAGGCGGGAAATAAAGTCTCAAAGGATAGCTATGGAAGTGGAAAAGTCGCATATAACATACCATAAATATATGAAGCCTCCCACCTCCTCCCCCTATCTCTCTCCCGGCATATTCCTCCCCCCACCCTTCTTATCCCTCCCTCCTCCCTTCCCCTTTCTCCCATTCCCCCTCCCCTTCCTCATTACCCTCCCCTTCTTGTTGATTTTGGGTAGCATCGGATGTGCTCTAGCTCCGAAATTTTGTGGAGGGGTTAGAACACATGAGATCTCCAAAATCCAAAAATCGTTTGGAGAAATTCCACCCAGATGAGGAGTTATTAAAATAATTAATATTTTTAATGGGTTACTAAGTCTAAACTTAGGAAAATAAAAATATTAATGGGTATTAATAAGAATATGGGTGAGAAACTTCTAATTGATGAGGATCAAGTTTGTTTTAATCTTAGTCGTTGATTAGGGACTTAATCTCGGGTGCTAATTCATCAACAGGAAAAATAGAAGAGGAGGCTTGAGGATCAGTTGGAGATACACTTGAGAGATCAAAGAGTTTGACTTTTCTGGGGTGAGGTTTGTTGAGAAAATCGAACAAGTGATTTGTTGCAGCAGAGGGGCAAGGATAGTTGAGGTCAGAGGATCTTCTGCGGAACCTCGAATACACAATAGAGAGAGGATAAACGCTGGGCAAATAAGGGCCCACGCATTTCCAGTGAAAGGGAAGAACCACCCTCCAGCAGAAATCTGAATTCAGCCTGGGGAGCAGTAGAATCAGCCGGAAAGGCTGACGTCAGAGCTTTAGGAGGCAAAGGAGGCAACGTAGTGCTGACGCAGTGTCCCAGTGTTCTCCACATAGGCCCATGCAACTACTGCATAGGGGCAACACGTATCCGACGACAATTAATCTAGTTGTCGGAACGGAGAGATTTTTTCCCGATGAAGTGAGGTAATCTCACTTAGGTTTCTACCAATATATTTTTATCTCTGTAACTGGATAGCCGAGAGGTCATCTAGAGCATATTCATAACTACTACTTAATAATAAAACCCTCAAAGTTGCTGCAGCGAATTTCGCACATTGGGTTTTCCCGGGGACGTTTGTCCAAAAATAACTTGTTTCTTATGTATTTGTCTCATTCTATTTCTCATTTCATGATCTGTATGTATGTGTAGTTTGAAATAGTGTTTTCATCATTGTTTAACTAATCAAATAACTTGTTAAATGTAAAAATAAGTACGCGATGATAAACCAGTGATTGCAGTAGGATTTCTGATGTGCAGATTCAGAAATTTTCACACTTCCCCCTTCCCTATGGCCCCTCCCCTTTCTCCTTTGTCCCTATGCATTATAACCACCACCCTAGGTTCCTCCTCCCCATGTCGCATCACCCTCTGCAAGCTCCTGCCAGCCATGCGAACTCGTGGCAAGACAGACATCCAGACTCACTTGAAACGTGGTGTCTTATGGAAATCTTGTAACACACCTGTTTCAAGATTAAGTCACTGCGTGCGGCCTCACCATTTTTTCCCTGGTTCTTGGAGAATTGGGCAGCGTAGCACCTCTAGTGTCTGCAGGGATTTGAGATTCACTGAGAAAAATTTAATTCAAGACCTCAGTGAAGTCGGGCTCACTCGTGGGAGAATTGTGGCGATGACTGATAGAGATCAGGAGCTCGGTGGGAAATTAATGGAGGATGGTAGAATTATGATGGAGTACTCATGGATCTCGATTGCAGAAATATCCTCGCTCATATCTACATCACCTCTTAGTCAAACAACAGTTATAAAGTGTAAACCAGTATCTGGATTTTGTATGTTTTAAGGTTTGAGAGTGGGATGGTGGCCTCTGCGAAAGCCTGGTGGCTAGAGCCGAGGCTGTTGTGTATCAGTTTCAGTGTCACGGAGGTTGGGAATTATGTTGTGAAGAGTCGAAATGAGGGTAGGAAGGTTTGTCTGTCTGAGGTTTTAAAGGAAAATAAAGAAATTTTGAGTATAATTGGAAGGTCGAGGGTGTTGGGCTTGGGTTGTTCTGAGTGTTTGCAGTCAGACTGGATTTGGGACACCGAGTGGGTTTGTAATTCTCTCCAGAAGAGGGAGGAGAATTGGAGTCAGTGTGAGGTTGGGAGGTGCATACTTGCCGAGGATCAGGGCAGTCTTTTGTGGGCGAGAGAGGGTGCCTGGCTGTGGGAGATCATGGAAAATAGTGCCACTTTATGGGGCTGGCTAAAAACCGAGGTTTTGGAAGCCAACATGTAGGGTACTAAAGAGAGTTCTTAGTCGGACATGTGGGGAAGCCACAAGCCGAGGTATGGTGGGATGAGTGTCAGTTCCTCGGTGTAGGGTGGTAGATACAAACCCTCTTGTCTCACCTATGTTGAAGATCATTGGGACCTGAGGGAAGCAGTGACAATGCAGCATGCACCAGAAAATGCATGAGAACATGACCATGCAGGAAAGGGAGATTGAGAAATGGGAACGCATCATGCAATTGAAGGATGAAGTGGATGCACTATGCCATCAGTTGGAAAATTTGAAGATCAAGGTGGAAGCCATGGAGGATGGCATGGAGGCAAACGCGGAGGGCATAACAGACGAGGGGAATTCCAAAGACTCAGAAGGTGCCTCCCCCGACCTGGATCTAAACAACCCAGATCCTATGGATATCTGACCACCTTTGTATTGGTTTTGCTTTTGTTTTATCAAACTGATGAACTGTAAATGTATATACCTCTTATTTCAATTATGTCGAAGTTATATTTGTACATATCTGAGGATGGGAAGTTTTTGTAAACATGATAGCCAAGAATTTTTTATCACCTTGTTGAAGCAAGACCCGATTTTGTTGTGAACAAGCGCTAATTATTAATATAATCCATACTCATTCTGGTTAAAAAAATGGTTTGGCCAAGAAAAGATTCCATTAATTTTTTGGTATGTGGTAATGGAATTTCTGAAATTGTTTTAACTCTTTTTGGATCAATTCAAATTCCATGTTTGGATACAACAAAACCAAGGAGTTTACCTTCGCTAAGAGAAAAAAATGATTTCTTAGGGTTTAGATAAATTCCATACCTTCTGCATCTTTCAAAGATTTTCTTTAAATCATGCAAAAAATTATTTCTCTTTGTTGAATATATGGTTATATCACTAGATATACCACAACAGTTTTATTAATCAACCCTTTGAAAGTAATGTCCATCACTCTCTGGAATGTAGCTCTTGCATTGATTAGTCCAAAAGGCATTTTTTGATATGCATATGTTCCCCACTTTTGTTATGAAACCAGATCACAAAAAGATAGAAAAGATAGATCAACGCCTTAGAAATAAGCCTCCTCGAGGGGCAACCTCCTTTACATTACACAAATGAACAATTCTTAGATGATTCAAATGACAAAACCTCCTTTCTATATATAGGAGTCTAAGGGGACACAATATAACCAAGCCGACCTAACAATAATAATATAAAGGCACAAAAATAACAATAGTGGGATTCTATGGGGCACAATAATAACAATATGGGGACAATAGGGGCACAACAATAACAATAAGGGATACAATGACAATAGTAATGGGGGAATCACTAGTATTATAGGGACTTAACATGCCCCTCTCCTTCAAAAAAGTGTTTTCCTCAACGCTTGAGTAGTTTTGGGTGCTTCTGTATAAAATTCTCATCCTCCCATGTGGAATCTTCAATGGGTAAGTTCTTCCACTTGATGAGATACTCTGAAATTGATCGATTTTGTAGCTGTCGAGTTCTTGTTTCTTTGACTGCTTCAGGTTCCAATATGATTTTCCCTTCCTCATCAAGTTCAAGCAATATTGTTTGAACTGGAATATTGTCACCTATAACCTTCTTTAAGCATGAAACATGGAAAACTGGGTGCACTTGGGAAGCTGCAGGAAGTTCCAATTTGTATGCCATAGTACCTATCTTTTGCAACACCTTGTACGGACCATAATACTTTGGTGATAATTTATTATCCTTATTAGCTTGCTTGAGTGACATTTGTTTATATGGTTATAGCCGTAGGAATACCCAATCACCTACATCAAAACTTCTTTCGCTGCGATGTTGATCTGCCTGTTGTTTCATTCTATTCTGCGCCAAGGTAAGGTTATCCTTTAAGAGTTGGAGAACTTGTTGTTGATGCTCAATGTGATCTTCCACTGCTTGAACCTTAGAATTTTCTCTTAAATATGATGTGATGGATGGTGGATGATATCCATAAAGTGCCATAAATGGGGTCATTTTTGTTGCAGTATGGAAGGAAGTGCTATACCACCATTCAGCCAGAGGCAACCATTTGACCAATTGTGTATGTTTATCATATACAAAGCAACGAAGATATCCTTCCAAACATTTGTTTACTATCTTAGTTTTCCCATCAGATTGAGGATGATAAGATGAGCTATGAGCTAACTGAGTCCCAAGACAAGAAAATAATTATGTCCAAAAATTTCCAGTGAAAATGGGATCTCTGTCGCTTACAATAATCTTTTGGTTTCCATGTAGCTTTTGAATTGTTTCCATAAATGCAATAGAAACTGTACTCACTTTAAATGGATGAGATAATGCACCAAAGTGTGCATACTTGGTAAATCTGTCAACTACCACCATGATAACACTCTTTCCTTCGGACTTGGGTAAACTTGTGATAAAATCCATTGAAACCTCCTCCCAATGTTGGCTTGGAATGGATAAGGGTTGTAATAGTCCTAGGGTCTTAATTGTTTCAAATTTATTTTGTTGGCAAACCAAACATTCCGCCACAAACTTTTGAATATCCGATTTAAGGCCATCCCAAAAAAAATCCTTCTTAACCCTATGGTAGGTTTTTAGAAATCCTGAGTGCCCTCCTAAGGGGGAGGTGTGCAATTCCCTAAGAATCTTTTGTTTGAGTTGGGAATTCTTACATAGATATAACTGATCCTTGTACCATAACGAATCATTTTTCCAACTAAATGTATCATATGTATTGGGATCTTGTTGTATCTTTTGAATGAGTGCCCACACTTCCTCGTCATTCTACCATTCATCCCTTACTTCGTTTATCCAATCTGGTTGGATAATAAAAATGGCGCAAAGAAATGTTTCCACATCCTCATCCTTTCTTGAGAGTGCATCTGCCACAACATTTTGCTTCCCTTTTTTGTAGATGATTTCAAAGTCATAGCTCGACATCTTTGTGACCCATTTTTGCTGCTCTTCTGAAGATAATCTTTGTTCCAAAAAGTATTTAAGACTATCATGATCTATTTTTACCTTGAAGTGTCTTCCCATTAGGTAGGGTCGCCATTTCTTAAGTGCATGTAGTATTGCCAGCATTTCCTTCTCATAAATAGCTTTGTGTAAATACTTTCCTTTGATTGGACGACTTTTGAAAGCAATGGGTCTTTGTTATCGCATTAAAACAGCACCAATTCCATTTCCTGAGGCATCACATTCCACAGTAAAGGTTTTTGTGAATTCCAATGTAGCTAAGACTAGTGCTTGGCACATTACCTCTTTAAGATGTTCAAAGGCCTTCGTTGCTTCTGGAGTCCATGGGAATGCATCTTTCTTCAATAATGTTGTTAGAGGTGCTGCTATTCTCCCATAATTCTTAACAAACTTGCGATATTACCCTGTCAACCCGAGAAATCCTCGTAGGTTTTTTATGGATGTGGGGATTTTCCATTCCTTAATGGTTTTAATTTTGCTAGGGTCTACCTTAACACCTTCATGAGATACAATATGACCCAGATGTTCCACCTCTTGTACTCCAAAGAAACATTTGGACATTTTTGCATATAATTGTTTCTCCTCCAATAGTTTGAGCACCATGTCAACATGTTGGACATGATCCTTCCAAGACTTGCTGTAGATTAGTATATCATCAAAAAATACTAACACAAATTTTCTAAGGGTTTGAAATTGGAATTCATCAAACCTTGAAATGTAGAAGGTGCATTAGTAAGGCCAAAAGGCATGACCAAAAATTCATAATGACCCTCATGAGTTCTAAATGTTGTTTTTGGAATGTCTTCAGTCTTCATTCTGATTTGATGATATCCTGAACGAAGATCCAACTTGGTGAAGTAAATTGATCCATGCAATTCATCCAATAATTCATCAATGACAGTAATGGGAAATTTATCTTTAATAGTGAGCTTGTTTAGCTCCCTATAATCTGGACACATGCACCATGATCCATCCTTCTTGTGAACCAATACTACTGGAGCAGAGAAAAAACTTTTACTAGGTTGAATTATACCAGCCTCTAGCATTTCTGCAACCATACGTTCAATTTCACTCTTTTGCGCATAAGGATATCTGTAAGGCCTAATATTTGGAGGAACACTCCCTGGAATCAAATTGATAGCATGATCATGATCACGAATAGGTGGGAGGCATTGGGGAGTCTCAAATACCTTGAAATGATTGTCCAAGACTTTTTGGAGATCTGGAGAAATGGATGATTTCGATGTGGGAACCTCTAGTGAACATAATTGTGCAATTATGCCTCGTTGTTCTTTCTTTAGAAGCTTTGTCATTCCATTAGAGCTTATTATCTTTCCCGGTTTCCCTGCGATACCCCTTAATTCAATTTCCTTTCCTTCTGAAGAGAATTTCATGAAACGTTCTTGAAAATTAAAAGCTATTGTACCCAAGGATTGTAGCCATTGGACTCCTAGTACAACATCAGCACCACCCATTGGAATGGAAAGCATTGGGCTATTCAATACATATTCTCCCATGGATAGCTTGATATTATGGCACTTTCCTGAGCAAGTTATGGTTTCTCCACTTTCAACCATCACTTGACACTCTGGTGTTGGATATAGGAAGCAATTCAATTCTTTGGCTATCTTATAGTGAATAAAATTATGGGTACTTCCCGAATCAATCAACACTATTACCTTTTTCTTCTTGATATGTCCTTCTATCTTGATAGTTTGAGGAGTGGTAATTCCAACCAATGCATTACAAGATATGGTCGGATTCATTTCTTCTTTTTCTAGGTTTTTTTTCCTGGTGTATATCCTCTTCTTTTGACGTTTCTTGTTCCTTTTCTTCCTCCTCTTCACAATCTATGTAAAATAATTTCTTCTCAGCACACTTATGACCTTTAGTGTATTTTCTATCACAACTGTAACAAAGCCCTTTTTCTCTTTTTTCTTCCAATTTTTGTGGTGTCAACCTTGCAGGTTGTGGATGGCTAGGGGCAGCAACACTTCCATCTTTATGATTGTCAGTGGTAGGCTTCCTTGTTGCCATAATTTTGCTTTCCATTTTTCTTGCCAACCTGAATGCCTTCTCCAATGAATCTAGTTCCCAAAGGCGAACCTCGTGTTGGATGTTATCTTTTAAAGTTCCTATGAACATATCAATCCTATGCTCCTCTGGAGTATCTTTTACCCTTATATTCAATTTTTGGAAGTCCTCAATGTGCTCCATCATTGAACCCTTTTGTTTGAGATTCATCAATTGGCTAAAAAAGGTGTTGCTTTTTGGATCCTCATAATGTGCTATCATTTCATCCGTAAAAATAGCCCAAGTGACATTTGTTTATGAGAGCACAGCCATCGATACCATACAAACTGATTTGGTTCCAAATATAAAGTTGCAATGCGTACCTTTTGTGTGTTTTGCACATTATGGAGATCAAAAAATTGCCCCATCTGTAGTATCCATGTTCCGGGATCCTTGCCATTAAACATCCTCATATTGACCTTTGGAACATGGTGGTTCTTCAATCCAATGTTAGATTCTATGAAATCATGATTAACATTTATGTTGTTCTCATCATGAGTTTCCTTTACTACCCTTTCGCCATTAGTAAACATTTCTTGTAGAAACTTTGTCAAATCTGACTTCAAATCTTCCATGCCTGTCTTCAAATCGTCCATCTTAGTTTCCACGCCATCCATCTTAGCTTCCACGCCATTCATCTTAGCTTCCATGCCTTCTTTTAAACCATTCATCTTAGCTTATACTTCTTTCTTTAAATCATCCATCTTAGCTTTTGTTACTTTTTGTGCGAGTGACATTTGTTGTACTTGGTCTTGTAATTTTGATATATCATGTTGCATTTCTTCCTCTTCTTCATGAGTCATGCTAGAGCTTTCAAGTTGCTTACTAGGTGTTTCCATTTTCTTTCTTCGGGGCATCAATAACCGATAATAATGCTTCACTATGCCCTTTGAATTCCTTCAAACTAATTTTTCAAACCAAGCTTATGCAAAAATTGAAAGAAAAAAAACTACACACCTTTTTTTCACTTTGTAGGAGCTTGATATTGAATCTGATGTATTTCTATGATTTCAGCTCTTCCAGTTCTAAAATCATGACCTGTTGTACCCCTCTGTGTCCTCTTTCGAATGCCACCATTCTGATCGAAATTTGATTCTTTAAGAAATATTTATACACAGTCTCCCAAGATGACCTGATTATATACCTTTTCAGAAGAGCAAACTTGTATGAAGTGCCACGTGTCCCTATTTTGACCTTTGGATCTAAAAAATATATGCAAGAAACTACAATTCGTCCTCTTTCTGTAACTTCTTACGAAATTTCAATCTGATGCTCAAAGAGAAAGTTATGACAATTTTCCCAAGGTGGCATGTTTGGAATGTAATTCGGGAGTCAGCGAAAACCCTGACTTCCTCATACTATATCTCCGAAAATATAGCGAGACGGGATCTGAAATTTGGAGCCGAGGTTCATACCGATTTCTTCTCAAATGGGTTTTTGTTTTAGGTTCTGAAACTTCGTAGCGAAAGAGTTATAGTGAAAATCCCACTATGACCTGTTTTAGCTTAAATTTTGGAGCTTGCAAAAACCCTAACTTCCTCAGATCATATCTCTGAAAATGTAGCAAGACAAGCTCTGAAATTCAGATCCAAGGTTCAGCACGATTTCGTCTCAAATGGGTTTTTTTTCGCTTCTGAAACGTCACAGAAAAAAAAGTTATAGCGAAAATGCCACGATGGCCTATTTGGAGCAACGAAACCCTAGAATCCAAAGCTCTGATACCAAATGTTATGAAACCAGCTCACAAAAAGATAGAAAAGATAGATCAACGCCTTATGAATAAGCCTCTTCGAGGGGGCAACCTCCTTTACATTACACAAATGAACAATTCTTAGATGATTCAAATGACGAAACCTCCTTTCTATACATAGGAGTCTAAGGGGACACAATATAACCAAGCCGACCTAACAATAATAATATAAAGGCACAAAAATAACAATAGTGGGATTCTATGGGGCAAAATAATAACAATATGGGGACAATAGGGGCACAACAATAACAATAAGGGATATAATGACAATAGTAATGGGGGAATCACTAGTATTATAGGGACCTAACAACTTTGTTCTAAACGTAGTTTTTAATTGGTCTTCTAAATGAACAAGGATCTAATTGTATCCTAAAAATCCATCTAAAAAAGACATTAGTTCAGAACCGGAAACTGATTGTAGAACTTGTTCCATTGATGGGAGGGGAAAATTGTCCTTTTGACATGCCTTATTTAAATTCCTAAAATCAATACAAATGTGAATATCACCATTCTTCTTTCTAACCAATACAAGATTAGAAACCCATTTGGAATGTCTCACTGGAAAGATGATTTTGGCTTTTAAAAGTTTATTCAACTCGCTTTTAATCTGAGTCTCCAAATTCGTATGTATCTTCCTAAGTTTTTGTTGAATGGGTTTAACATCTGGTACCATTGGGATAATGTGTTGAAGGATGAAAGCATCATGAGTTTTCAGATCTCGATAATTCCAAGCAATGATGTCTTTATATCTCTTTAATAGACGAATAAATGCATTTCTTTCTTCAGATGATAGACCAAGGCCTAAGTTAATATTTTGGGGTTTGATATCAGATCCTAGGTTAACTAATTCAAATCTCAAAGTTGAACTTTGAAGTTTGCAGTTGTTGACCTTTTGAAATCTATATTTTAGATCGTAAAGATCCCCAAGCTTAACTACAGGTTTTGGAAAAGCATTTTTTTCATTTGATTTATTCAATTGAGAATTATGTTCATCCTCATCAATTACTGTTGGCATTATGTTTTTCTGGTATGGCTGTATGTTACAGATGTTGTACTTGATGGCAACTCCCGTGGCAAGGCTCTCAGTTTGTTGAAAATTAAGAAGGACGCAGGAAACCAGTTTAGAAGGTGCGTACCCGCAGGTACACCATGCAGGATCCGCGTCCAGAGACGCAGTCCAGCCGTTCAAGGGGTGCGTCCACCCAGTGCACACTTTTCAAGGCAGAGAAAAAGCACGTGGGGGTTTCTTGTGTGGTATCTAGCCGACGGTTTTGTGTTTCTATCGTGTCGGCTCGTGGTATTGTTCCATGTTTTGAGGAGGAGCTTGCCTATATAAAGCAAGGAGATCATTTGGCTAAGTATGTCTTGGGTTGAATATCTTTTTGGGTGAGATCTGATCTAGATCTAAAGAAGGCGAATCTACTGAAGGACTGAGATCTCTTTGGCGCAAGATCAGATCTGAAGATCTGACTGTTTGGGTTACACTTAAAGTCTTGAAATCATTCATACCCGAAAGGACACAGGTACGGTGAAAGGAAAGCGCACCGGGACGCAGTGCAGAATCTGGAGACCTGCGTGGGGACGCAGTGCAGAGGAAGTTCAGGTGCGTCTGGGACGCAGTTCAGTAACTGGAGATCTGCGTGGGGACGCAGAACGATCAAGGTTCAGATGCGTCTCTGAAGCAAAGGACACGGCGCGATAGTGTTTTTGGGTGCGTCTCTGTAGCAGAAGGACGCCGCGCGATAGTGTTTTTGGGTGCGTCCCTGTAGCAGAAAGACGCGGCGCGATAGTGTTTCTGGATGCGTCCCTGGAGCAACAGAACACAGAGCAGTTGAAGGAACAGTGCGTGGGCACGCAGCGCTGCAGAAGGATATCTGCGTCTGGACGCAGAGTAGCAAAAGGTTAGCTGCGTCTGGTCGCAGGCCACAGAAGGAAAAACTGCGTCTCTGTTCTATTGATTGTATTTATCTGTTGATAAGGTGTTCTGGGTTAATTCTATTATTACTGATCTGATAACTGTAGTAGACAGTATCTGTTATGTACTGGATGACCATTTGATGCTTTATGAAAAGAAGTAGAGAGTTGTAGCTCTCTGCAGGTTGCAGCCTGCGTACTGGTAAAGGACTGCACCAGTACAAAATCATTGTAAAAGGAGTTTCTAATTTGAAAGAAGATAGAGACATATTGCAGCAGGTGGTTTTCACCCACATTGGGTTTCCACCTTACATCTTGTGTTCTTTGGTGTGACTATCTGTTTTCTTTGTTCATGCTCATTATTTTATGGTACTGATATGCAAGAATAATTCAAAGATCAAATAAGGAAGATTTGTTAAATTGCTAGATAATACTAATTCACCCCCCCTCTCAGTATTATTTCCAACAATTGGTATCAGAGCAGGTCCTTCAGAGAAGCTTGATCGCTTGAAGGTAGATCGTTCATCATGAGCAACTACGAGAGAGAAGCATCAATCAGGCCACCGATTTTTGATGGGACAAACTTCAATTATTGGAAGGTAAGAGTTACTGCATATCTTCAATCTCTTGGTACAGAAGTTTGGGACATTGTAGAAACAGGCTATGCTTTTCCTTCAGCTACTCCTACAGATCCAGCTGAGAAAAAGAAGTATGAAACAAATGCAAAAGCAGTCAGTACTCTATTAGGAAGTATATCCCAAACAGAATTCATGAAGGTAATGCACTTCAAATCAGCAAAAGAGATATGGGACAAAATGGTCACGAGCTATGAAGGAGATGAACAGGTAAAGCGAGCTAAACTTCAAACTCTCAGGATTCAGTATGAGACTCTTAAGATGTATAATGATGAAAGTGTGGCTAATTATTTTCTTCGGGTAGATGAGATTGTTAATTGTATGAAAAATTTGGGTGAAGAAATAAAAGAGGCTATAGTAGTTGAAAAGATTCTAAGATCATTATCCCCCAAGTTTGAATCTAAAGTATCTGCAATAGAAGAAAAGGAAAATCTCCGAGTTCTCACTATGTCTCAGCTACATGGAATTCTAACTGCTTATGAAATGAGAAAGGGAGGTCCATCAGACAGAAGGGAAGCTGCTTTCAAGGCATCAGGCAAGGAAGATTACTATGAAGCAAGCCATGTTCCAGAAGAAGAGGAAGAAGAATCCAATTTTGTCAGAAATCTTCAAAGGGGTTCTGGAAGGTTCAGAGGTAAGCTACCTTTCAAATGCTTTGCTTGTGGAAGAGTAGGTCATTATGCTGCAAAATGTCCTTATAAGGATAAAGGAAAGGAACCTGCTAGATGGAACAAGAAACAAAGTGAAAATAAGAAAAGCTACTACACCCATGAAGATAGTGATGGTCTATCAAACAGTGATGAAGATGAACGAGGTAATGAATATAAGTTATTAATGGCATTTGAAGATGATGATTATATGGATGCTATAGATGTGGATAACCTTTATGATGAAATCACTAGACTCAAGAGATGTATAGAAGAAAAGAATGTGATCATTGATACTCTACAATTTCAAATTGATGAAAAGGAAAAACATCTTGAAAAACTAGAAGGAGAAATTGTTGGTCTTAGAAAAGAGATTGAGAAAACAAAAGCTATTAATCTTAAGTTTGTCAAAGGATCCGAAACCTTGGATAAGATTATCAATGTGCAGTGGTCTCCTCTAAACAAGACAGGTCTGGGCTACAATGGAGAAACCTCTCAAGCATCCACCTCAAAGAGTTATCTTGATGCAGCAAGAAGAAATGAGCAAAAGAACAATGAAGATCATCAGGTAAAGCAGGGACGAATTACAAACAGAAACTATCAAGGGCAATACATCTTAAGGGTGAACCAGCCATAGGTAAAATCTTCTCAATTTGGTCCAAGAATAGATGAAAATAGAAATTACAATCAGTCGGCTGGTAGATTCGATAACCGCAGAAGTTTCTTCAATGGACAATGCTTTTCTTGTCATAACTTTGGTCACAAAGCAGCTCAATGTGTTGCATATAAAACAATCATGACTAGGGAAGCTCAAAAACAAAGAAGTATGACAGGGATTACAAAAAGGACCTATAACAACTTTTCGGTTCTTGAAAATGAAGTCGAATGTTCTATTTGCAATAATTTTGGTCATGAAGAATCTGAATGCAGGAGCAGGTTTCAGCAGAAAAAGGAGCAAGCCTCAAGCACCAAAACATGGAGAATAAAGGAACCTCAAACAGAAAGATGTGGAATAGCATTTTATGCAGAGGGACAGGAAAATCTATGGTACATTGACAGTGGATGTTCGAAGCATATGACAGGTGATAAAGAAAAACTTGAATCTTATTCTGCTCTAGAAAAGGGAAAGAAAGTCTCTTTTGGAAATGATACTCCTGCAACTATAAAAGGAAAAGGGATTGCTCAGTTAAAAGAAAAGGTCAAAGCTGGAAATGTTTTGTATGTTGATGGATTAAAGCATAATCTTCTAAGTGTTAGCTAGATGTGTGATCAAAGAACCGAGGTTATTTTTAGATCAAATGGATGTCTTGTTCGTGATCTTGATACAGGTAAAACAGTACTCAAAGGCAAAAGAACTCCAAATAATCTGTACATATTTGAAGAAGGACAACAACAATGCTATCTGAGCAAGGATGAAGAGCACTGGTTATGGCATCGAAGGTTGGGACATCTAAGCTTCTCACATAATAGGAAAGCATGCAAATATCAGGCAGTTCGCGATCTTCCAGATATCAAAATTCCTGACAACACCATATGCAGATCATGTCAGTTTGGAAAACAAACCAGAACTAACTTTCCAGAGAAAGAAGGATCAGCTAGCATGCCTCTTGAGCTAGTACATACAGATACATGTAGTCCATTTAGGAAAAGAACACCTAGAGGAGAGGAATACTTGATATTATTTATTGACGATTTCTCCAGGTTTGTCTGGTTAGGACTTATGAAGCACAAAGATGAAGCATTCGAAAAATTCAAATCCTTCAAAGCCTTGGTTGAAAATGAATCAGGTCACAAAATTAAGTGCCTCAGATCCGACAGAGGTGGGGAATTTACTTCAAATGAATTTTTCGATTTCTGTGATGAACATGGGATAAGGAGAGAAATCTCTACAGCTAGAACTCCTCAGCAAAATGGAGTTGTTGAAAGAATGAACAGAACAATCCAACAAATGGCTCGTGCTATGCTTGATGAATCAGGAACTCCCGCAACTTTCTGGGGTGAAGCTGCACACGCTGCGGTTGTTATTCTCAACAAAACAAATGTCCGGGTGAACAGCACTCAAACTCCTCATGAGCTTTGGAGTGGCAGGACTCCTTCGGTAAAGCACTTCAAAATCTTTGGGAGCAAATGCTATATCAAGAATACTGATGAGCAGCTTGGCAAACTTGAACCTAGGGCAGATGAAGGCATTCTTCTTGGTTACTCTCCACATAGCAAAGCATATAAGTGCTACAATAAAAGACTTGGCAGAATTGTTGACAGCATTGATGTAGTGGTTGATGAGAAGGGATACATTCCTAGGCAAGTCCATCATGAAAACATCAAAGAAGATGAAGGCTATCCTCAAAGACAAAATGATGAAGAAGAAGAACCTCAAGAAGAGCCAGAAGAGCAAACAAGAATAGAAGAAAAGACTCCATCCAGATATGTTCAGAAGAATCATCCAGAATCTCATATTGTGGGGCAGAAAGAAGCAGGTGTACAAACAAGAAGAACAGTTGCAGAAGCCTCAAGCTATTTGGCATTACTCTCCTCTACTGAACCACAAAATGTGAAAGAAGCATGCAAAGATGAATGCTGGGTGAAAGCAATGGATGAAGAACTTGAGCAAATCGAAAAGAACAACACTTGGGAGCTGGTTCCTAGACCAAAGGATAAGAATGTTATCGGAACAAAATGGGTCTTCAAAAATAAATTGAATGAAAATGGAGAAGTAATTAGAAACAAAGCCAGACTTGTTTGTAAAGGGTATGCGCAACAAGAAGGAATAGACTTTGAAGAAACTTTTGCTCCTGTTGCAAGACTTGAGGCCATCCGAATGTTCCTTGCTCTCTCAAGTTTTCAAAACTTCAAAGTATTTCAAATGGACGTGAAATCAGCCTTTCTGAATGGAGACTTGGAAGAAGAAGTGTACATTGAACAGCCAGATGGGTTCATCCTTGGAAATGATCCAAATCTTGTATGCAGATTGAAAAAGGCTCTCTATGGTCTCAAACAAGCTCCAAGGGCTTGGTACTACCGGTTGGACAAATATCTTCATCAACAAGGTTTTTCAAAAGGTTCAGCAGATAGCAATCTGTATATAAAAGTTGAAAATAACAAATTGCTAATACTTGTTGTGTATGTAGATGACATTATTTTTGGCAGCAATGAAGAAGCTATGAGTCAAAGCTTTGCCTCGGTCATGCAGAAAGAATTTGAAATGTCCTTGCTAGGAGAACTGACATATTTCCTTGGTTTGCAAATCCAACAAAAAGAAGGAGGAATCTTTTTATCTCAAACCAAGTATCTCAAACAGATTTTGAAGAAATATGGCATGGAAGATGCAAAACCAGTATGTACACCCATGGTCACAGGATGTAGTCTCAGTGCAAATGATGAATCTGCAGCAGTACATCAACCAACCTACAGATCTATGATTGGAAGTTTACTATATTTGACAGGTACTCGACCAGACATCATGCATGCAGTTGGAATAGTTGGAAGATTTCAGGCAAATCCGAAGGAGACTCATCTTCAGGCAGTGAAGAGAATTTTCAAATATCTTCAAGGGACTCAAAATTATGGCTTATGGTATCCTAGAGATACAGATCTTACTCTTCATGCTTATACAGATGCAGATTGGGCCGGAAGCGTGGATGATAGGAAAAGCACAAGTGGTGGTGCGTTCTTTATGGGTTCCAGACTGGTATCTTGGTTCAGCAAGAAACAGAGTTCGATTGCCTTGTCTACAGCTGAAGCAGAATATGTTGCTGTTGCATCTTGTTGCACCCAACTTCTTTGGATGATGCAGACTTTGCAGGATTTTCAAATCACTTGTACGCCACCTATCCCCATCTTATGTGATAACACAAGTGCAATCAGCATCTCAAAGAATCCGGTTATGCATTCAAAAACCAAGCACATACCAATCAAGTATCATTTTCTCTGGGAACAAGTGCTCGAACAGAAAGTCAAGTTGGAGTATGTTCCTTCTAAGGAACAAGTTGCTGATATTCTCACCAAACCATTGCCCAGGGACACCTTTGAGTACCTCAGGCAAAAGCTGGGGGTTGTTGATGCATCATCTTGTTGTTGAACCTTTTCTGATTGATGGTACAGGTTCAGGGGGAGCATATATTGCATTGTTGGCATTATGGAGGATGGTCAGAAGGAGATCTTGGAAATAGCTGCAATATGTCTCTATCTCTTTCATGGAGGTTTATGGTTCTTTGTTACAGATCTGGTTCAAGGGGAGCATGATCTTAGGGGGAGCATACCCCTTTGCCCTTGATGTCAAAGGGGGAGAATGAAGCTGAAGTTTGTGAGGTTGCCATCAAGTCCAAAGGGGGAGATTGTTGGCATTATGTTTTTCTGGTATGGCTGTATGTTACAGATGTTGTACTTGATGGCAACTCCCGTGGCAAGGCTCTCAGTTTGTTGAAAATTAAGAAGGACGCAGGAAACCAGTTCAGAAGGTGCGTACCCGCAGGTACACCATGCAGGATCCGCGTCCAGAGACGCAGTCCAGCCGTTCAGGGGGTGCGTCCACCCAGTGCACACTTTTCAAGGCAGAGAAAAAGCACGTGGGGGTTTCTTGTGTGGTATCTAGCCGACGGTTTTGTGTTTCTATCGTGTCGGCTCGTGGTATTGTTCCATGTTTTGAGGAGGAGCTTGCCTATATAAAGCAAGGAGATAATTTGGCTAAGTATGTCTTGGGTTGAATATCTTTTTGGGTGAGATCTGATCTAGATCTAAAGAAGGCGAATCTACTGAAGGACTGAGATCTCTTTGGCGCAAGATCAGATCTGAAGATCTGACTGTTTGGGTTACACTTAAAGTCTTGAAATCATTCATACCCGAAGGGACGCAGGTACGGTGAAAGGAAAGCGCGCCGGGACGCAGTGCAGAATCTGGAGACCTGCGTGGGGACGCAGTGCAGAGGAAGTTCAGGTGCGTCTGGGACGCAGTTCAGTAACTGGAGATCTGCATGGGGACGCAGAACGATCAAGGTTCAGATGCGTCTCTGAAGCAAAGGACGCGGCGCGATAGTGTTTTTGGGTGCGTCTCTGTAGCAGAAGGACGCGGCGCGATAGTGTTTTTGGGTGCGTCCCTGTAGCAGAAAGACGCGGCGCGATAGTGTTTCTGGATGCGTCCCTGGAGCAACAGAACGCAGAGCAGTTGAAGGAACAGTGCGTGGGCACGCAACGCTGCAGAAGGATATCTGCGTCTGGACGCAGAGTAGCAAAAGGTTAGCTGCGTCTGGTCGCAGGCCACAGAAGGAAAAACTGCGTCTCTGTTCTATTGATTGTATTTATCTGTTGATAAGGTGTTCTGGGTTAATTCTGTTATTACTGATCTGATAACTGTAGTAGACAGTATCTGTTATGTACTGGATGATCATTTGATGCTTTATGAAAAGAAGTAGAGAGTTGTAGCTCTCTGCAGGTTGCAGCCTGCGTACTGGTAAAGGACTGCACCAGTACAAAATCATTGTAAAAGGAGTTTCTAATTTGAAAGAAGATAGAGACATATTGCAGCAGGTGGCTTTCACCCACATTGGGTTTCCACCTTACATCTTGTGTTCTTTGGTGTGACTATCTGTTTTCTTTGTTCATGCTCATTATTTTATGGTACTGATATGCAAGAATAATTCAAAGATCAAATAAGGAAGATTTGTTAAATTGCTAGATAATACTGATTCACCCCCCCTCTCAGTATTATTTCCAACAATTACTTGGTCAAGATAGGATTCTTCAGATGTTAACAAATCTAGGATATCTTCATCATCATTGAATACTCGCCAATTGGTAACATTATTAGAAATGGATGGGCAAAAAATAAACTCTATAGAAAATATGTCTAGACTAAAATCTTCAGGTGGGATTAATTTGGACATTGTCCAAAAGATTAGCACTGGCATTATGTATTCTTGGTATTGGAGAAATAGTGAATGCTATAAAATGTGAAGTAAGATTTTGAATTAAGGATTGATAATGCCTAAGGTGATTTGAAAGGCAATGAAAATTGTTTCTGACTTGTTTTATAACAATTTCAGAATCACCAAAGATATGAAGATATCCAACTCCAATATTTATCGCTTTATACAATCCTTGTACTAATGCTTCATATTCTGCAATATTATTAGTACATTCAAATTCTAGCCTACATGCCAGCATAGTTTTTTCACCAGTAGGGCTTATTAATATACATCCAGCTCCTGCACCGTCACTAGATTTAGAACCATCAAAATAAAGCATCCAAAATAAAGATTCATGCTTATTTACAAAAGTATCTACAACATTAATACATTTAGTAAAATTTGTTCGCGAATAATTTTCAATTTGAGAAGAAACAAAATTTGCTAAAAAAGGAGATTTCTGAGTTGTAAAACTTCCAAAGAAAGATTCTGAAGAATAATTGCCAAGGATGTTATTTGTAAAAACTACAGGCTCATTTTCTTCATCCAAATCAGTAACTGAGTGTTTCATATGCTTTTCCCTATCTACCCGAATTTGATTTGGTTTTCCATTGTAAGGAAGCCATATATGTGACCAATCTGTGGCGAAATAACGATGCAATTTCTCAGACCAATCTCTGCTTAAGATAAGACTGTAAAATTCAGGAATATCAATAATTAACAAACCTTTGAATTTGAGGACAATATTATTAAAAGGAAAATTAATTCTCCTAAGACCTTAACCTTGGTTATATCTAATTGCACATTTTTCACAACATATTTCTTAGGTGTTATGTTCAATTTGAGACAAACTGAATATGGCATTATATTTGAGGAAGCGCCTGAGTCTATTAGGAAATTGTGAACATTTTTATTGAAAATCTCAAAGGTTAATAAAAAGGGAGGGGTATGAGAATTGGATCGACCTCCAATTAAAATTGCTCTGAGGTGTCAATTTTTTCAATAGTATCACCTGGAGGCTTTCCTTTTCGTAATGAGGCTTTTGCAGTTGGAAAAGCAGATGTAAAAACAACATTTAATTCTTTGAGTAAAAACTTTTGTTGTTGCTTAAGTTTACTTACCTCATACATGGAAATATTAGCTTTTACTTTCTTCATATCTTCCACAATATTATACTCTATATCTTTATCAAAAACAATAAGAGTTTTTGATGTAGAAGGATAATTGGAAGAGGATGGGATGGATTCAGAATATTTGGGAGGAGATTTCTTCGTTGTGCTTGTATCCTTACTGACATGAGTAATTGGTCTTTGTTTTGAACTTGAAGAAGGTGAATCTATAGATTTTTTACTCCTAGTTTCTACGGGTAAGGCTTCTCCTTCTTCCTCATTTTTTGATGTAGTGAGGATGAAATCCCATAATCCATGTGATTCGATCAACTCTTCTTCTTTTGATTCTTCTACAGATAAAGATAAGTATTCATCCTCTTCTTGATTCGATTTAGCATTAGATATGAGATTAGGTGGTTGAGATGATGAAGTTTGAGCTTTCTTAAATGGTCTAAAAGGCTTTTTTGAGAATCTGAGACCTGTTTTTTAATCTCGACCATTTCATTTGACATTGTTTTAAGGAATTTCTCTTATCCTTTTAAACTGAAAGGGTCTTTATATGGCTTCTTTTAGGTTTCTTCTTTGAAAGTCACTTTCTTAGATTTTGTCTCTTCTAGAATGGTTTTCTTCTCTAAGGCTAAAATCCTTTTTTCGACAGATAAAGCTTCTTTCATATTATCACTTAGAGTGACTTTATTAGCTCTATCTATGAATATGGAAATATTAGAGGGCAGTGCAGAAATATACCATTCTACCTGTACATCTTCACCAAGTTGTGAAGTTTTTGGAATCTTGTTAAGCAATTTGTTGAACCTAGAATTAAAATCTTTGATTCTTTCATTTGGGTTTGTTTTAAGATTGGAAAGATCATTAATTAGCGTAGCAGTTGTACGATCATCTCCAAACTTTGTCAAAAATTTCTCTTGAAACACATTCCAATTATTAATTGAACCTGATGGTAAGGAAAAATACTAGGATCCTACTGATCCTACAAATGTATATGGAAAAAGTCTACATACACAATCTTCTTCTGAAACCCCTTTGAGATTAATGGCCAACATATAATTATGCAAATGTTCTTAAGCTTGAATCCCTTCATTAGGATTGAACTTAGGTAACCATCTTTCTGGATATTTAGGCAAAGGATGAAGGGGTGTTGGCATGTTAACAACACCTAGATTTTTCCAAGGTCTATTAGCCATTGTGGGAATTTGAATAGAAGAAGTTGTAGTAGTAGAAGAGGCTGACTATGTGGAAGAAGTAGCCCCTGCGCTAGTACTACCTAAACTAGCACCTGTTGGTTGGGAATGGGTGATAGGGATGAATGGATTGGTCGGATGAGAAGAAGTTAATGAGGCGGAATGAAATAAAGGTGTTTTTGGTGGAGATGAAGACAAAATCTCACTAGTTGATGATTGAGCTTCAGACTTTTGGGTCTTTCTTCAGATGGGAAGGTAAGGGAAACTCAAATGGATTAACCCCGAGTTTCTCACTTTGAGAATGAGTCAAAATACGAGAAGTGGGAAAAGATGATGATACGCTACCTTCAGATAACTCATAATGTTGAGGCTTTTCTTGGGAAATAGATATTCCTTCTAATTTATCAATTAAAGTCTGAACTTCAGGTAACTCCTGTAAAGGAGGTTGATTGGTTGTCTTAGGGTGTGTACTAGGAGATTTTGTCACAACTTTCAGTCTAGGGATAGGAGATTTCGAGTGAGATTTGGAAGTTGGGGGAGGTTTTGAGGGTGAATGACTCTTTAGATGACCTTTTGATTTGCGATTAGACCTTATTGCCATTAACAGTCGGGGGCCCTCCTTCTAGTGCCAAAAATGTTGAAGGTTGGAACTTGCTTGCCTTAACTTTGGGGAATACCACCCGGTCGGGAGCTTAAAGCAACTCTGTTTCTGTTGAAATTGGTGGGTTTGACTGGGTATAAAGGGACCAGTTTCCCATTTTAAAGAGATTTATTATAATAATAGAATGAAACTAATGAAATGATTTTATAGCTAAAGATGAAACTACTAAATAAATTATTCTACCTATTTCCCGGGATAACACTTCTTTATAGGTGACTCAAAGAAAGATTTCACAAAGTATATAACAATGTAGATCATTCAATACTTTTATGAAAATAAACAATATATGATAAACTAAATTAATTAAATAGTTAATTAATTTAGTTGGTTAAAAATTAATCACATAAAAGATCTCGTTATCTCATACATAATCATAAATCATTCAATTATGCACAATAATGACTTATTGTTTCCAAATCATTTATATAACCAAATAACACATAAGAGATTCACTATCTAATTCAATAACACATAGCGATAACATAAAGATAATAGTACCAGATGCGTTAGCGCTCTGCTAATGAAAATATATCTTTTAGGCTCAGTTTCTCAATTAGATAACTTTGGATCAAACAATAGTGCAAGTTCAAAGCTTCCTTCTCAAAATTATGGACCCCTTTATAAATGCATGAAAGGGGTTTAAATAACCTATTAATATTACAAAAATAGTAAACTTAAAATAAAAGTCTTCATAAAAGCTTCAACAAACTAAGCTAAGATAAAGGGCAGATAAATTAGTGATCTGTGGTAACAAGAACTCATGTTTGTGCTCCAAATTGATTCTTCATTTGCTCTCTGAGACCCCATATATCCGTGAGCAACTTCAGTTGGGGGGGATGTACCTATTGCATGCGCATTTGTCCCTTAAACACTGCATCATTAAGCGTTGGAAGAAGTTGCACTGCTGCATTCGAGAGACACCTCAGCACGAGCCACTGACTATGTGGTTTCACTAGGAAATGACAATAGCTTTCAAGGTTTTATTTTGATAAACTCTGAAGATCTTCAACCTTCTTCTTAGATATTTCCTACCAAGATTGTTTTAAAATTTTGAAATCTGGAAAGGTGTCCTTCGGGCATTATTGTATTAGACTAGCCTACAATAAGGTATCTGTAATGTATTCGGTGAAATTTGAGGCAATATTTCTGGCTCTAATAATAACCATTTCTGCCCTTTTCATTTTGATATCCCAGTCACTAAAAATGATATCCTTCTATGATTCTTTAATTCGAGGAAGATCAACTGATCTTCCCTTAGCACTGTCTTGCCAATCTATGTACTCAGAGATTTTCTCATCAATTTCTTCATAAAACGTCCTCAAATCGGACAATTGGTTTACTAAAGAATCACTGGTCTTTGACAAGTCATGAATTAGAGCCAATTTGTGACAGAAGATAACATGTTGCTTTGTTAGGAGTATATCCAGTTCTGATGCCTCCTTGCGGACTTCATTTATATTTGGATTTTCCCTCAGTTGGTTTATCATTTGTTGCAATTGTAGTATCTGTTCATCTTTGTCCTTCACTTCAAATTCAAATTGTAGTTTTAAATCATTAAAACTTTTATGTAACTCGGTAAGGTTTGCTTGCCATTGTTTCTCGATTGCTTGTTTTTCAACCTGGAAACTTTTTTCTAATTGAACAATCCTTTGATCTTTTTCTTTTATCAGTAGTTGTATTTTTGCAGCTTTATCAATGGTAGCACTAGCGTAAGCTCCTGCAAACTGAGATAGTTTGTTCAATTCCTCATCAAGGGTTATTTGAGCTCCTTTCCAAAGAACTTGAAAAGGAGTTTCATTTGAAACTAGCGCTTGCAATTGTTCTAACTTTCTTTTCTTTCTTGACCTGCTCATCACTACTTTATGTTTTGGACTGTAAAATACGTCCAAAGGTGGGATTTCTTCAATCTTGAGGACTATCTCGGCAGTAGGGAATGCAGGAATTATTTCCATATCATTGGCAACAGTGGATTTATCGAAAATTTCAACATCAATGTTCTTCTCGGGAGTCTCAGGAATAGTATTCCCTTGGGAAGCCTCAATAGTAAACGAGGTTGTCCCTGTAGTTTTCGAAACCTGCTCTGTCTCTTTGTTGACTGTAACCTGTTCTGCTTGTATATTGGCTAACATACCTATAACCCAAGTTTCTTCAGTTGTCAAAACATGATTGAACTCCTCCCATACTTCATCCAATTTGTTCTCCTCTTTAATTTCGCTTGTTTTCTCAACAACTACAGTAGTTGTTTCGAAGACTTGGGAAATAATTGGAGCTTTTGAAGAGGAGGCTGATGTATCTGAAACTTCTGAGTTCTGTCGAGATTGTTTTAACAAAAATTCTAGCAAATGGGCTATTCTTTGCTGACGATATTGATTGAATCTAATCAATTTGTCAGGACTTAGACGATCTGCTGCCAATTTTTCTACCATAGAATACTCTGGAACCATTTCAAACAAATCATCGAACTTTTCAGGCTTGCTTGAAAACTATTTGAGCTTAGCTTGTGTTGTAACATATTTCGTGACGCCATTAGGGTCATATGGCCTGTTTGGTATGGTTGGAAAACTAAAGGCTTTTAATTGTTCAATTTCAAGCAGGGAATGCTTGAAATTCTCTAAGGCATAGGTACCACAGGAGATAGGAAAAGATGGCCAGGCAGTTTTCTTGGCATCTTTAAGCACTTTAGTCAAGCCCTTACCAACTGTTTGATAAGCAATTTCCTTGGCCAGCAATTTATCCGGGACAAAAAGGGGCAAAACATGAGGATGGGCAAGGCTACCAAAAACTCAAATGTAAGTAAATGACTCTTCCCCAAACCACTTTCCTAATGGCTTTAAGTCTTTATTGGCTTCTGCAGTGAGTCTAGGGGCTTTGCTGCCAAAGACCTCTTGGTGGATAGGGAGCATGATCTCATGACAGATTTTATAGAAGTGAGCATGGTATTTGGTTTCCCAAAGGATATCAAGATAAACAGATATAGGACTAGGAAATTGGTCTATCCATTTCCATCCTAGAGATGGAAAATCATAAGAAAAACAAATTGTGTCCATGACATAGGCACTCATAAAGAAAGGAGGAGTCATTCTCTCAAGAACATTGCGCTTCTATCTATAATTGCGGATTTGGGTGGTCAAATTGTTGGACAAAATAGTTGCCCAATCCATGATATAGCCATCAACAATGGCTTCTATTAATGGCACCCATTCTTCAAAGAATTTATGTGTATTTGGATAACCATAGAGGCGACATAACATAGCAGCAATATGAGAGAAAGGGCCAACAATAGAGGCTAATGAATACATACCCCTATCCTCACGCTTGTGTTTGTTTGGGTCCCTTCTCCATTCTCTAATTAGCTCCGCAGGATTCAGATTCTCTTGCATGAATTTCTAGACGAATTGCATATCATATTTCTTCTATGGTTGAGGTAGATGATACATTTTCCTTAAGTCCTTAGATTTAAAAGACCCAATGACTGTCTTCTTCAGAGTTATAAATGCTTTGTCCGTAATGTCTAGATGGTCAATAACCCATCTTACCATATCTATATATGGCAGAATTTTGGGGCGGGCAACAATTCTGTGGAGAAATGAATTGGCCACATCATTCCATGCGTCGTTATTATCTAGAGGAGAATCATCAGCAGTAGCAGTTCGTTTCTCAATTATTCTTGGATTTTCATCCTCGAATAGTTTGTATATTTCCTCCCAAGAGGAGGAACCTGCATCCGAAGTGCATGTAGTATCTGTAAACAAAGGAGACATCTCAAACACTTCTTCAGGGGGCAAGACTGGTTCTTGTTGAATTACGAACTTTCTTCTCACCTTGATTATCCTTGACATGTCCTTTAATTGCTCTTTATTGGAATTTACCTGTTAAGAAACAAACCAAGATAAGCAGCAAGAACTCGAAATATGCAAAGAGTCATATCAATTCAATGCGAGTCTTATGGAAAATCCTTTCACATTAACTCAAAATTATTACAAATCATCAAAAAACCTCGAAATTAGAACTATGCAGAGTGATCATTTAATTTTCTAATGTTTTGTTCACGTGACATTTATATCAGGAAATCCGTTATCGACATTTGGTATCTGGTGATATTGACATAACTCAGCGATCTGCGATTTCTGAAAAACTTAAAGGTGTAGGATTCATATTTGTGAAATACGGGGGTTTTAACAGAATGCGATATCGACATTTGACAGATTGTGATATCGGTTTCAACATTTTTCTATTGATGTTTCGTTGATATTGCTATAGGAATTTCACAGTCCTCCTTTCGCTATTTTGCAATCATCATTTTGTTGTTAGCTTTTCTTTGAAACCGTTGATACTATGTGTGGGTTTTAATAAGACCAATCTTTTTATGATATTTCCATTTATTTGTTACAATTTTGGGATTCGTAAGACTTGTAATTTATTTTCTAAAAACTACAGAAGGATTCCTAAAAAGGTTTTATGCCTTTTTCATAAATTTTCTTGTTTTATTCAAAAAATAAAAGAGTAAATATAAAACTTATCTTATTTTATCTAAAGAAGAAAGGATTGTATCCTAAAAAATTTAAAGGGTCCCCATTATTCTTTCTCCTAAGTCTAAAGATAATGGGGCATTATTGAGTACCACAACAAAACTTGAGATGAGGTAGCTATCAGATGATGAATATGTCACCAAATTCCTAGAATTATTCAGGTATGTGCCATATATGAAAGATGATAAATCCAAGATTCAAATGTTTATTAGTGGGTTGCCTATTTCATTCAAAGATAAAATAGAGTTGTTGGAGCCTTAGAATTTTAAGGAAGCTATCAAGAAGTTGAAGCATTGCTATGAGAAAGCAAAGCGCAGGCCAGAAATTAAGAGTAGCTAGCAAGCAAAGAAAAACGTTGGGGTCAAGAAGGATTGGCCTAAGAAAAAGTCAAACAAAATGGAGGGTAAGCAGCCAGCCCCTGCAACCCAATTCTGGTGGAAAACTAACATTGTTGTGAAGAAAAATGTGCAACATGCAGCACTAGAACAACTCAAGTTTGAAGGCTGAGAGCCACTAAAATATTATACATGTGGTGAGAACCATAGAAAAAGGGATTGTCCACATCAGCAAAATGCTATACCAAAGATATACAATGCCCAAGAAGCTTTCACAGTGGGTGAGGTAGCCTGCAGTATGCCTAAAATTTATGCAACAATGGACCGCCATCATGTAGGCCATCATGCATCCATCATTGAGATGGAAGGTAACCTGCATTATCAAATTATTTCTATTTTAATTGATCCAGGTTCTAATTATAGTTATGTCAACCCAAAGCTTGTTGAAAAATGCAATCTAGTCAGGGAATTGCATGAAGAGCCATGTGTGGTTCAGTTAGAAACCAGGAAAAAAAAAAAGGAAGATCAATCATTAGGTAAGGTCATGTGCATTCGAACTCAGTGGCATGCCCACAACAACACACTTGAATGTATTGCCATTATGTGCATACAACACATTATTGGGCATGGACTAGTTGTACATGCACAAGACTAAGGTGGATTGTTTTGAGAAGGAGATTGAATGCCTGGATGAGCAGGGCGAAAGAAGAGCTTTGCAAGGAAAAAAAAAAGACTAAATCAATAATATTGATTGTTGTTATGCAAGCCAAGTACAACAATAGAAAGTGATGCACATTGTTAGTGGTACAAATTTCTAGTGACAAGAAAGTTGGAAGTGATATTGAGAATGAGGAAATGGAATTGCTGAGAAGTTACACTATTTTGCAATAGTATGCAGATGCTTTTCCAGTGTAGGTTCCTATATTACCTTCTCATAGAGAGATCGATTTCTCTATTGAATTGGTACCTGGAGCAACACCAACATCCAAGGCACCATACAAGATGAGTACCCCTGAGTTGGTGGAGTTGAAACTGAAGCTAAAGGAGATGTTGAACAATGGCTACATAAGGCAAAGTGTGTCTTAATGGGGAGCACCTATATTATTTGTAAAGAAGAAGGATGGAATCCTTATTTTCTGCATTGATTACAGGCAGTTAAATAAGGTGAACATCAAGAATAGGTACCCATTTCCAATGATGGATTCTCTCTTTGAGAAGTTGAGAGGAGAAACATTCTTCTCCAAGATTGAATTGAGGTCAAGATACCATCAAGTAAGGATCAAGAAAGAGGACATTCATAAAACTCCTTTTAGGATAAGATACGGGAACTATGAATTTGTAGTGGTACCCTTTGGGCTTACTAATTCCCCTGCCACGTTCATGTGTTTAATGAATAGTATGTTTCATCCCTATTTGGACAGGTTTGTCTTTGTGTTTGTTGATGACATACTAGTGTACTCAACGACAGAGGAAGAGCATGAAAAGCATCGGGTTGCAATGCTACATTTATTGAGGGAGCACAAGCTTTATGCAAAGCTCAACAATTGTGATTTATTCCAAACATAGATACATTATTTGGGGCATATTGTCTCCAAGGAAGGTATAGCAATTGATCCAGAGAAGATCAAGGCCATAATGGAGTGGCCAACTCCAAATAATGTGGATGAGATTAGGTCATTCGTGGGATTGGCGAGATACTACAGGAGATTTATCAAAAATTTCTACAAATATGCCATCCTATCACAACATTGTAGAGAAAAAGAAAGATATTTGAGTGCACTACTCAATGTGCAGATATTTTTTAACAATTCAAATAGTTGCTCACCAATGCACCAGTGCTAAGGATTACAAATCCTGACAAGGATTTTGTGGTGTGCACAGATGCCTGCATGGAAGGGCTCGATGGAGTCCTAACGCAGGAAGGATAGGAAATATGCTATGAGTTAAGGAAATTCAATGAACATGAGGTGAATTATGTAACTCATGACTTAGAGTTGGCTACCATCATTCATGCTTTGAAAATGTGGAGGTATTACCTCCTTAGCAGGAAATTTACACTCATGACAGACCATAGTGTGCTTAAGTATTTGTTTGAACAACCCAAGTTGAATGCTAAGCAAGAAAGATGGTTGGCCACACTTAATGAGTTTGAATTTGAGATTAAGGACATCAAAGGCAAAGAAAATAAGGTTGTTGATGCTCTCAGCATAAGAATTCAAGTGAACCACATGGTAGTTGTAAGTTCTTATAAAACAAACCTGGTAGAAAGGGTCAAAAGTGTTGGACAACAAGATGAAAATTATCAGCAAGTGAAGGAAAAATTGTTGCAAGGTGGTGAGGATGAGGAATATCACCTCATTGATGACGACTTAATTAGATTTAAAAAATATAATTTATGTGTCGAATAGTTATGGATTAAAAGGCTAATAATGAAGGAGTTCCATGTTAAGCCTTATTCAGGCCATCTAGTGTATCAAAAGACCCTTACATCCATTAAAAGGTACTATTACTAGCTGAATTTGAAGAAGTAAGTGATTGATTTTGTCGAAAAATGCATAGAATGCTAACAGGTAAAAGTCGAGTGTAGGATTTCAGTAGGTTTGTTGCAACCTATTCCCATTCCAGAATGGAAATGGGAGGTAATTTCTATGGATTTCATTACAGTATTTCCTAAAACATCTAGGTAGCATGATGCAATCATGGTAGTGATTGATAAGTTGAGTAAGGTATCTCATTTTGTGGAAATCAAGTCCACTAATTCTGCTAGTGAAGTGGCACAAATATTCAAAAAGGAGATTGTGAGGCTACATGGTATCCCCAAGAAAATTATATTAGACAAAGATGTTAATTTCACTTCACAGTTTTGGAAGGAACTGTTTGCGAGTTTAGGGACATAGTTGGCATTTAACATGACATACGATCCATAAATATATGGGAAAACAGAGAGGAAAAATAGGATCCTTGGGGACATGTTGAGGATGTACGTGATGCATCAACCTAAGAAGTGGGAGGAGTACTTGCCACATGTAGAGTTTTCATACAACAATGGATACCAAGAAACCATAAAGATGAGTCCATTTGAGGCACTGTATGGGAGGAGTTGTAATACTCCTATCAGCTGGAGTGATCCAGTCCATAGAGTCCTTTTTAGACCTAATATGATCAAGGAAATGGAGCAACAAATTCAGCTCATTAAATAGAATTTGAAAGTGGCACGAGATAGGCAGAAAAGCTATGTAGAAAAGCATAGGGTGCACAAAGGGTTCCAAGTTGGGGAACATGTTTACTAGAGAATTAAACCCAAGAATATTTATTTAAATATGGGGTAATGTACCAAGTTGGAACCATGGTATTGTGGGCCTTTTGAGATCCTTGAGAGGATTGGACCAGTGGCCTTACCTCCTTCAGTCAAAGTTCATGATGTTTTCCATGTTTCTTTGCTTAAAATATATGTACATGATTCTAATTACGTGATTGATTGGTCTGTCCTACAAGTGGAACTAGAGAGAGAGTTCCAACAAGAGCCATTGTGCATTCTAGACCGGAGGAGTCTCATGCTCCAGAATCGATCCATCGAGCAAGTCAAAGTGCAGTGGAAACAATTTGGGCTAGAGGAAGCCACTTCAGAAATGGTTGATGCCATGAAGACTAATTATCCTTTTTTGTTTGTTGATTGAAGAAAATCTAAATGATTGTAAATATTGTATAGAGATGTGTATATAAATCTCCATGAAACACTATGTGTTTGTATTTAATTTCTGGTGTTGCATATGAGAAAAAGAACACCGAGGGAAATATTCCCTCAAGGGGTAGGGGTATATGACAACCCAAACCATGGTTCTCTCATAAAAATTCATTGTAAATATTTTTATAGAAATACAATTTAAAAAGGGGATTGAGTCAAGGGACACAATTTCCAGAGCTGAGGAGGTGGCTTGCTTGGGATATCTATCAGTATCTTGTGCAGAAATATGAACTATTTTTGGGACAACCATTAAAGGCTTGTTGGTGAGCCTTAATGGACAGGTCATGAATTTAATTTGGGATGCAAGAGAAGTACACAGGCCAATTTTTCCTTGGATAACACTCACAAGGTAAATATGTAGAATTAAGGAAGGTTGGCAGTGCTAACAATAAGGACAAGAGGTCAACTCCTTTGCAGCAAGAAAAAAATAGAAAATAAGGCATTCGAACTCATCCTAGTAGAATTTATAGGGAGCAGGAAGAAACAAAGGGACAACCATAGAGAAAAAGTGTATAAGGGAGGAGCAACAAAGATAAAAGATATAGAAGAAAAAATAATGAACTGTTTTCGATGGCAAGATTGGTGAGCAGATTGTTTCTTCTTGGTGAGGAGCAATGCCTCTAGAGTCACTGTAAAGCTAGAGGGTGGAGATGGTTTTTTTTGGATTCTGTTAGCGGTGTGGGTGGAGGATTGTGTCCTTGGATTCATGGAGGGGGAACCTTTGAAACCTTCTTTCTATTGGATTTACAATGGGATCTGTATTCCCCTGAGTGGGTGGAGCCACTGTGCTTTTATTTCAAAGGGTGGAGATTTACTCTTTGGATTCCTTGGAATTCTAGGGTGGAGGCAGTTGGTGTTGGCATTATGTTTCTGGTATGGCTATATGTTACAGATGTTGTACTTGATGGCAACTCCCATGACAAGGCTCCCATTTTATTGAAAAATTAAGAAGGACGCAGGAAATCAGTTCAGAAGGTGCGTACCCGCAGGTACACCTTGCAGGGACCGCGTCCAGAGTCGCAGGCCAGCCATTCAGGAGGTGCGTCCACCCAGTGCACACATTTCAAGGCAGAGAAAATCTCACGTGGGGGTTTCTTGTGTTTTACTCTTGGTATCTAGCCGACGGTATTGTGTTATTATGGTGTCGGCTCGTGGTATTGTTCCATGATTTGAGGAGGAGCTTGCCTATATAAAGCAAAGGAGATCATTTGGTTTGAGCATGTCTTTGGTTGAATATCTTATGAGGCTAGATCTGGTCTAGATCTAAAAAGGCGAATCTTCTGAAAGACTGAGATCTCTTTGGCGCATGATCAGATCTATAGATCTGACTGTTTGGGTTACTCTTAAAGTCTTAAAATCATTCATACCCGAAGGTACGCAGGTTCAGTGAAAGGCAAGTGCGCCGGGACGCAGTGCAGTAAGAAGAGACCTGCGTGGGGACGCAGGGCAGAGCAAGATTCAGGTGCGTCTGGGACGCAGTACAGTAACAGGCGCACTGCGTGGGGACGCGGAGCATAATAAGGATCAGGTGCGTCTCTGAGCAAAAAGACGCGGCGCGATAGTATTTTTGGGTGCGTCCCTGCAGCAAAAGAACGCGGCGCGACAGTGTTTCTGGGTGCATCCCTGCAACAACAGGACGCAGTGCAGTTGAAGGAACAGTGCGTGGGCACGCAGCACAGCGGAAGGATCTCTGCGTGTGGACGCAGGGGAGCAGAAGGTTAACTGCGTCTGGTCGCAGGCCACAGAAGGGAAAAATTGCGTCTCTATCTTAAGATGTTCTGTTGATTGAATTTCTCTGTTGATAAGGTGTTCTGGGTTAGTTCTGTTATTTCTGATCTGATAACTGTAGTGGACTGTAACTGTTATGTACTTGATGATCATTTGATGCTTTATGAAAAGAAGTAGGGGGTTGTAGCTCCCTTCCAGGAGTAGACTGGAAAACGAGAAAGAGAGAGAAAGTTGTAGCTCTCTGCAGGTTGCAGCCTGCGTACTGGTAAAGGACTGCACCAGTACAAAATCATTGTAAAAGGAGTTTCTAATTTGAAAGAAGATAGAGACATATTGCAGCAGGTGGTTTTCACCCACATTGGGTTTCCACCTTACATCTTGTGTTCTTTGGTGTGACTATCTGTTTTTCTTTGTTCATGCTCATTATTTTATGGTACTGACATGCAAAAATAATTCAAAGATCAAATAAGGAAGATTTATTAAAAGAGTTAGATAATACTGATTCACCCCCCCTCTCAGTATTATTTCCAACAATTGGTATCAGAGCAGGTCCTTCAGAGAAGCTTGATCGCTTGAAGGTAGATCGTTCATCATGAGCAACTACGAGAGAGAAGCATCAATCAGGCCACCGGTTTTTGATGGGACAAACTTCAATTATTGGAAGGTAAGAGTTACTGCATATCTTCAATCTCTTGGTACAGAAGTTTGGGAAATTGTAGAAACAGGCTACGCTTTTCCTTCAGCTACTCCTACAGATGCAGCTGAGAAGAAGAAGTATGAAACAAATGCGAAAGCAGTCAGTACTCTATTAGGATGTATATCCCAAACGGAATTCATGAAGGTAATGCACTACAAATCCGCAAAAGAGATATGGGACAAAATTGTCACGAGCTATGAAGGAGATGAACAGGTAAAGCGTGCTAAACTTCAAACTCTCAGGATTCAGTATGAGACTCTCAAGATGTATAATGATGAAAGTGTGGCTAATTATTTTCTTCGGGTAGATGAGATTGTTAATTGTATGAAAAATTTGGGTGAAGAAATAAAAGAGGCTATAGTGGTTGAAAAGGTTCTAAGATCATTGTCCCCCAAGTTTGAATCTAAAGTATCTGCAATAGAAGAAAAGGAAAATCTACGAATTCTCACTATGTCTCAGCTACATGGAATTCTAACGGCTTATGAAATGAGAAAGGGAGGTCCATCAGACAGAAGAGAAGCTGCTTTCAAGGCATCAGGTAAAGAAGATTATTATGAAGCAAGCCATGTCCCAGAAGAAGAAGAATCAAATTTTGTCAGAAATCTTCAAAGGGGTTCTGGAAGATTCAGAGGCAAGTTACCTTTTAAGTGCTT
This sequence comes from Pinus tabuliformis, assembly GCA_031772625.1. NCBI lineage: Eukaryota > Viridiplantae > Streptophyta > Pinopsida > Pinales > Pinaceae > Pinus > Pinus tabuliformis. The sequence continues at coordinate 633,107,600 of CM062819.1, read as the reverse complement.
TGCTTGTGGAAGAGTAGGTCATTATGCTGCAAAATGTCCTTATAAGGATAAAGGAAAGGAACCTGCTAGATGGAACAAGAAACAAAGTGCAAATAATAAAAGCTACTACACCCATGAAGATAGTGATGGTCTATCGAACAGTGATGAAGATGAACGAGGTAATGAATATAAGTTGTTAATGGCATTTGAAGATGATGATTATATGGATGCTGTAGATGTGGATAACCTTTATGAGGAAATTACTAGACTCAAGAGATGTATAGAAGAAAAGAATGTGATCATTGATACTCTACAATTTCAAATTGATGAAAAAGAAAAACATCTTGAAAAACTAGAAGGTGAAATTGTTGGTCTTAGAAAAGAGATTGACAAAACAAAAGCTATTAATCTTAAGTTTGTCAAAGGATCTGAAACTTTGGATGAGATTATCAATGTGCAGCGGTCTCCTCTAAACAAGACAGGTCTGGGCTATAATGGAGAAACCTCTCAAGCATCCACCTCAAAGAGTTATCTTGATGCGGCAAGAAGAAATGGGCAAAAGAACAATGAAGATCATCAGGTAAAGCAGGGACGAATTACAAACAGAAACTATCAGGGGCAATCCATCTTAAGAGTGAACAAAAACTACAATCAGCCACAGGTAAAATCTTCTCAATTTGGTTCAAGAATAGATAAAAATAGAAATTACAATCAGTTGGCTGGTAGGTTCGATAACCGCAGAAGTTTCTTCAATGGACAATGCTTTTCTTGCCATAATTTTGGTCACAAAGCAGCTCAATGTGTTGCATATAAAACAATCATGACTAGAGAAGCTCAAAAACAAAGAAGTATGACAGGGATTACAAAAAGGACCTATAACAACTTTTCGGTTCTTGAAAATGAAGTTGAATGTTCTATTTGCAATAATTTTGGGCATGAAGACTCTGAATGCAGGAGCAGGTTTCAGCAGAAAAAGGAACAAGTCTCAAGCACCAAAACATGGAGAATAAAGGAACCTCAAACAGAAAGATGCGGGATAGCTTTTTATGCAGAGGGACAGGAAAATCTATGGTACATTGACAGTGGATGTTCGAAGCATATGACAGGTGATAAAGAAAAACTTGAATCTTATTCTGCTCTAGAAAAGGGAAAGAAAGTCTCTTTTGGAAATGATACTCCTGCAACTATAAAAGGAAAAGGCATTGCTCAGTTAAAAGAAAAGGTCAAGGCTGGAAATGTTTTGTATGTAGATGGATTGAAGCATAATCTTCTAAGTGTCAGCCAGATGTGTGATCAAAGAACCGAGGTTATATTCAGATCGAATGGATGTCTTGTTCGTGATCTTGATACAGGTAAAACAGTGCTCAAAGGCAAAAGAACTCCAAATAATCTGTACATATTTGAAGAAGGACAACAACAATGCTATCTAAGCAAGGATGAAGAGCACTGGTTATGGCATCGAAGGTTGGGACATCTAAGCTTCTCACAAATAAGGAAAGCGTGCAAATATCAGGCAGTTCGCGATCTTCCAGATATCAAAATTCCTGACAACACCATATGCAAATCATGTCAGTTTGGAAAACAAACCAGAACTAACTTTCCAGAGAAAGAAGGATCAGCTAGCATGCCTCTTGAGCTAGTACATACAGATACATGCGGTCCCTTCAGGAAAAGAACACCTCGAGGAGAAGAATACTTGATATTATTCATTGACGATTTCTCCAGGTTTGTCTGGTTAGGACTTATGAAGCACAAAGATGAAGCATTCGAAAAATTCAAATCCTTCAAAGCCTTGGTGGAAAATGAATCAGGTCACAAAATTAAGTGCCTCAGATCCGACAGAGGTGGGGAATTTACGTCAAATGAATTTTTCGATTTCTGTGAAGAACATGGGATAAGAAGAGAATTCTCTACAGCAAGAACTCCCCAGCAAAATGGAGTTGTGGAAAGAATGAACAGAACAATCCAACAAATGGCTCGTGCTATGCTTGATGAATCAGGAACTCCCGCTACTTTCTGGGGTGAAGCTGCACATGCTGCGGTTGTTATTCTCAACAAAACGAATGTCCGGGTGAACAGCACTCAAACTCCTCATGAGCTTTGGAATGGTAGGACTCCTTCGGTAAAGCACTTCAAAATCTTTGGGAGCAAATGCTATATCAAGAATACTGATGAGCAGCTTGGCAAACTTGAACCTAGAGCAGATGAAGGCATTCTTCTTGGTTATTCTCCATATAGCAAAGCATACAAATGCTACAATAAAAGACTTGGCAGAATTGTTGACAGCATTGATGTAGTGGTTGATGAGAAGGGATACATTCCTAGGCAAGTACATCGTGAAGACATCGAAGAAGATGAAGGCTACCCTCAAAGACAGAATGATGAAGAAGAAGAATCTCAAGAAGAACCTCAAGAAGAACCAGAGGAGCAAACAAGAATAGAAGAAAAGACTCCATCCGGATATGTTCAGAAGAACCATCCAGAATCTCAGATTATGGGACAGAAAGAAGCAGGTGTACAAACTCGAAGAACAATTGCAGAAGCTTCAAGCTATTTAGCATTACTCTCCTCAACTGAACCACAAAATGTGAAAGAGGCATGCAAAGATGAATGTTGGGTGAAAGCAATTGATGAAGAACTTGAGCAGATCGAAAAGAACAACACTTGGGAGCTGGTTCCTAGACCAAAAGATAAGAATGTTATCGGGACAAAATGGGTCTTCAAAAACAAATTGAATGAAAATGGAGAAGTAATTAGAAATAAAGCCAGACTTGTTTGTAAAGGGTATGCGCAGCAAGAAGGAATAGACTTTGAAGAAACCTTTGCTCCTGTTGCAAGACTTGAGGCCATCCGAATGTTTCTTGCTCTCTCAAGTTTTCAAAACTTCAAAGTATTTCAAATGGACGTAAAATCAGCCTTTCTGAATGGAGACTTGGAAGAAGAAGTATACATTGAATAGCCAGATGGGTTCATTCTTGGAAATGATCCAAACCTTGTATGCAGATTGAAAAAGGCCCTCTATGGTCTCAAACAAGCTCCAAGGGCTTGGTACTACCGCTTGGACAAATATCTTCATCAACAAGGTTTTTCAAAAGGTTCAGCAGATAGCAATCTTTATATAAAAGTTGAAAATGACAAATTGCTAATACTTGTTGTGTATGTAGATGACATTATTTTTGGCAGCAATGAAGAAGCTATGAGTCAAAGCTTTGCCTCGGTCATGCAGAAAGAATTTGAAATGTCCTTGCTAGGAGAACTGACATATTTCCTTGGTTTGCAAATCCAACAAAAGGAAGGAGGAATCTTTTTATCTCAAACCAAGTATCTCAAACAGATTTTGAAGAAATATGGCATGGAAGATGCAAAACCAGTATGTACACCCATGGTCACAGGATGTAGTCTCAGTACAAATGATGAATCTGCAGCAGTACATCAACCAACCTACAGATCTATGATTGGAAGTTTACTTTATTTGACAGGTACCCGACCGGACATCATGCATGCAGTTGGAATAGTTGGAAGATTTCAGGCAAATCCGAAGGAGACTCATCTTCAGGCAGTGAAGAGAATTTTCAAATATCTTCAAGGGACTCAAAATTATGGCTTATGGTATCCTAGAGATACAGATCTTACTCTTCATGCTTATACAGATGCAGATTGGGCCGGAAGTGTGGATGACAGGAAAAGCACAAGTGGTGGTGCATTCTTTATGGGTTCTAGACTAGTATCTTGGTTCAGCAAGAAACAGAGTTCAATTGCCTTGTCTACAGCTGAAGCGGAATATGTTGCTGCTGCATCTTGTTGCACCCAACTCCTTTGGATGATGCAGACTTTGCAGGATTTTCAAATCACTTGTACACCACCTATCCCCATCTTATGTGATAACACAAGTGCAATCAGCATCTCAAAGAATCCAGTTATGCATTCAAAAACCAAGCACATACCAATCAAGTATCATTTTCTCCGGGAACAAGTGCTTGAACATAAGGTCAAGTTGGAGTATGTTCCTTCTAAGGAACAAGTTGCTGATATTCTCACCAAACCATTGCCCAGGGACACTTTTGAATACCTCAGGCAAAAGCTAGGGGTTGTTGATGCATCATCTTATTGTTGAATCTTTTCTGATTGATGGTACAGGTTCAGGGGGAGCATATAATGCATTGTTGGCATTATGGAGGATGGTCAGAAGGAGATCTTGGAAATAGCTGCAATATGTCTCTATCTCTTTCATGGTGGATTATGGTTCTTTGTTGCAGATCTGGGGAGCATGAGCTTAGGGGGAGCATACCCCTTTGCCCTTGATGTCAAAGGGGGAGAATGAAGCTGAAGTTTGTGAGGTTGCCATCAAGTCCAAAGGGGGAGATTGTTGGCATTATGTTTCTGGTATGGCTATATGTTACAGATGTTGTACTTGATGGCAACTCCCATGACAAGGCTCCCATTTTATTGAAAAATTAAGAAGGACGCAGGAAATCAGTTCAGAAGGTGCGTACCCGCAGGTACACCTTGCAGGGACCGCGTCCAGAGTCGCAGGCCAGCCATTCAGGAGGTGCGTCCACCCAGTGCACACATTTCAAGGCAAAGAAAAGCTCACGTGGGGGTTTCTTGTGTTTTACTCTTGGTATCTAGCCGACGGTATTGTGTTATTATGGTGTCGGCTCGTGGTATTGTTCCATGATTTGAGGAGGAGCTTGCCTATATAAAGCAAAGGAGATCATTTGGTTTGAGCATGTCTTTGGTTGAATATCTTATGAGGCTAGATCTGGTCTAGATCTAAAAAGGCGAATCTTCTGAAAGAATGAGATCTCTTTGGCGCATGATCAGATCTGTAGATCTGACTGTTTGGGTTACTCTTAAAGTCTTAAAATCATTATACCCGAAGGTACGCAGGTTCAGTGAAAGGCAAGTGCGCCGGGACGCAGTGCAGTAAGAAGAGACCTGCGTGGGGACGCAGGGCAGAGCAAGATTCAGGTGCGTCTGGGACGCAGTACAGTAACAGGCGCACTGCGTGGGGACGCGGAGCATAATAAGGATCAGGTGCGTCTCTGAGCAAAAAGACGCGGCGCGATAGTATTTTTGGGTGCGTCCCTGCAGCAAAAGAACGTGGCGCGACATTGTTTCTGGGTGCGTCCCTGCAGCAACAGGACGCAGTGCAGTTGAAGGAACAGTGCGTGGGCACGCAGCATAGCGGAAGGATCTCTGCTTGTGGACGCAGGGGAGCAGAAGGTTAACTGCGTCTGGTCGCAGGCCACAGAAGGGAAAAATTGCGTCTCTATCTTAAGATGTTCTGTTGATTGAATTTCTCTGTTGATAAGGTGTTCTGGGTTAGTTCTGTTATTTCTGATCTGATAACTGTAGTGGACTGTAACTGTTATGTACTTGATGATCATTTGATGCTTTATGAAAAGAAGTAGGGGGTTGTAGCTCCCTTCCAGGAGTAGACTGGAAAACGAGAAAGAGAGAGAAAGTTGTAGCTCTCTGCAGGTTGCAGCCTGCGTACTGGTAAAGGACTGCACCAGTACAAAATCATTGTAAAAGGAGTTTCTAATTTGAAAGAAGATAGAGACATATTGCAGCAGGTGGTTTTCACCCACATTGGGTTTCCACCTTACATCTTGTGTTCTTTGGTGTGACTATCTGTTTTTCTTTGTTCATGCTCATTATTTTATGGTACTGACATGCAAAAATAATTCAAAGATCAAATAAGGAAGATTTATTAAAAGAGTTAGATAATACTGATTCACCCCCCCTCTCAGTATTATTTCCAACAGTTGGCCTCTTGATTCCTTATGGTTTTTTTACTATTGAGCAGATGGTGGGTGGAGGAAGGAGATCCTATCAAGTCCCTATTTCAACTCCAGTTTGTGTTTTAATCCCTAAAGCAAGCCCCTCAATCTCTAAAATCTGGCTCAGGGGTGACAATTGCAAGTGAGCTTGACTGCAACTGTTTATGGTTGGGTGGAGAGTCCTTGTCCTAGACTCAATTTCCCATGGTTCTTCTTAAAAACCCATGACAAGTTTCCTAATATGTAACATGTGTTATGGATTATAACTGTAAATGTAATAAACTTGTCTATGCATTCCTATGTTGAAACAATACATAGAGATGTATGGCATGTTGATGTAAATTTGCAGAGACGATTGATTATGCATGGGATAATATTGTCATGATTGAGGATGAGCTTCTGAAACAAGATCATCGTCAGCATGGTTTTGGCCCTGTTGCCCTGTATGCACAAAGAAGTGTGTCTATATATGTAATAGTGCTAAAGAATTGTATCAAGTAGTGCCAATCATGGTCACTGTATGTTGGTTTAGCCTTTCAAGTCAATTGATCAGTTGGGCTAGGAGTTTTTCTTACAATGAACCATGTCACGAGTCAACCGTGCCACTGTACATGAAGTATACAATTTGCATGCTTAGATGCATGTTTTTAATGTCGTTTATCACTCTGGCAATTGAAGCTCAAAGGCAAGCCTACAATTGCTAGCTTGGGCCATGTTAGATGGTGGTGTGGAGGGAATCGTGGCTCGAAGGGATGCGGTAATCAGTTAGCACTATGGCTTGGTGAAAGTACATGCAGCCTCATGAGGGGAAAACGACTAGTGTATTTGGAAAGAACAAATACTGTCTCCGACACTCCCTATGATGGTATTCATAAAAGTGAGGGAGGGTACCATAAAGATCATGGATAGTCAATCCATCGATCAATGGTATCCCTTTATCTCTTATTCTAGGGGGTCACCTCCTTTTTACCCTTCGTGCAAGTTACCCTGCCAGAGTCGTTCTCGACAATTGAGCTATGTAGATGTGCAAAGATCTATCGAGGAATTGCACGTTTGTTATGAGGCTTTGGGTGGGGTCACGGATCAACGGCGAAGGATCACCCCTAGTGATCCAACGGTGTGTGTGTGCACCCCCTAGGTGATTTCAATGGAGAGGGGACCCCCTGTGCATACCATCGATCAACAATTCATGATCAATGATGGAAATTACTTCGTACCCCCCCTCATGACGTCAACGTGGGGCCGACCCCCCACGCAAGTCGTTGATCTGCCCTGACAGATCCTGACCATTGAATGAAGTAGTGGTCAACGATGCCCGTGGGGAGGGGCAACGTGGCAGGCTCTTACTTGTTCCCCAGGTTAGTGAAAGGTGGGGATCGTCTAATGTGTTTCCACAGAGGAATGTGGCAAATATCTATAGGTGTCGAGACTCAAATTATATGGTGGGCACAATGGTATGTATATACATACATATGTGTAGCGACATATATATATTTGTGTGTGTGTGTGTGTGTGTTGTAAATGGTTGCCAAGGCCAAAGTAAGAAGCCCAATTAATAGATGATTGTAAGTAAATAAATGAATAATTTTATAAGTGACCCGGAGAAAAGTCAAAAGAGCTTTAAGAGAAAAAAAAATTAATATGTCTTTTATCCCATTCTCTAACAGTTACAAGAGGATTTGGATTAGAGGTGACATCCATCCCACTAGGAGAGTAAGGTAGGGTGGGGTTTGTCACATTATGCAACCTTACTTAGTGATTTCACTAATAAGATGATCCAAGGGATCAGTAAAGTGCTCAAAATTCAAAGTGTTCCAAAGTGCTTGAAACATGTAACAGTGCGTAGATCTCAATGACTTGAATCCAGCACAACTTGAATCTTTCAAAACCAATATTATATGCACCAGATATCACATTCTGATCGAATTCCCAAACTGGTAAAAATTTGCAGTTTTAACAGGCAGACTGTACATTTTTGGGCCAATGGCAGGCTGCCACTTGGGCACTTTAGATTGGTCAAAAAATATTTCAAACTTATTGGTTTGAATTTTTATTATTATTATTTTAATGGCTAACTGGGTTTTTAAGGTCCAATGGTTGAAGGCCATGTGACCTCCTCATGACATAATAAAATTTATTTATGGGGGAACAAGCCTCTGGGAGAGTCAAACACTAGACCTCCCACCAAGCAACAAGGTGCAATACCACTCTACCACTGTGTTGGTTCTTACCATATGAATGCCCCACATATATTTAAGTTTGAGCACAAATTTCGTTTGAGGTTAGGTCGGGGCTAAGCCCCAGCTTGGGTCACCGCACCCATAAGAACCAAGGGGCGGGACCAAGGGCCAAGGCTTAGCCCTAGCCTCGAGTCACATGCCCAGTCAATAAGACCGCAGGCAAAGCTTTGGAGAGGGGCCAACCCCTAAACGCGCGCAAAGGGGGGCCAGCCCCAGGCCACATGGGATTCAATGTGACCACACTCCTCAATCCTGGTGCGCACGTGAAGTTTTAGTGCTCAGGCCTAGGTTTTATCCACATTATGTGACCAGTGTTAATCTCATTGGGGGCTGGCCAACAGGGGTGGGCGGTTAGCCCCAACCCCTGGGCATGTGTCCCCATACGATCGAAATCTTCAGAAAATGGGGGTTATTGGGAATTTAAAGTGTCTAACAAAATGCACCGTCAGGCATGACTGTAGGCCGAAATTATGTGTTGGTTTTGGGTTTGGGGCACTCAAGCCAGGTTTGGGTCAAATTGTAGGATAGTTCATTGTGAAATTTGGGAAAAACTTGGAAGAAGCATAGCTTTCTTAGTTTTGGCCAAATGAAGTGACGAAAGAACCCAGATGGGGCTTTTTGACAATTCTGAATCCATTGGAGACATAATACTTACATTTTGAGCACTTTAAATCCATGCAAACACAAATTTGAGTAGTTAATGAAAGAGGCCAAACATTGGAAGCTGGACCAGGAGATGTAGCCCAGGAGAGGGGTGAACTCCTTTATCATTTTTGTTGTTATGTGTTTCTGATATGGTATATTGTCTCTATTTTATGTTGTTAACTAAGTTTAAAAACCATAATTTTATGTGTTTTGCAAAGTGATCCATTGCCTACAATACATAAAAATTTTACTTTCAATTTTACCATCACCTTCAAGTTTACATTACAGATCATTTTGGTATCAGAGTTCAAGGTTATTGTGAAGGTTTGATTTTGTTTGCAAGTGATTTTTTTATGCTTACAAGATTGAAGCTTAAAGAGGCGAAGGAGAACTTGTGGAGCCAAGATCTCAAAATTTTTCAAGGATAACAAACACACCTCAAGCTTCAATAGTCATGGCACATGAAGAAGATCCTTAAGGGATGTCTAAATATGAAAGAACTTTCAGAAAAGCTTTCTTTGAGATGTTTGAAATGGTAAATGTTATTTATGAAGAGATGAATTCAAGGCTTTATGGAGAGAGCTCAAAACCTCCAAAAGGAGATGGAGGAAAAGAAGACAAACCTCCAAAAGGAATGGAGGGAATGGTGACAAACCACCACCTTCACCTCTATCCACATCCTCATCTTATTCCACTTCTTCAACCCTTTCACAAACACCTCCAAATTATCCAAAAGGACATGGTAAAACTCCTTTTTTAATGCTTGACATTAAGTTTGAATTTCCTATTTATGATGGAGAGGTAAATGCTGAGAAATTAGATAATTATATTTATCAAATTGAAGTGTATTGCAGGATACAAAGAATCAAGGATGATGAGACCAAAATTCAACTTGTTTCTCTTAGGTTGGAAGGTGCAACACTTATTTGGTGGGAGGCAAAAACTCAAGAGGACATGAAGAAACATGGTAAGGTTTTATCCTCTTGGAATGATTTTGTTGTTGCAATAAGAAGGAAAATTTATCCATTAGCATACATGTAAAAGGCTATAATGGATTAGAAAAACTTTAGGCAAACTAAGGGAAAAGTTATACAAAGCTATACTCAAGAATTTAGGAAAAGGGATTTGATTTTGGGTATAGATTTTTCCTCCCAAGATACTCTATTGAAGTACATTGGAGGATTGCATAGTTATTTAAGACACATTATTCTCATGTTTAACCCTACAAAACTAGATGAAGTTTGTGTACAAACAACTCATTTAGAAGTAAGAGGGAAAAATGTCTCTAATCAAACTAGTGAGACATCATTCAAGTCTGGAGAAAAAGGAAAAGGGAAGTCAAAGGCAAGGATAAAAAGAATGCTTGAGTCAAAAAAGAGGGAGAAAAACTCACATGTAAACATTGTTCTAAAGAAGGCCATGATGAAGACCACTGTTGGAAACTTCATCCTAAGATGAGACCCAAAAAGTTTAATAACAAGGAGAAAGAAAAGACGGTTGCAACTACACAATAAAATTTAGGATCTGATTTGGGAGATGAAACAAAAATCATAGCCATGGGATTGAAAGGTAAAGATTCAATTGCAAGTACTAGTTCTTCTAGCAAAAATAATGAAACTCAAAATGAACGAGAAAGAATAGAGTTGTTCCATATTAGAGTCATCACAAAACATAACAAGGTAGATACTTTGCTTGATATTTGTTCACAAGAAAACCTCATTTCAGAAGACATTGTCAAGAAACTAAATTTGGAAACCATTCCTCATCCTAAACCTTATCATTTGGGTTGGGTATGTGACAATGCCAAGTTGCAAGTGATAAGAAAATGCATACTTAGATTTTCCATCACTGCAAATTTTATTAATGTGGTACCACTTGACATTTGTGGGATTGTTTTGGTAAGCCCATACTTATATCACAGGAAAGCTATCTTTCATCGCCATGAGAACAAGTATCACTTATTTAAATATGGGATTGAGTACATTGTTAGATCACATGACAAAAAGTTGAATTTGTCTCTTGTGAATGTTGGACAAATGAAGAGGTTAGTAAATGCTCGTCATAATTTTGCATTGTTGATGATTAAACATAAAGATATTGATGAATTTGAAGACCTCCAAGAATGTAATGCAACATTAAAATCTAATTCAGTTGAAGTTATTAACACATGTGATAAGATATTTCAGGAATCTAATGTGTTGCATCCTAGAAGAGGAAACCAACATGAAGTTAATTTGCAATAGGATGATTCACTTTTGAACATTGGTCTGAACAAGATTCCCATTGTTAGAGAATGCAGAGATCAAGAAGCAGATGCAAGAACTACTTGACAAAGGGAACATTAGTTCTAACACATCTTCTTGTGGGTCTCTTAATGTTTTGGCTTTGAGGAAGAATGGTGGATGGCTATGGCATTCACATTTGGTGAAGACTCAAGCCAAAAACAAGGTTGAACATGATCAACAATGTGTTGGCCACGGTTTTCAAGTTGAAGATGAAGTAAGGCTTTGCATTAGCAAAGAAAAAATTCGAGGTGAAAAGAACTTGAAATTGGGTAAGCCTCCTTTGATTGAATACGTAGGAGAGAATGTTCAAATTTCTTTAACATAAGTTTTCTCTTCTAAATATCTTGAAGAATTGCAGCAAGATCCTATCCTTGACAAAGAAATAGGAACTTCAAGAAGAAGGAATGGGAAACCCCTTCATATGTGGTTCAAAGGTACAAAACTAGGCAAAACCAAATGGATTGAAAAGGGAAGGGTGAGGGAATTGTACCCTCATCTGTTTGCTGACTGAAAATAGTCTTTTGGAGGTCCAAAAGCTTCCAGTTGGGAGTGATCCAAGGGGTCAGCAAAGTGATCAAAATTAAAAGTGTTCAAAAGTGCTCGAAACTTCAACGACCTAAATCCAACGTAACTTGAATCATTCAAAATCAATATCGTATGCTCCCGATATCACGTTTTGATTAAATTCCCAAATAAGTAAAAAAATTTAGTTTTGACAGGCTGACTGTACATTTTTGGTCCAATGGCAGGCTTCCACTTAGTCACTCCAGATTGGTCAAAAAATATTTAAATCTTATTGGTTCAATTTCATTTTATTGTTATTTTAATGGTTGATTGGGTTTTTAAGGTCCAATTGTTGAAGGCCATGTGGGCCAATGAATTGTTGCCATGTGGCCTCCTCGTGGCATAATAAAATTTGTTTATGGTCGAACAGGCCTCCGGAAGAGTCAAACACCGGACCTCCCACCAAGAAACAAGGCGTAATACCACTCTACCACCGCCTTGGTTCTTACCATATGAATTCCCCACATATATTTAAGTTTGAACACAATTTCGTTTGGGGTTGGGTCGAGGCTAAGCCCTAGCCCTGGTCACTGCGCCCATCATAACGAAGGGATGGGACCAAGGGCCAGGGCTTAGCCCTAGCCCCGAGTCACATTCTTGATCAATAAGACCGCAGGAGAAGCTTTAGAGAGGAGTCAGCCTCTAAGTGCACACAGAGGGTGGCCAACCCTAGGCCACATGGGTCGTCAACATGACCACATTCCTCAAGTCTTGGCGTGGGCGGGGAATTTTAGCACTCAGGCCTGGGTTTTATGTGCATTATGTGACTAGTGGCCAGTTCGTTCGGGGCTGACCGACGGGGGTGAGCGGTTAGCCCTAGCCCCTGGGCACGTGCCCCCATACAACTGAAATTTTCGGAAAAGGGGGTTGTTGGGCATTTAAAGCGTCCGACAAAATGCACCATCGGGCGTGATTGTAGGCCAAAATTTTGTGCCAGTTCCGGTTTTGGGGCATTCAAGCCAGTGTTGGGTCGAATTGTAGGATAGTTAGTTGTGAAAATTGGGAAAAACTTGGAAGAAGCATAAATTTCTTAGTTTTTGGCCAAATGAGGTGCAGAAAGAGCCCAGATGGGGGTTTTTGATAGTTTTGAAGCCATTGGAGACCTAATATTTACATTCTAAGCATTGTAAATATATGTAAACACAAATTTGAGCACTTGATGAAAGAGGCCCAACATTGGAAGCTGGACCAGGAGATGTAGCCCAAGAGAGGGGTGAACTATTTTATCATTTTTGTTGTTATGTTTTTTTGATATGGTATATTGTTTCTGTTTTATGATGTTAACTAAGTTTAAAAACCATAATTTTATGTGTTTTTCAAAGTGATCCATTGCCTACAATACATAAAAATTTTACTTGCAATTTTACCATCACCTTCAAGTTTACATTACAAATCATAGGAAATGCTCATGAGAAATATTCTATTGCAAGTCTTGGCTTTCTTTTTGTTATTTATATTGTAGACCAAAGGTTATCAATCTAATTTCGAGAGTGAACTAATACAAAGTATTGTCAAGTTTAAAAATTGTACTCAACCTGCAATGCTACATAGTGTTGTCGAGTATTGTACTCATCTTATAATGCTACCTTAGCAATTCATCGTTATATGAGCAACCATTTTTCGAGGATTATGCTTTGTTGTTAATTGGGGAAGCGATGTGATAGTTGAAAATTTTTGAATACCTTGAGATAAACTTTGCATATATATTGCCTAACACTTCATAAGCTTACGAGCCTTGGTTGATAGTAAAATGTAATGGAATTATTACCATATAATTTGACCCACAATTTACATATTGCATTTGCTTATTTTTTACTTGTTTTCTTTGCATAATTCTATCTCTTTCTCTCTACACACATGTACATGTACGCACACAACTAATAAATTAATATATATAATCATGGTGATATTAAAAAGATAGAAAATGAAAAACATTTTTTTTTAAATATTTTTATGTGTACATATTAGATTTCAATTATAAAATATTTATATTACTACTTAATTTTCATAATTCATTCATTAACTTTTTTACTAATAAACCAAATAAATTTTAAATCAAATTAATTAATTTAAAAATAATAAACCGATTTTTAAAGATATATTCCTATACTAAAAGCTCAACAAATTTCCAAAAAACAATAAACCTATTTTAGGAGCAAAATCCAAAGTTGACAAATTTCCATGCAAGCAATGAATCAATTTAATTTCAACAAAAACAATGAACCGATTTTAGAATCAAACTCCGACGTCGACAAATATCCATGCAGACAATGAATCAATTTAGAGAAAAATCCCTATGCTATCCAATTTGTTTACAACAACGAAGGTTGGATAAAAAGCAATGTAATAAGATTATGTTTGTTCCTAAAAATAATAAAATAAATATTTAAAAGAGGCTTGTGAGGTTGATTTAAATTTTTGTATTAACATATTTATGTATGTTTTTTTAAATGTTATAATATATAATTATATATAAGTTTAAAATAATGTTTATAATTAATTTATTAAGTTAATAATGAAAAATTATTGTATAAAATCATATATATTTATAGGATTTTATATTTTATATATAAATGTATATTTACTTTTTAATGTTTATGCAATTTAGTAATTTAATGAGTAAAGAAATGTATTTATTTTTTATAAATTATATAATTAATTATAAAAAGATAAGAAATTTAATGATTAAAGATATATATATTTTTATAAATTATATGATTAATTATAAAAGATAAGAAGTATACAAAGATAAAGTAGAATATTTTTAATATTTTTTAAATACTTATTTTTCATAATATAATATTTATTTTTAGTCCCAAGGGTTAGTTTAATTGGTCAAAATTAGTGTCTCGCCATCGGGAGGTCACAGGGTCCAATCTTCTCGAAGCCCTTGGGGTTAGGCCTTGCTAGTGGGCCGCGGGGCTAAATTCCCTTCGGGGTCGATTAGCCCAAATCTTTCCGTGGACGCAGTGCCTCCCGTTGACCAGGGTGTCCATGAACCATATATATATATATATATATATATATATATATATATTAAATAGTTAATTTTTCTTTTCTCTTTTATATGACTAGAGAAATTGGTAATTGGTTTTGTATTTTGAGTGACATAGGTCAGTTTCTTACTTGAATGGCAAGAGGTCAATTCAGATCACTATCATTATAATCTCTAAGTGCCTACTTAGGTAAACACCTTTCAATAACACACTTTATGTGAAATATTTGAGTCTCAAATTTAGTAATACATAACATTTCATTACAAAAAAATTACCAATTAAAATACCCTAAAAACTAAACTATATAATTAATTTTCTTGTCTAACAAATAAAATCCCCTAATTCACAAACATTCTTCCCCTCATTCACAAACATTCTTGATTTAAAAAACATAAAAACACCACCGACCTTTATTTCACAAATTAAAAAATTATATATCATACCATAATTAATCATTTAAAAAAACTATAACCTTACTTAAAAGAAACAACTAACAACCACACCGTTGTTATCTTGACTAAATGGCTCTTATTTTTTGAGTCATTCTCAACACTAAAGGGGACATATCATTGTATGATAGCAACTCTTATTGATACAGGGGATTGGGATTTGCCTTTTATAGTCATCTTCCACAGTTAGGAATGGACATATACAACTTTTGATGGCAATGTATTGTTATGTGCCATCCAACTTGCAAACTACCCACATAAGTGATGTTATTTTCAGTATGATATTGAAATTATTTTATTGGGAAAGGTACATATTGTTTTCACTTGCAAGAAGGCCCATGGCATCCTCTTTTCTAGTCGAGAACAAATATTGCAGTCAAGAGTGGGCCCCTTACCTTATCACATCACATGTCACTGTGAGGCAGATGCCTCCAGAATGTATTAATTTGGAGCACAACCCATTAGTGGAATAGCGGTCCAATAAAAAATTGTGGGGTCACTTTCAATTACTAAAAAGAAAAAGTTAAGGCATCTTATATAGAATGAGTAACATGAATAATCTTCCTTTGTGCGTTTTAAACACGTAAAAACCATATTCAGAAGTTACATGAAATTTATATTCAAGTTTTAAAGATAAGGATTTTTACAAAGCTATATTTATAAATAATTTAGTTTTTTTAATTATAATTTAGTAATCATAATCAATTTTATTTTATTTTAAATTAGGTTAATCTGTAACATTTAATAAATGAGACTTTTTTTAAATGATTGGTTGTTAGTTTATAAAGGATAAAATGACATCTGTGTTAGATGTTTTAAATGTTAAGTAATTGATTTTACATTATTTATTTTTTTATTTAAGTAATTTTAATTTATATAATAATGGTACGGAAAGTTAAATTTTCTTATAATTTTTATTAATAATTTTATTGAAATTGTATAAATTATCATTTTTAGGATTCAATTTCACTAAGTCATTATAAATTAATTAGGTTACTTTTATTTCATCTTTATGAATTGATAAGTTATTTATTTTTATTATAAGTATTTAAAAAATGAATTTAATACGTTTATAAATTAAATATCTTAATTTATTTTTTATTTTATTTATTTGTTTAAATTATATATATATATTTATAAAATGTAATTAAAATTCATTATAATATATCTATATATAATTAATATATTTTATTATAATAATTAAAATTTATTATAAAAATAATTATATTATGATTTTTTATTTTTATTTTTATATGTAAATAATATATATATTAAATATTTTAGAAGAAAAGCCTAGGTTGAATTTAATGGTGGAAAGTAAAGAGTTTTTTAACATGAGGCAAGATTCAGTTCCTATGAGGGCTTTGGTGGAGCCATGAGACACCTTGAGGTAGTGGTCAAACATGTGGTTGCACTTAGGGAGACCATATTAAATGGTTTCATGACCTTTGCACATGTGAGTGGATCAAAGCTCGCCCCCATGTCCTACTTTTTAAATCCCAAAGAGGTTGGATCCATTGGTGGAAAGCAAGGAGGTTTTCACCATTGAGGAATGTTCAATTCCCATGGGTTATTTTAAATCCCAAAGAGGTTGGATCCATTGGTGGAAAGCAAGGAGATTTTCACCATTGAGCAATGTTCAATTCCCATAGGTTAAGTTCTCATTTTGGTAGTGGCATCCATTTTCCTTTTAGTTAAAAGAAAAATAGAAGAAAGATAAAATAAAGTTAAAAGCATTTTATAATTCTCATTCTTTTAGTGGCATCCATTTTCGTTTTGGTTAAAAGAAAAATAGAAGAAAGATAAAATAAAGTTAAAAGAATTTTATAATTCTCATTCTTGTAGTGGCACTCATTTTCGTCACCCATTTTCGTTATGGTTAAAAGAAAAATAGAAGAAAGATAAAATAATGTTAAAAGCATTTTATAATTCTCATTCTCGTGTTTTGGTTAAAAGAAAAATAGAAGAAAGATAAAATAAAGTTAAAAGCATTTTATAATTCTCATTCTCCTAGTGGCACCCATTTTCATTCTGGTTCAAAGAAAAATAGAAGAAAGATAAAATAAAGTTAAAAGTATTTTATAACTTATAATTGCAAATTCATTTAAAGATACATTATTTTAAACTATAGACAAAATTGCAAAAAACATTTTATAACTTGTAATTGCAAATGAAGTTAAAGATTCACTATTTTAAACTATAGACAAAATTTCTTTCACTCTAAGGGGGATGGCCTAAGGATACCTAATCATGGCTAGACCATTGGGGAATAAAGGAAAATAAAGATAAAATAAAGTTAAAAGCATTTTATAACTTATAATTGCAAATGCACTTAAAGATACACTATTTTAAACTATAGACAAAATTGCAAAAGCATTTTATAACTTATAATTGCAAATGCAGTTAAGGATACACTATTTTAAACTATAGACAAAATTGCTTTCACTCTAAGGGGGATGGCCTAAGGATATCTAATCATGGCTAGACCATTGGGGAATAAAGGAAGATATCATTTTATATAATAAGGATAATATTAAAAATATTATTACCTCAAATTTTAAGGAGACATTATGGTGTGATAAGGAGTTAATGGGAAAAAATGAACTTAAGATATTATAAGGAGATGATTGACCCAAATCTAGAAAATCAAAAAATATTTATTTGTCTTGATTAGTGTAAAGAAGAAACTAAACATTATAAAAGTAAGAATAAATTCTCATGACCTCCCTAGTGAAATTAGGGGTTAAATTTTTTCCAAAACCACTTGGGATGAAAGAGTCTATTATCATTGTGATGGTATGAGGAATGGAGATAAAAAACACTTTCTCTTAGACCATTCATCATTTACTCAAATTAAATTAGAATTAGGATTGAAAGTTAAAATCACTTTCTCTTAAATTGTCCATCATATATAGTTAGATTAGATTTAAATTTCAAAATATTTTCCACACTACCGACCTACTTAACCTTTTGACTTAGCAAAACTACATGTGATCTTGGAACACTTCTCTTAATGTTTTTTTAACATAGAACTAAAATTTTAAAGAATTCTACATAATATCTTGCCTTCTTAAGTTCTGATAGATAATTTTTGGTCTCATTAATGTTAATCATCATCATCATCATCATCTTCTTCCTCTCCTAAACATTAAAATGAATCTTTTTTCATTGAGAGCATGTATATGACTATCTACTTGTACGAGAAAATGATAAATGACATGGAGACAAGAGGCTTCTTAAGATTGTTTCAAACTCCATTTAAAACAACTTGTGATTTAAGTGAGGTTGGGATAAAGATGCCAAGTCTTGGCTATATCATTGAGGAATCAAGGAAGATGCTACTTTGCAAAATAACAATAATCTTCAAAATATTATTTCATTTAAACTTAAGGAGAAATTGGGGTGCAATAAAGAGTGAAAAAATAAGAGAAATATATTATAAGGAGGTTCTGAACTCTATTGTAAATGATGAAAAACATCTCTTTATTTTAAGCAATTTCAAATATTTGTTATAATGTTTATCTTTCTAAGCATTTAACTATTAAAGTTATGGTTCCCTGAATGGGATGATATGGAAGCAGACCTTAACCCACCTCTTGACAACAATTTTCATCTTGTATTCATCATATGGGAGCTTAGCCACTCAGGACACATGCATGGTATGGGGAATGTAAAGGTGAATGATAGGAGGTTGTTGGTACATATGCCATTTATGGAAACAATAATGTACCATATTCGTTGTCACGATACTCTAGTGTATGAAGCCTCCACAACAACTTTGGACAACCTTTAATTGTGTGGATTAGACAAGTGTTTGATTGTTGCAGTGCTTGGGTTCTTTGACTCAACATGGGAGGTATGTGATGTTACAATTTATGGGTATACTTAAAATCTCTATTGTGTTTGCTTTCATAGTTATGGGCAACCACTTGATCTTTTCTTACTCTTGGCCCCAGTTCTTTGCACTCCTCTATGTTTTCTATTGATTTCATATTCTATACTATTTAAGCTTTATATAGGAAATTTTATCATGATGTGTGACATAATTTCTATCTTTGGTTATTGAGGTAGAGTCAATTCCTCTAGTTATTGTGGCGAGAATGTAAGCACCTCTACCCAGGGAGGGCATCTTGGAAACTCTTATAAGCGTGTGTAGGCACATTACAAGGAGTTGGCCAATGCTTTTCTTGGGGAAATTCACCCCACATTTGAGAAAAAATTGAGATACTGGAGAATGAAATGTGTTTTGTGGGGGAGGGTGTGAGTGTGAGGGTGGGGGGCGTGGAAATATATTTTATTGGGATATCATTGTCAAATTGGGGAACTATATCCCTAAAATAGGGAACACTAAGGCATGAGAAACCAAATATTGGAAACCTATGGACCTATATTGTCACATGAAAATGCTCGAGGGGAAGATGTTGATGAAATGAATTGAAACCAATAAATAAAATTTACTTGCAATTGGATAAAATTCAACTTCAACTGAATGAAATTAGTGCCAAACTACCATGCTTAGCACACTCAAGTCATTATCATAATTCTACTCAGTGTTGCTATAAGATTCTTGTGACTAATAGATTTAGCCTCTCCAGTGGGACTACTTATTACATAACTGACTAAATTCACTATCTTCAGTATGCTCTTACTTTATGTATTTGCAACAATTAAAATTTATGATTTTTTTTTGAAATGTCATTAATATTTTTAAACATTCATATTTTCATACTATATTTATTTTGATACTAAATTATTCCAAAACAATCTAGACACAAAATCTATTTAAATATACTATTAATCTTAATAATAAAAAATATTTTATATAATTTTATTATTTGTATATAAAAAAATATTATAAATAAATAAATAAAACCAACGAAACAAAACAAGACTTTCAAGCCTGAGGTGGGGACCAACCAACCCCTTCCTTATAAGGCAGGTCCAGCTTGAGGTGCACCCACCCTAGCTCCTCCAAACATAATCCATCCATGTGATAGGAGTCCCCTTTCTCAACTCCATGGCCGAAAGAAGTGCATACCGCATTCAATCCATAAGTCTTACGTTTCACATATGAGACTCGCATCTATACATCCTTGCCATTGTAAATAATAATTTAAAAATACTATTTTTAAAAATCTTATTTTTTTAAAACTCTTTACTTTTCTTAAAATTGAGTAAATAAAATTAACTATTAATAATAATTATTATTACTTTATTCATATATATATATATATATATAAATATCATTTTTTATATAATAAAACTTACTTATATTAAAATGTTTAAAAATTAATTATTATAAATATGTAAATTTAAATATAAATTACAGTGTTGCAAATATAGTTACTTCTTATATGAAGTGGATTCGCTATGTACATCACATGTCACTACAATGTAAGTCTCATTGTTCTTGAGGTTGTCCTTACATGTTGAATTGGATATGGGGAGGCTAAGAGATGGAAATTGGATTATTTCTTAGAATAAACTATCAATATTGTAATCATAGTCACATGTGCACACATTAGTGAGTGGTTTAATTTAATTTCAATGGATAAGTTTGTTTGAGACACATGTATATAGATTAATGGTTTAATTTAATTTATATGGATAAGTCGTTTGAGAGATAAAAAATCAAATATGGAGTCATTGAGGTAAAGAATATGTTGTAGCATCAAGCTTTATCATTGAAAAGACACTCAATTAGGTTTAACCACTATGTTGATGTTTTGTGAAAAAAATTTCTAATATTATTTTTTAATAAATTTAGAAAATTTAAAAGTAACATATACATATATATATATTCTTTAACGGATTTCAATTTCAACATTTATATCATTATCCAAAAACTAAATATAATCACACCTAATATATTTCAGTTTCGATATCACATTTTATTTTATAACGAGTTTTATTATTATTTTAATAATATGTATAGAATATTTGTTAATAATTTATTTATAATTTTAAGGTGAATTTTACTACTTTAAAATAGGAATTTATATCAAAAAAATTAATAAATCATTCTAGTCTCTTTTTAGGGAGATCAGACCATACCCAAAATTGCACCCTATAAAGAGTTAGAAGAGACAAACATACCACATCATAACTAGAAATAAATAACCTTATGTTGCGATACTAATCCATCTGGGCAGAAGCGTTATCAGTAACAAAAAGAAAGTCATAGACAAGATTCATCAGATAATGAAGGCATTGGCTCAAAATCCAACCTTGCTATAGAGATTAATCTCATTAGGTTTGCTGGTGGTCTGGGCGTCGCCGGGGGGATTCCCAAGTGTTATTCAATATGAAGCAATCGTCGATCCATGATGTCCAATCGACAATCATTGTGCTTTATATGACCATGTATATGGTCTAGAGTCTGCAACATATCCCTACTCGAATCTTGACTTTCCATTAGAACTTTTCCCAAAAGAAATTTCAATGTTTAGTAAAGATCTATGGCCTGCATGTATTGATTCTCCCCGATCCTCATTTTCCTAGTGTTTGGGAGCCACACTTCCCCATTCAGCTCTCATTACAACATCTGAAAATGAATATCATTGAGACATCGTTTCCCTTTCTCCCTAGTTCAGTTCTTCTTGAACATGCATGGGGATCTGATCTCGATATCATGTTGCATATCCTGCTTCCTTGTTCTGTAGGTGAGTATTCCCTTGATGGGAACATTCTTCATAATATGTTTATCCTCTTTGCATCTAGCCCCTCTACCTTGTCATGGTGATATTTCTTTTAGTGATTAGAGTTGGGGAATATGTGCTTTGTGTTAGAGAATCTAGGGCAAAGTAGTGTCGTGATGATTCTCCGAGACTTGATAACAAATTGTGAGGTCTTTTTACAATTTTTCTTCTTCTTATTATTAATGTGGGTCTTTCGTCAAACTGCTATCAAAACAAAATAATAAGAACACAGAATTTGGCTCTCTGCCAGGGACAAACCCTCTCCACTCTTGAGAGTAAAACCCTTTGTAAGATTTCTCTTATTGAATATTCTTATTTGAACAATTTCCAAACCCTAGACCCTTGACTAGGATATCATCAAAGCATCAGTCAAATCCTTCCTCTTTCTGCACTATCACTTTTGGCACTTCTTCTGGCACTTAGTCTTCCAGCACTTCGTCTTCCAATTAGAGTCCTTTTTCACCTTAGAGAGATGGGCTCTTGTGAGTTCTTGGAGTCTTGATATCTCACCCAAACAAAATACGGTCAGCTGATGTCATCCCCTTACTGCACCTCGCACGTGTGACTGTTTCTAGCCCTAGAAACAATCCTCTTATTCCTCGATTGTGTTTCTCCTTCCTTCATTTGTGAGGCTACCTTCAACGCTGGAGTAGGAGGCCTTTGTAGGCCTAGTTACTAGCCCAAACCATAAATAATATGTCACTGCAACTTTACTGTTGATCTGGCCGCAGTATGTCCTTTATTCCTTCGCACGTGTGGTTGTAGCTGCTTCAGAAATGGTCTCCTTACCTTCGTTGTTCTGTCTCCTTAACTTGTTGTCTTCATTACCCTTTTTCTGCCCTTGTCTTCGTCTTTTTAGCCCTCCTCTTGTATGCGGATTTCAGAGTGAAGTGTGCGCTATCTTTTGGAGTGGATAACCTCTATAAATAGAGGTTTGTCCCTCCAATTAAGCTGACATGACTGGCTGATTTTAGGCCGACTTACAATTTTCATTATAATTCAATTTTTACCCATCATTTTTCTGCTTGTAGACTTCGTTGGTTCTTGGAGAGGATTTGGCCATGCTTGGAGGTGTTCCCATGATCTTGTATGATGACTTACATGATGTAACATGCCCTAAAACGTCTCATTATAATTACATTTTGACTTTGAATCTCTAGAAGCACTTAAAAATGTGCTTGTCCTATTTTCAATGAGCAATAAACTCATTAATAAATAATATCAAAATAAATTCTCTTTTCTTGAATAAATACAAATATCCAAATTACATATATGGATACTGAACCTAGTTACATTTTCTCCAACACTCCCTCTTAACTAGGGAGGTATTCATACAATATTACAAGGTGTTTGGCAATTTTCAATCTTGAAGAATTCACATAAGAGTAACCAGATTAGCAATCCATCTATTATAGCATCATATTCATCAGCATTGTCATAGTGCAAGGGCTTGACTAAAAACTCCATCTCTTTACGAGACCATGAGCCATAATGTTGGTGAGACCAATGATTTGTAGACACCTTCATCATGGTCTCTCAAGGTACATACCCACCCGGGTGTTCACGAGTATGACCTTCTAGGACTATTATTATCTTGGGTTCCTGGCCCTCAAAGAATATCGGTCCTCTTGCCTACTCTTGTCTTGGATGTCCTACACATCCTCAAAGAGTATCAAATGCCAGATGATTACCTAATCCTCCCATTCTTTCTTCCCAAGTGAAGACAAGAATGTTGTGTCTATCTTGTGTCTACTTTTCCATTCATGGCCTTCATCTAGATTTACGGTTGTTAGTCATCGTCTAATGCATGACCCATGAAATGGAAAATACAATTGTCACTCCTTTGTAATTAGGGGTGATCCAAAACTCCCTCTTGATCAGGGACTTGTCAGGGCTCCCTTTTAACTGGGGACTCTTTCCTTTATCAACAGCTTCTTCTTCGTGGGTCCTTCAGCTGCATGATCTCCTTCCTTTTTGATGGCATGAAGTCTTTGATCAAACTTCTTCTCGGTAGGGCACCATCCATCGATCACTTTCCTTCTTGGTTTGTCATGTCATTTCTTTGTGGAAAGTGAATATCAGGTTCTTGTCATCTTGGCTACTCCTTTGTCATTTTTTCCATGCTTCAGAATGCTCTCCTTATGGATGTTCCATCGCACTTGCTAGGTTACATGCTTTGACCTAGTAGCCCATCATAACTTCATCCTGATATTGCTTCAACATTTATGTTTCTTTTGTTGGATGGCTTCATCATCACGACATCTATGTAGAGTAGAATCAGTTATCTGCACCTTCATATCTCTAAGGCCTTCATAGGTGTCAAGGTTCCTTTCTTCTTTTATGAGAGATGTCCTGCCTACTTTCGGGAGATATATTTTCAAGGCATTTTTTCAGATAATGATCCTTGGTGATCATGGTTTTCTTCACATGCTTGATCTCTTTCTTCATTTGCATTTTCCTCAGATAGATAGGTCAACCATCTAATGCTTCTTGTGAGCAAATTCCTTCATTACTTGCTTTCTGGACTTGTCAACATTTCTTCTTGCTTCTTAGTCAGCAATTATGATGCTCCTTATGTGAGCATATTCTTTTGTTGACCTTCATTGCATTGTAGTGCATGCCTTCGAGCATGTCCTTGGTGAAAGAGATTATTTCACGCTTGATCATATTTTACTCATGACTCAATAACATACAAATGATAACATGACTAAAACTTTGATGCATACATACCTCATTTGGATTCTCCTTTGATCATCCTTTGGTGTGGTCCTTCTTGATTCATCTTAGCTTGCTTGCATATCATCCTTTTCTTGAATCCCATGAATGGGATTCCCAATGAGACATCTGCTTTGGTCCATGAACCTTCTTTTGAAGATTCTATCATAGGATCTTAAAGATCCTTACCTTACAAATGTTTCCTTTCTTTTTGATGATGTAGGTTTTCTAAGATTCTTATCATGATCAATTTTCTTTCATCATATATGAGGTCCTATACTAGGTATGCTTCTTCTACACAAATATCTTGAGCTATATTTGTCATGCTCCTATATTCTAGAAGATATTTCTACTTATGCATTTTTGTTCTTATCATAAATGCTACATCTACATGAGTGTCTACAACTTTATGTACATTATGCTGCTAGATTCTAGAGGGTGATTCTTAGCCATGCAATTGAATCTATTCCTACATGCTCCTATTAAGTATAGAAGTAAAGAGTTTGACCTAGTCATAGTAGAGATCCGGAGGATCTTCCTTCTTTTGCATCTTTCCTTCTTCTTTCATCTCTTGAGTTATGTGAGCTTCTTCCCTCTTCCTTTTGTTATCGTTGTCCTTCTTAAGATTAGGGAAATTCCTTTTATAATGTCCATATTCTTGGCATACAAAATATTGGATTTTGGACATGTCTTTGTTGTTTGTTCTTCGTGGACCAAACTTGCCAAATTTAACCTTTCTTTTAGTTGTGTAGCAAATGCTTGCTCCTTTGATCCCACATCTTCTTTTGCCTTGAGTCTGGTTTCCTCTGTTCTGCATAGAGACCACATTTCACTGAGAGTGGTTGCTTCCTTCTTTGCATAAATTTTAGATGTGAAGTTTCCCCACGCCTCAAGTAGAGCATTGAGTACAATAGTTTTCATCTCTCTGTCAGACATGACTTCCCCAAGCTCTTGAAGTTGATCTCTTATTTAAGAGATTTTCATGAAGTAGGAAGCTATTCCTTCTTTTTTTTTTTTTATCTTCATCTTGTATAATTCATTCCTTAAGGATATTACTTCTCTGGTTGTGGACACAGAGAATAACTCTACTATCTTATCATAAATTTCTTTCGATGTCTCAAACTTAGAGACATAGGGAATGAGAGAGTCTTTGATTGATTCTATCGAAATCCTTTGAGCTCTTGTCTCATCCTCATTTTACTTGGCTAAGGCTTGAGTCTGCTCCTTAGAAGACTCAAGCCTCTTCTTGATAAGTTCTAGGAGTTCATTCTCCTTGAGAATTAGATCAGTCCTCTTCTTCCATGCAAGAAAGTTATTGGTCCCTACCAATTTATTGCTTTCCTTGCAAAAGGACATTGATGTATATTCAGAAGGGGAGATGTACTTACTTGATATATTTTGAGATGTAATGGAATTTATTCCTCCTTGTAAGCTTGGTGGCTTGTCTTTCATGGATCTTGATGCTCTTCAAGTTGCCTTATTCAAGTGGACTTGCTTGATTACTTGTAGCTTGATGTAGGTCCTGCTTCAATTTGCTCTTCTTTTTAGGTGCTTTTATGTAAGGCTCTTTCTTCTAGGTTTGTAGACCTCCTTGGTGAATGATGGATTGTAGA
Organism: Pinus tabuliformis; assembly: GCA_031772625.1. Taxonomy (NCBI): domain Eukaryota; kingdom Viridiplantae; phylum Streptophyta; class Pinopsida; order Pinales; family Pinaceae; genus Pinus; species Pinus tabuliformis. Next base: position 633,081,630 of record CM062819.1, on the reverse strand, counting down.
CCCTTCTTGTCCTTGAAGTGATTGAGACTTCTAGGCTTGATGCTTCAACTTTGTAGATGTTTCTCCTTGATGAGTGTTCTTGAGTTTCTGTTTCCTTGATGTGTCACCTTACCTCTGATACCATGTTAGAGAATCTAGGGAAAAGTAGTGTTGTAGTGATTCCGCGAGACTTTACAATAATTTGTGAGGTATTTTTACAATTTATCTTCTTCTTATTATTAATGTGTGTGTTTCATCAAACAGCTATCAAAACAAAATAATAAGAACACAAAATTTGGCTCTTTGCTAGGGACAAACCCTCTCCACTCTTGAGAGGAAAACCATTTGTAATATTTCTCTTATTGAAGCTTCTTATTTGAGCAAGTGTCAAACCCTAGACCCTTGATTAGGATATCCTCCAACCATCAGTCAAATCCTTCCTATTTCTGCACTGTCACTTGCGACACATCTTCCAACACTCAGTCTTCCAGCACTTCGTCTTCCAATTAGAGTCCTTTTTCACCTTAGAGAGATGGGCTCTTGTGAGTTCTTGGAGGCTTGATCTCTCACCCAAACAAAGGACTGTCAATTGTTGTCATCCCCTTATTGCACCTCGCACGTGTGACTATTTCTAGCCCTAGAAACAATTCTCTTCTTCCTTGGTTGTGTTTCTCCTTCCTTCGTTTATGAGGCTACCTTCAACGCTGGAGTAGGAGGCCTTTATAGACCTAGTTACTAGCCCAAACCATAAATAATATGTCACTGTACCTTTATTGTTAGTCTAGTCGCAGTCAGTCCTTTATTCCTTCGCACGTGTGGTTGTAGCTACTTCAGAAATGGTCTCCTTACCTTCGATGTTTTGTTTCCTTAACTTGATGCCTTCGTTACCCTTTTTCTGCCCTTGTCTTCGTCTTTTTAGCCCTCCTCTTGTATGTGCATTTCAAAGTGAAGTGTGTGTTATCTTTTGGAGTGGACAACCTCTATAAATAGAGGTTTGCCCCTCCAATTAATCTGACATGACTAGTTGCTTTTAGGCGATTTTTTTTTTTTTTTTTCTAAATAAGATTAATCTATTAACAAAGAAAGGGGGTAAAATTACAACGTGACCGTAGTCAAAAACTCTGCTCTAAAGAGAGGCAGAACTGTCAAGATAAGCATATAAGAAGACTACCCGTAGGCAGTGAACTCATTCTTGAACCAGTAATCAGGACCCACGCAGGGGAACAGGTTAAGATCCTCTTGATGTTGCAGGATAAACAAAAATTCAAAAATACACCAGAATTCCACATAGCTGTTTGCACAAAAAACTTGCCCAGTTGTATGGGCCGCATGGCATGTAGACAAAGCAAAAGTGAGCATACTAGTCATTTGGAGGCTCTTCCACAATGCAACACCATCCGAAATTAGGCAGATCCCTTGCATGAGCAGCATTAGGCTTGGAAGGACCAGGATCAACTGACGCCATCACCATATCTTGAGCGCTATGAACTTGAGCATCTGGAGCCTGCAAAGACGCACTGCCAATCCCCAGCTGGAGGGTCGAAGATGGAACAGAGACAGACCCAAATCCCTCTGGATGAGAGCTAGAATCCTCCGTCTGAGCTGCCTCATGGAAAACCACTGAGATATGAGTTGTTATCCTTGGGTGATTCAGAGAGTTGTTGAAGGTGAAAATTGCGGAGCCAGATGTGGGAGGTGGCCCTGGGTGGTGGTTGGAAGAATGAAGCCGCCCTCTCCCACTGCGGGTGCTGGGGTAATGGCCTGCAAACAACTCACTGGAAAGGGAAGGCGACTCGGAGGAAGGGCTGGAAGGCGCGCGCCGGGGCTGGCCTCTTCGGCACCGCATTCTATGTTGCAAGCGAGGCATCAGGGAGATAGCAGCAGCGGGATAGAAGCAAGGCTGAGCAGCAGCGTTGACAGGGTCAGAGAAAATCAGATAGACTTTGAAACAAAGGCCAGAGGCCCAAGAGAAGAGCCAGTGGATTGACTGAGGCCGCTCCGCCAAAAGAATAGAGCAAAGCTCTGAATTATCCTCCCCTTTCAAGTCACGAGAGGCCTCAGGGATGGCCGAACCAACATCAAACAGACAGAAATCAGAGTTGAGGCCAGAGGCTAGAAAATGATGCGAGTGAATCGACGAAGGTGATTCCACAGCAAGCCCATGGCTGAACCTTAATTTATCATCCTCTTGCGTGCATCGAGAAGCACCCTCCATAATTGTTGCATTGAAGAACGTCATGTTCTGAGGCACGCCGGAGTGTGCGGAGGAATTAACCAACGCGATGGACATGATGGGAGAACCAGAGCCTCTAGAGTGGAAGCAGATGAGCCCTGCTCTTCGCAAATGCCGAGATCCATCTTCCATGCATCTATTAACCTTTCTGTACTGGGTAGGCAGGTGTCGATCCACCTCACCACACCCCTGTCCCTTCACATTTAAGGCTGGATTATACACCTGCATTCGGGAGCTTTTAGGCCAACTTACAGTTTGCATTATAATTCAATTTTTACCCATCGTTTTGCGACTTGTAGACTTCGTTGGTGCTAGGAGAGTATTTGACCTTGCGTGGAGGTGTTCCCATGACCTTGTATGATGAATTACATGATGTAACATGCCCTCAAAGGGTCTCATTATAATTACATTTTGAATTTGACTCTCTAGAAGCACTTCAAAATGTGCTTGTCCTATTTTCAATGAGAAAGAAACTCATTGATAATAATATCAAAATAAATTTTCTTTTCTTGAATAAGTAAAAATATCAAAATATGAAGACCGAACCTAGTTACATTTTCTCCAACACTTTGTTGCAAAAAATAAGTAGAAATGTGTGGTAGAGCAAGCAAAAAAAAGGTGGTCCACATCAAGAGTCATTATTGCCTTGTAACACACATTTTCAACCCTCCCCCCACATTGATATACAAGGTAATTCCCCCGCTTATTTCCCCATTATGAGAAAATTCCTCTGTCTGAAACGAGAGCAAAGCCCCTCCTTCCTCCCCACTTTGGTGAATGATAACAGGGAACATATTCATGCCCAACCTAGCCTCCATCGTAGACAATAAAGAGCCACACTAGCCCAAAGAGGACTCTCAATGCCACTAGAAAGCTCCCAGCTAAATAACCTCCAACCCTAACCCAACTCCAATAATAAGACAAGTGATTGAGAACCTTAAATAACCTATTCCATCACCATATAGCGATGCTGGTCTCAGAGCCTATAAATCCTCCCTCCACATAACTAATCCAATTAGCACTAGATTTCCCTAGGAATGTTCCCAGATTACCTTGTAACTCCCATTCCCTGCTTTAATACAAACTTATTCATGAGGAAACAACATTATGAGGAGGCACATTGCCTAATTTTGCTAGTGGCCCATCTAAAAGGGAGGAAGGTTCCGTAATATAATTATGCGGAGACAAATTGTAGTCTAAACTTATTGAGGAATACCAGATCATAGAGTGATTGTTACCTAGTGAGAGGTCATTTCGCTTGCTTGTTCCACCCAAGCTGTTGTCCATTCAAATCCTACTCCCTTACCTAATTACTGAGTGGAGTAGTCGTTAGGTTTAGTGCATCTCGACTCCCCCTAGCCACTGGAGCTCTAAACTTGATGATAGCCAATTTTCCACAGACTCTCCACCAATTTCCATAAACTATCCACACCTTAGCAAGTGTCTGTAAAGAAACACTTAATAGATTATGGACCATTGTTGATTCTTCCTCTCTTTGTTCACTAACTAGATTTGTATCTTGTATAATTAGGATTTCTTCCCATTCATTTAACTTTGATCAATATCCTTTGCCTTCAACATTGCCATACTATTGAATATAAATTATGTCTCCCTTGAACAGATCTAGCTGTCACTCTCCTTTGCTTGGTGTTCATGCATTTAGTGAATTATTCCGCTAATTGAATTTGATAGTAAGCGTAATCCAGTGGCATGTAGTGTGCTGGAGTTTGTATCCTCCATTTCCATTAAATACCTTTAGCTTGGCTCCATCACCAATCTTCTCACACATGTAGGATCTCCCATCACATTCATTCTTTGGTATATCATCTAGCTGGAGATGTGGTTTGATGAGCCTTGTCATATTCTGCCAACTACATGGGCCATATTGCCATGCCCCCCTTCCTATTGGTCAAGCAAAGCAGTGGAAACCTAACTGTCCCTCCCAACACACACTTATCTAGTCACCCCATCCCGGGGATTATTTATATTTAAATATTAATTAAGATATAATATTTATTTAAATATTGTTTATGATTAAAAATTTATATATAATAAATTTAATATGTAGGTTTTTAAATTTAAATATAAATGAGTAAATTTTATTTATATCAACGATTGTGGCAAATGCAAATGGATAGGTTAGATGAGAAGATGATCCCTGTAGAACTAGGGTGTTTTAGTAGTTGGAAATTCATGGCTTACATTCTTTAAAGACCCAAAATTATACCCATTCTTAGAAAGGATTACCATATGAAAAATTATTGAGATCCTTAAAGTTCTAAAATTACCCATTGAACTACATATTACAGGAAGACAAATTAGCAAAAGAAATTTCCTTGTTTGATGGAGGTTGACTGCTCAAAGCAAAGGAAGAGGGGCCTTCCACTACAAGGCCTAGAAATACATAATCCACACATAGAGGAGATTGTACGAGAAATTGATCCAGGTTAATTATCTTGAGAACCGCCTGCTCAATTATGTCCACACATCACTTCAAGTGCCAAAATATGATAATTAGAACCTCCCATCTAAAACCCAAGGTGCCTTCAAGCACAATCAAATGCTTCTCTACAACATCTAGATCCTCCCACAATGCTTTGATTTCCATGTTATTCTAGTGTAGGTAATTGTGAGTTTCTCACAAATCACCTTAATTCATGGCATCCATGTTCCCATCACTGTGGAACTGGATCCATTTGGCTTGCTTAGCTAGATCAATGGGAAGGACAAAATTCCCCTCTACATCCTTATCACCATATAATTCCAAATAATCGACTGATAAGAGAAGAGGCAAATTAACCACCACCAAATGAGCCATGAATGGAGGTCAATATATCCCACAACTAGTGTGTGTGAAGGGACAGAGGAGATTATTTCCTCGGGTGGTAATAATACTAAACATAATGTCAAAGAGTGGATATGGGATTGCATAGTTGCCTTCTTCATGCAAAGATATAAATGTCGGCATACACTCGTTGATCCACAGTGATGTGACACTTGATGTATAATGGAACTTAAAGAATTGGCTAGTTGAAAAATGGCTTTGGGATCAACCAATTTATTGTTATGCATTCACTTCATGCCTAAGATCTCTAGCCTTTGATCCAAATTGCATGTGTCTCAAGATGATGAATGAATCATCTAAGATAAGTAGATACCTTGAATGACATGAACATGCCAAGATAATCCTTGTGGAAAAGCATATGCCTCTCCTAGATTGTTAGAGAGAACTCTTAATTACTATATATATTGTCCTTAATTATTCTTCCTTGTAGAAGAACATATGGCTCTGCGAAATTATGAGAAAAAACTTTTAATTACTATTATTATTATTAATAAATAATGTATTTTTATAAAATTAAAGAAAGAAATAAAAAAGACAATAAAAATACTGAAATTATGTTTATACATGCTACATATCTTATCACATTGGTTGGGGGTTAATATACTTATATTAGGGTATGAGATAATTTGCGAAATTTCATTATTCAAAATATAATTATTGTGTAAGATGTTGATGGTTAAAGTTTAATGTGAAAAACTAAGTTTTGAATTCATTCATATTAGTAATATAATCATAATGTTTGGTGTAGTGAAATATATACTTTTTTTTTTTCTAATAAAGTATTGAAAAAAAATATATTAATAAAATTAAAATAAAAAACTATAATTATTTTAAATAAAATTTGAAATAATAGAAATTTTAAATATATACAAATTTTGGAATACAAAGTTATTATAATATAATATATTATTTTTAAAATTATTTGTTATAATAAACTATCAATTTATGACACATAATAATAAGGTCTATTAAGTTTGATATCTTATTTGCAAAAATTCAATCAATATTATATAAAATGAATTATATAATTAGAATTGTCTTAAATTTTTATTTAAAATATGTGTAGAGAAGGATAATTTGATTTGCATTTGATTTAATCTTTAAGTCATGAGTACATATATAAATTTTTAATATTAAAAATTATTATTTTAAAGATTAAGTCATGAATGCTATATAAATTTGTAATATTGAAAATTAGTATCTTATAAATGTAATAATGTATGAAAAGATTATTCCATTTGTATTTATTTTATTTTTTAATTAATGATAAAGATAGAAAAATACATAAATAAATAAATAAATAAATGTATCATTCTAAGTTGTAATGCAGTGATTTTTAATTTTTTTATTTTAGAAATATATATATATATATATATATATCAATTAGCTTTATCAAATTTTAAAATAGTAATTAACTATCCCCCGATCGGGGTGATAAAGAGGGAATGTACGAAAAAGTGGACAGCGCAAGGGAGAGGATGGCCAGGACGGCCACCTACTGCCCTCACCGTAGATCAAATGGCTATGGTGGCGTCCTGCATGCCTGCGGGAATTTCAAGGCAGCGTAGTGGAAGGAGTGAAGGGGGAGAGGAGGTAAGAAGTGGCGGCAGTAGTGGGATGGGATGTGGGCCAGATGGGCTGGGGTACATGAGGGTGGTAAGGGTGGGAGAAAAACTTAGTATGCAGTGAAGGGAGAAGGAGAACGGTGCAGCGCAGGTGCAGGGATCTTCGGCGGGCGAGCGTGATTACGGGTATGTCCCCCTTGACTCTCCTCTTGCATTTCACTCTGGCCTGTTTAGTTTGGTGGAGGGAGGGGGAACGACGGGAATTGCTGGGGAGGGGCGGCGCATGAGCGGGTTTGCTTCTTACACGGCCCTGCATAGTAAGGCGGTAGAGAGTGGTAAGATGGGATTTGCAGGAGAAGGGCTGAGGCTGAATGGGTCAGAGGGTTGCATGGTGAGGAAGAGAGAGGATCAGAGCATAGGTATGTTGGGGAATTGTAGTAGTGGGGCAGAGGGTCAGCCCGAGGATTCCAAGAACCCTATCCAGGCGGAGGGAAGCATGACAGAGAGCTTGGCCACCTTCCTTTGTCCAGGGGGAGAGAGACCTCTGACGCTACAGAACAACGGGGGTGGTTGGAGTGGGGCAGGAAGGCTAAGTGACAAGGAAATGCTGACTGATGGGAAGATTATAGCACCCTGAAAGCTAACCTTTGCTATTGATAACTGCAAGCAGGAGGCGATAAAGGAGAAAATGGCTCGCCTAGGTAGAGGCAGGGGTCGCGGAGGCAGAGGGCGACAGAGCCAGCCGTGCTGAAACGAGCCGTCAACCTCGGCGCCAACAAGTTAGAGGAAAGGAAGGAAAACCATGAGGACGACAGTCCAGGAAGCTGCTTGAGCCTATAGAGAAGGGACGGACGCAGACATTCGGCAGCTAATTCAAGAGATGGAAGACAATATAATGGAAGAGGAATCAGAACCTGAGATGGAGGAATGGGGAGATATTATCCTCGACCCAGGGCATACTAGAGGTCGAATGACATTGTATCGGCAAGCTCTGCATGTGTACTAGGTTTTAAAGCGTTTACTAGCTAAGGCTCTAGAGCAGGTGGCAGGAGAAGTGGCAGCAATAGCTCAAGGCATGCCTAATATTAAAAAGGAAATGAAAAACTTGCAGATCATCATGATAATGCAAGACAACAAGCTGGATGAAATCCAGCAACAGCTGAGGAAGTTGTCACCCGCACCAAATGACTCGACGACAGCACCTGTTAATGCAGATTTTGATGAAGAAGACCGGAAGGATTAGTCCTTTACAATTTTCTTGTCTGATTATTTTGCGGCCAACTTTTCTTTTCAGACGTTTGTATGTTAGTTTGTAGTATGTTTAGTGTTTTTAGATGTGCTGTTCATGTAGCATGGATAGAAAGACTAATTAAATTTTGTTATTGGATGGCATATAACAAACTTAGGTGGCCAACAGACTTGGTTTCCCATATGGGCAAGTTGAGGCCACCAAAATGTTGTATCTGGACCAACTTGTTTTTTTAAATAGAAAAGGAAGGTACCACCCTAGCTTACAAAAAAAATAGTAAATAATTATATTCATCAAATTTTCAGACAATAATTTTTATAGAAAGAATATCTCAAACATAAATTTCATAATTAACTAATTTATATTTAATAAATATGATAAATATTAATTTCATAACACTAAAACGGTCAAAATTTAAAATTTCTTTATTTTTTAATTGCATTAGGTGCTCTCTAAACAAGTCTGATAGACATGTTGTAATATAATGTCTTGTAAACATTTTGTTGTGCTTAGAGTCACTCTCCAATTCAATATATGGTAGAAATGTTGTAATATAATGTCGTGTAAACATTTTAACATGGTTTTTTTTTTTTTTTTTTTTTTAATTATCAATAAAACATATTGACTAAGTCAAATTATATAAAACTTAAAAAAATAAAAATTATTATTATTATAATTAATAAAAAGGAGCCTAGATCTATCTTAACGCTCCATCTATCAAGAATGGAAAGCGATGAAAACTCATGACATGCAAATTTCTTTAAAAGTGAAAAAAAATTAAAAAATCTAAATCTAGAATTAATATAGAGCTACACTCATATTATAAAATTTATAAACAAATTAATTAATTTATATTTAATTTAATTTTTAAATAACAAAAATAAAAATTAATTTAATAACGGTAATTTATATATATATATATATATATATATATATATATATATATATATATATATATATAATAAAAATATTATGAATGTTGAGAGATCTTTCTCTAAAAATCACACAAAATAATTTAAATCGATGTGTTTAGAACCATCTAGTGTGGTTCATAACAAGATGAAAAACCAGATCATGGCATTAAGATTAAATAGATGAAGAAAGATCTTCATCTTATCATGAGGATGAACCACATTAAATGGTTCAAAACACATAGACTTACAGAAAAATCTCTCAACATTCATAATATAAATCACAAAAACTTGAATTCAAAAATAAAAATATTAATAAATGTATAAACAAATAGGAAGAATAATAAAAATATTAATAAATGAATAAATAAACTGTACGAATAATAAAAATACTAATAAATATATAAACCCTTGATTTATATTTAATCTATTTTTAAATAAAAATAAATATTAGTTTAATAATTTTAAAAATTACCAAAATATTTTGTAGTTATATACCTATACAAAAAACAATGGACCACCATTTTAAAAGTCTGCTATTGAGTTTCAAATTATATACAAACGACAATATATCAACTTTTTAAAAGTCTGGTATTGAGAATGAAATTATATACGAATGACAATGTATCAACTTTTTAAAAGTCTGGTATTTTTCTCTGTAAAAGTATGCCTCAGTAGACACCTCCCCTTCTGTGAACCGGAATTTTTAAAATAAAGGTAAGAATCAGTAAAAATTGAATTGAAATTAATTATACTAAACTCTTACATATAAACCGATCTTAATAAACTCGTGGTTGCATCTGATAAAGAGAGTAATTGGATAGGGTAGGTTCCGACCAAAAGAATCGCATGGAGCCAAGTTTAGCATGTACGTTGCACGACGCGTCGTAAAACGCAAGGATTCTTCCCTCCTTTCGCGATCGTTCGTGTCGCTGCAAGCTTCACATTAGCTCATAAATGGCGGTTACACTAAGGGAAAACGCGTGGGTTCTCCGCCCATCCATAATACTTCATGCCATTCAAGCCTTCCATAAACTCATAAATGACACTTATAATAAAAGTGAAATGCTTAGTTAAGAGGAGGGGAAAAATGTGGCATGTTATTGACTTTGATTGGACCAAGGTGAGTCCTCCACCATAGCTTTGATTGGAGGATTAATTCACAAATACTATAACCTTTTGACTTAGTCTCTGAGGATTAATCCACATGTAGAGCCATTTGATTTGGTACAAGGCTAATCCACATATATAACCTTTTGGTTTAGTCCTGGTTTAATGCTCATTGCTTATCTATTTGGAAAATACTATGGATTCATGAAACATACTGCCTTTTGATTTTGGTCCTGGTTTAGTGCTGGTCTATTTTTTTATTTCGGAAAGTACCCTGGATTCATGGAACCAGTGCTGTTTCTATTAGTGGGGCAAATAAGATAGAAGTATCCCCCGGGCCATGAGACACTTTTGGAGCTTTATTCGCTGGGGGGTTGTACACGGATATATATCTGAAATTACTGGGATTCATAGCTGATTTGTTCGTTGTAGCCTTCTGGAATATCTTCTGCAATATTATTCAACCAGAATGGCTTCGACTAAGAGATCTCATCGTGTAGGATTATTGTATAGTTTTGCATTAATTGTGATCAATATTATCAGTTTTCATGCAACAGTGCTGGTTGCAGCCCATGTGGGAGAGGTCAAGAGGCCCAAATTGTGTAAGTCTTCTAAAAAAAATGATGAGCTGAAAGTGGGTCTGACGCTTGTGGAGAGAGCAGCAAGTACTGGAGCTGGCAAGTATCGAACCGTGACACAGTTTGCAATATTCACTTGCACTGGATCAATCATTTAGATTTTAATTAAGCTTTTTAACAACTAGATTTTCTGAAACTTTATAAGAAGAAATGTTTGAACAGAAATGAAATGCATTTTACCAGTCTATTCGATCTAAATGATACATTAGATGCATTAAAAATAGACAGCAAAACATACCTGACTAAAGCTGCATCATGAAGTACGAAGTTGCATAGATACATATAGACTTAGAAAGTTTGCACAATATCCAAACTCAAAATAAAGGACTTCAAATATGTAAATTAATCTATGTACTTAGTTACAGGATACACATGGCAACTATGATTCAATATTGGTATTGAATAGCAAAGCAAAACTCTTCAAACATGTGCTTTTCAGTACTAAATCTGATTTTATAGCTCACATCTGCAATCCTCCACATGTTCTGTTAATGTTTGTTGGATGTTTGGAGAAGAGGGTTGCATGATATACTCCTGCATGCACAGGAGGCTCCTGCATTATGAATGTAGTGAATGGTAATTGTCATTCAATCTAGATATTGAATAGCACAACAAATTCTGCAAATCAAACATTTGGTTTGCAATACTAAATCTGTTTTTCTATCTCATATCTGCAGTCCTTTACATGCTTTGTTATTGTCTATCAGAAGTTTGGAGAAGGGTCTTGCATTGTATACTCCTGCAAAAGTTCGGAGAAGAGAGTTGCATTTTATACTCTTGCAAACTAGAGGAGGCTCCTGAAGTTTGAAACTTGTGAATGAGTTCTATATAAAAATTGCTGCTTGAACAGTCAATGTCTATATATTTATTTTGTAGGCAACAAATATAATTACTTCTGGATCAATCACCCATCACTACCCATTTTTTTTTAAAGGTAAAATACATTTATTTTCACCCTAAATATATTAAATTAAGTCTCAAAAATAAAAAATGTCTGAATCTCTTCCTACGATACGCATGTACTTGGATTTTGGAGAGTCATAATATCATATGAAAGATGCATAAAAAGGAAACGGAAGTCTTCTCCACACAGGCTCCAGCAGTGTAGAGCACCTGACCGCTTTAGTCACAGTTATAAAATTCTTTCAAAGAATCTGAAATATATGTTCCTTCCTCTTCCTTGTCGAAAATTTACATGCAAGCAAAAACTTGAAATTTGAAACACTGTGATTGGTATATTAAATTTTTTGTTTCCTCTGGAAGTTAGTATGAATAGAAGATTGTTCTGGGTCATGTAAATCAGGAACTGATAGAATGCTTTTCTGATAGGAATTGGTTTTTACCATCTTTTTAATGTTCTAAAGCCCTATAAGAATTGATGCCATGCAGTTTGCCTGGATGGATCTTTACCGGCATACCGTTTTGATAGAGGATCTGGCGCAGGAGCAAACAATTGGCTTCTTCAGTTTGAGGTGATAGATCTTTTTCTTTATTTTTCTTTTGGCTTGATGGAGGGAGATTGAACTTTAAATCTCATAATTTACATAATACTTCGTAACAGTGGCCATCAGAAACTTCAATCTATGGCAATTAACCTGCACCCGATGAAGCTTGGTATCCACACTCTTGAGATGGGGATTTTCAAGTAAAACTCATAAGCGAATTGGCTGAAAATAAATCTGAACTAATTGTGGCCTTCACTTCCAACAGATCTCCCCTGGACCACAGCGCAACCAACACAATCAGTTGTCTACAATCACGTCATATTATTTTCATGACTTACCAGTCGCCATATCTGCAATGTAACCAGAGAAAATCTATATTAGTCAATCATCTTCTGGCACGAATTTTATAGTAACTTCACCTATACTTGTATTATCTTTATCATTCACATCTGTTTTCGTTCCGCTTTATTTATAAGCAATAATTGCTATAGCTTGCGTTGAATCATTGATATTGTCATTGCTACATTCTGTCCGACAGATTCTCTATCCTATTTAATATGTTGTTCGCCTGAAAATATCTTTAGTAAATCTCAATTAGAGAATTTGTGTTGCCATGGAGAATAATTACTTTTTGATGCCCGCGTCTGCCTAACAAAAGCCATCTTGTTTCATACCAGGGTGGGGGATGGTGTAATGACACGAACGACTGCGCTCTTCGATCGAAAACACGCAGGGGTTCAACTACCCTCATGAATAGGACGGGTGCATTTTCAGGCATTTTGAGCAACAAGCCTTGGGAAAATCCAGGTAAGTCACAAATCTCATGTTTTCACTTTACCAATGAAAGCCATCTCTTTTTCTGTCTCATGTGAGAAAAAAACTCGATGAATGCTCCAGCAAACTTCATCTGAAATTTATGCTATGTTATTTAAATTGATGTGAAGATGTTATTAAATCTGGCAGCCATTGCCCGCAACGTAACCGAACCAGCAACTAGCTATATATGAACGAGCTGTAGGTGACCTTTCAAAATACTATTACTATGGTGTCCACTTACATAATTTGCTTGCTGGTACCAAATATGTGGATCTGCAATCTTTTAACATCTAACGAGATATATTCTGCGAGATTTTCTAGGGATTCTCATCTGTGTAGAGTACGTACACTATTGTCACGAGTTAGGAACCCAACACTTTGCCATCTAAAGCTTCTTTCTAGTATGGGGAATCGGACAATGTAACATGTATGGTTTAGGTTGTAACACCCGCTTTCAGAATTTGCTTGCTTGTACCAAACACATGGATTTTCAATCTCTTAAAATCTAACGAGATATCTTCTGTGAGATTTTCTAGGGATTCTGATCTGTGTAGAGCATGTACTCTGTATATTATTGTGGAACCATGATTTTGCTCATGCGCAGAATCTGCAAAACAGTTGTAGCAGCAGAAACGTACGATATCGGATGACCTGTAATTTCGTAACCCCTGAGTATGTTTAGTGATAAAGATCGACAGATAAGCCTCACTGGTTTCCCTGTTCTGTTGTCATGGGTTAAGAACCCCATACTTGCCATTCAGAGCTTCAATCTAGTCAGGGGTGTCAGGCTTTGTAGCATGCATGACTTAGGTTGTAAAACCCTCTCTCAGAATCTGCTTGCTTGTACCATATATTTGGATTTGCAAACTTTTAATATCTAACAAGATATCTTCTGAGATTTTCTAGGGATTCTAATTTGTGAAGAGTATGTATATTATTGCCCAACGATGGTTTTGCTCATGCACAGAATCTGCCACACAGGGGTAGCAGAAATGTGCTATATTGGATGACCTGTACCTTCCTAACCCCTAAGTATGCTTAGTGATAAAGATCGGCAGATAAGCCTCACTGGTTTCCCTGATCTGTTGTCTTGGGTTAAGAACCCCACACTTGCCACTCAGATAAACCTCATTTTAGTTTGGGGATTCAGGATCTGTAATATGTATACCTTAGGTCGTAAACACCAGTGTTCAATGTAAAAATTATATTGTTTTTTCTCAAGTAAAGCTCAAATATTTAGGATGTATTTTGAAGGATTATTTAGGGCTTTGTGGTCCATTCAGGTTGCCACAGGTTACCAGTGCTTCGAAACTAGAGTATGCTTTGAGGACAAAATACAAGGCCTTGTCAATGGGAAGACGAAGAACAATGCCATATTAAACATTATCATTTGCCACCTTCCCACGAAAATATTATCTTTAAATGAGTATCTAGGCTTAACAGATTCCCCAAGCAAAAGCTTGTATTAAACACATCACTCGTACAGTTGCTTTTCTTTGTGTAGTTGACTCATGGAAAGACAGCAATATTGATCTATTCATCCAAGGGTCTTTTGGGAGTGGGTGGGTCTAAGGGTCTGATTTTTTGATGTAGTACCTTTGATTCCCGTGGTATGTATACTATGCCTATGTTGAGCTTTCCTTGGGCTCTGATATTTTATATATAAAGGTTGTTCGCTTATTGAAACAGCAGCCCCATCCATCCAATACTGGATTCCCTCCCGAAGGCACATATACTTCTGTATCAGAAAATAAAATCTCGTTATTCATTGAAGCACTTGCCATCAGATGTGTATCCAATTCAGGTTGGGTAGTTCCCTCCTTGGCACAAATATCATCAGCAATTAGATTCTCGGTAGTTCTTGAAGCACTAACATTTTTTTCCTCCAGTTATTGCAAAACATCTTCAATGTGTCTTTAAGCTTTTCAGAATATGAATTTCAAGCTATCCTCGTCATTGTATTTTAATTCTCCTTTCGTACACAGATACATATTCCTAAATGGTCTGCACTATTTTATGACTTACAGGCATCATTTCATCTAGAAGCTATGTCAGAAACATGATCCTAGATAACAAGATAAAATGCGTATCCCTAATTGTAGCCAAAACAAGGCTTTGTGGTTTAGGAAACTCTAAGCATGGCCATGGTAGGATTGGCAATTTTTATGTGTCAAATCACTTTACTACTTAAACATTGGATGGTCTCCTAGTGTCCTCAGGTTGAGTATTGGGAACAACGGTGCACTGGTCCTTGGTCCACAACATTCAGTAGATATATCAATCTACTTTTGTATAGGGACATCAAGGTGGTCCTAATTCTATTCTGATGTAGCTGTTGTGCCTTGGCATAGATTGCCTATTGTAAAGGCACCCTTCATCTCAACTTAGCCATCACCCAGTTCTCAAGCACATGATGCTTCATCTATTAAAAGGAAATCTTTAATTTTCCTTAACCCTAACAAACAATAAAATGGCTCATCTTCAAGGGGTATTAAGTGCAACATCTTATAAAGCAAGCTTAGGCTCCTAAGCTATGCACCTAAATCAAAGCAAAACATAAAGAAGTAATAGGTGCACTTGAGTGGTGGAAAAAGTGGGTTGAGGAGAGAGGTAACTCATGCCTCCATGATTGCTCCCTCCTTACATCTATACACTTAGGATCTTGGACCTCCATTAGCTAATCACTTGGCTATGGCACATTGCCCTCAAGTCTTTCCCACGCCACAACCACCATTTTCACACATATGTATAGCTTGATGGGCTAACTTAGGACTTGTCACTTCCCCTTGGGGGTTTGAAACACCTAATAGGGTTATCCATCTAACCATCCCTAACATAACGAGGTAACCTGTTTACGGGACTTGATCTAGTTAGACATTTGAAGGTGAGCTTTGTGTGAAGTATTATTATGCCCCTAGCATTAGGTATGGTCCACTATGATGCATTTATGGTTATTGTCCCTAATGATTGGTGATTTCACTTGATTTTGAGTAAGATTTTGTTAGGTAGCATTTTCATAGCAGTAGATGCCTTTGGAGACATGATTATCCTCTGTCTCAACAATATTCCGGAGGCCATTTTACACCTTCCATAGAGCAAATATGACCTTGTTGAATCGACTTAATCACTGTTAATATCACTGAATCGCAACCATTAATTGTCAACCCAGGGTAGGTCTGTTTATTTCAAAGGAGTATGCACTGTCTATGCCAATACACTTTAGCCAAGAGTAAAAATAAAAGACAGAACAAATGTCATTGAATTTAATTGTAGAAAGTAACACTCATGCAGAAATCAAAAACATTCTACAGAAATGAAACCACACTTCATGTTACCAAGGAAAAGGCGCGCCACACACCACACCACTAACTAAGCCGGCTGGCTGAATATTATGTTCAAATCAATCCTGTGTGATAGCATATCAGAAATCTAGAAACAGAAATAAACCCATTCTGCAAATTACACAGCGATAGAAATAACTTCACACTTACTGAAAGGAACAATAATTAATCTACCACTATGCTATTGCTGCTGCTGCAATCCCTGCTAAAGAGGAGGGCCCTTCCTCCCTAGCAGGGCGCAGGGATGAGATGCGAATTAGTAAAGTCTCAACACCACGTCTGTAAAAACATCAGCAATGCTATTCTTTGTATTAAAATGGTTATGAATTACAAAAGAAAAATAACGATATTGTCCGTCCCATTTACATGGAACTGAGTCCCCTTTATAAGATTTACATGTCCAAAATAAGAAACATATTAGTCATGAGAATCTCACGATTCTCATGCTGATCAATATTGAGAGAGAATAGAAATCGTTACAACAGGTTCTAAATACAAGGCCTATTGCTGTTACATCATTTCTCAAAATCACAACTGCCTTGACTCCTTAGCCGCCCATAGATAATACAATCTTTACGACAACTGTCCTGTGGAATAGTACCCATGGTCCTAGACAGTTGAGGTGTAGTCAACATCCCACAGTGTAACAACAATTCGAGGTGTAACAACAATGCTTGAGGTGTAACAACAATTCGGGGTGTAACAATAATGGTCTGAAACAACAAGTACTCAAAACTCCTTTGTGAATTATCACATCGTTGTTCATCCTTTGGCCATGGACTTTGGAGCATCACCTGAAAGAAATAGAACTAGAGAACTTTTTTCCATAATTGCCTCGGTTAGCCATCAAAAAGATATCACCTCATTCATATTTAACAAAAATGGAAAAATAATATGTCAGAACAAAATGGATTCTTATAACCGGGAAAAAGGTAATTATGATATAAAGTCCACAAGGTCAGAGGTGAAATGGTCAAGGATGGGGGGAAAAGGTGTACAAAATATGCATAAAACCTGCACCGAACAGTAGTGTTTCCCACCTAGAGAAAAGTGTTGGGCTACTTGATGATTTGACATGGTACTTGACACTTTGAGGTATGCCCAGACGCTGAAATGTTGAGCTTATGAATCTTGGTGTTGGAGATATCGATGATGTTCCAAGTGGACCCAAGACACCCCCAGGCTGGCCTTGACACTGTTTGATGAGAATTGCTTGTTTCATAGCCGAGATGATGATGGTTATCCCTTAGATGATAGGGGGGGCTTGCACGTCACTTTTGAGTCCCAAAGCTTGAGTACAAGAGTACCACGTCACCCCTCTTTCACTTTAGAGAGTGACATTAGGTACCATGGGGATGATGATGTCTTTATTTGGAGGCATTCCCATCAACATGGAGCTACTCATTAGAGTATGGAGCACTCATAATCCCACTTGATACTTGTGGCATTTACAGATCATTTGGAGGATGACATCATAGTGGAGGAGACATTTTCTCTCACATGTGGGGATTTTGGCATTTTTTGTTATGTTTTTGAGCTATGAGGTTGGCTTGTAACCTCATTCTTGTGGAACACTCAAAGTAAACTTCTAATTAGGAATTCTTACTTGTAATTAGAGATTCCCCTCATTTCATTTTTTCATCATCACACATTCTATTCTCTTCTCTCTAAAGAGAGTGTAAATTAGTCTTTTTTTTCACAATGGGCAATATGTGATCTTTTATGGTGCGAATTTCTTGTGGTGTTGATCGTTCGCACGAAGATGTTATTCTAGGATTGAAGAAGTACTTATTTGGAGGATCTTGTATGTTTAATGCTTTATTATTGACATTTTTCATATTGAGTGTGTAAAGTAGGGTTTCTATTTGTTGCATGCCTAGATGCTTAATTTATGATGAAATTTTGCTACATTATTGCATGCAAAATTGTTCACCTTAAGGCCTATAGGGAAACTCTAAATGTTCATTCCCTATATTTAATTACTCCCCTCACAAGATTAATAGTCAGGGTTTTAAAAGTGGATACCTTAGCCATCCCCCTTACTCCATCAAAGTCTTTCCCATGAAATTTAGCCCTGGAAGACTCCATTAAACCCTTGTAGGATAAGGAACTGATAATTGATGTGTTGATCATCCATAACTTTCTTTTATCTTCTTTCTCCCATTCCTAGACATGTAGGGTTAGCCGCTAGGGTTTATAGGGTAGACTTATGCAAAATAGTGAATTTGGTTGGATGTTTGTGTTATAAATTAGGAATTGCATCTTTAAATAATATAAAGGAAAAATATAGCATAATGGAAGGTTAATCTTCCTTATTTAGGGCTGATGTTTGTTGATTTTTCATAGTATCTTAGATCAGGTCTATGTCTAATCACGATCATAAACACACTGAAATACACAACTTCAAGCACTTTGCACAACAAAAATGTAACAATAGTGAATCAACAAAGTACACAAAATTTTGTAGGCCCAAAACTTGTTTTTATTAGTCCTTCAATAAAACAAACGGAGGTCTCTCGTACCAGTGATCATGGCCCTTACAAAGCCCTGATACAAGACACTAATATACACTAGGGCTTCAATTTTGTCCTTTGATCCTCTTCTGCCCAAATAACAATGACAAAAATAACAATCTTACTTGCTGATGTAGATTGTTCAACAAAAGTCCTTTCAACTCTCTTTGTCACCGACACCTTGCAGTTTTTTGCCTCCTTTACTCACAAAGAAATTTGCTCCTTTAAAGTCTTTGCACACTAGATGCTCACAATGCACTTTGTCCTTCAAGAAACACTATATAATCAACTCCAAATCAGATCATCTTCTCACAGTGGCTTAATCCTTCAGGTTACTGTATAACTAGCCCTCCAACCAGTTGTCCAAACACTCCTTTGTTGGATAGACCTCACCAAAACACCTCAGCAACCATTCTACTCCAAAACATTATCCCGTCACACTATCCTTTTCCTTCTCTTACCGCCTGAGATGACTCGCTGTCCCTGCTTCAAGATTGAGGCTAATTTCAACCTCCTTTAGGGCTTAACCTACCCACAAAACACCAGCTCAGCTCCCTGAGGCCTTGTAGCTTTCCAAAGCAGGCTAGATAGAGCCACGCTAGGTCTCTTTTAGGGCTCAACCTTCTCTCCTGTACACAAAAACAAGAGCAAACTTTAAAATAGAAAATTTAGTGGTCTCTTCCTCCCAAATTCGGCTTGGAAAAAACCCTAACTAGGGCACAAAAACAACACAAAGATTCAGCCTCCTTTCCTAAGCAAACTTGGCCTTCTTTAACATAAAATAAGACCATAAAATGCTTTTCTCTCCAAGTTGTGGCTCCTCTTGAGGTATTCATCTCCTTTCTAGGGCAGATGTAGACATAAGAATGAATGCTATGTTGTGGCGAGACCTCTCCTGGGTCTCCTTTATTTATATCTCCCCATTGTTGCCTTTAGGTGCACAACACAAATATAACAATATTGAATCAACAAAGTACACAAAATTTTGTAGGCCTAAAACTTGTTTTTATTAGTCCTTCAATAAAAAAAAGATAGGGCTCTCGTACCAGGGATCATGGCCCTTACAAAGCCCTGATACAAGACACTAATATATACTAGGGCTTCAGGTTTTCCCTTTAATCCTCGAACTACCCAAAGAACAATGACAAAAATAACAAACTTGCTGATGTAGATCGTTCAACAAAAGTCCTTTCAAATCTCTTTTGTCATTGACACCTTGCAGTGTTTTGCCTCCTTTACTCACAGAGAAATTTGTTCCTTTAAAGTCTCTGCACATCAAATGCTCACAATGCACTTTGTCCTTCAAGAAACACTATATAATCAACTCTAAATCAGATCAGCTTCTCACAGTGGCTTAATCCTTCAGGTCACTGTATAACTAGCCCTCAAACCAGTTGTCCAAACACTCTTTTGTTGGACAGACTTCATCAAAACACCTCAACACTGAACAACCATTCTACTCCAAAACATTATCCCTTCACATTGTCCTTTACCTTCTCTTTCTACCTGAAATGATTCGTTGTCCCTGCTTCAAGACTGAGGCTAATTTCAACCTCCTTTAGGGCTTAACCTACCCATAGAACACCAACTTAGCTCCCTGAGGCCTTGTAGCCTTCAAAAGCAGGCTAGATAGAGCCACATTAGGTCTCTTTCAGGGCTTGGCCTTCTCTCCTATACACAAAACTAAAGAAGACTTCAAAACAGAGAATTTAGTGGTCTCTTCCTCCCAAATTTGGCTTGGACAAAGCCCTAACTAGGGCACAGAAAAAACACAGATTCGACCTCCTTTCCTGAGCAAACTTGGCCTTCTTCAACCTAAAATAAGACCATAAAATGCTCTTCTTTCCAAGCTATGTCTCCTCTTGAGGTATGCATCTCCTTTCTAGGGAATATGTAGACATAAGAATGAATGCTATGTTGTGGTGAGACCTCTCCTAGGTCTCCTTTATTTATATCTCTCCATTGTTGCCTTTAGGTTCCCCCCCTTTAGTCCATCAAGGTGCCCTCATACAACAAATAGAATAAACAAATATTATCTTTGGGTCTTTAGCCCACAACCAGTGTTACTTGGGAGCAGGAGCGAAAGCGGGGAGTGGGAGCGACATTTTCTAAAGCTCTCGGAGCGATTTTTATATAATATATATATTTTTTATATTTTGATACATATATGTCAACAAAAACATGTAGAATGATGAATTAGATATAAAAAACATAAAAAACACAAAATTGAAAATTCAATATATAACATTTATCATCATTGATCACCAAAGTTGTACTTGTAAGATAAGTTTAACCATTACAAGAAATAATATCTAACATGAAATGAAATGTTATAAAATGAATTATGAAATGAAATGAAACAACTTTCACGAAGCATCATATTCATAATTCAGAATCATTACCAATGAGTTATAATTGCGGCTTGCCAACTTCAAACTTAAATTGTCACAGTCATATATTGTTTACAAAAAATATCATTATGATATGAAAGAGTCAAGACTCAATAGTTATGAAAACTAATAGAAACTAGAAAAGACAAGTAAATTGTAAGTCTGTTATCTACTACTACATGTGGCCCTTGCCACGAGAAGTGTCTAATCATTAATGTATGAGCAGGTCATGGTGGTCTTCTAGGAGTCTCTCGCATAGACTGACGACCAGAACTAGAAGGTACATGCTCTCCATGTGAGGGTGTAGATGGAGGCGGTGATAGCAAACAAACAAGACTCGGAACTTGAGCATTGCTACTGGATGGTGGAGGTGGCATGGTTGTTGCTTCATATTCCTCTCTTATAAGTTCCGCTTCCAGTTCTTCAAGATGTATAGTGCCTTCCTCCAAATTATCATCCTTTGGGTGGTTGTCCCAAATTTTATATGTTGGATCCTCATAAGCCCGATCACAGTAATGACTCAACAACCTCAAGTTGTAGTGCATATAAACCAAGATTTTTGCCCGGTTTTCATTGAGTCTGTTTCTTTTCACATTATGTATGAAGTTGTAGGTGCTCCAACACCTCTCTGCAGAAGAAGTATTTACAACTTGTGAGAGAACTTTTTTTTCCAATTTTGGCAACAGTCCATGGCTGCCATATGATTCCCACCATGTGAGAGCATCAAATCTGTCTCTATCTTCCATTGCATGAAAGGTACCAAACAAACCAGTGCCACGGAAGTATCTGCCTAATTCAAGACGCACACTAGCACATTCCTCCCTATCAGGTATCAACTTTTCTAATGCTTCCAAATATCCTTTAGATACCTTTTCATCTATATGGGGTTTGGCCCTAACCCCACCCCCTGGTGTAGGTTGGCCCAACCAAGATGTAGAGTAGTATTTTGGCATAAGGATATACGCCAAGCAATGTAGTGGAACATTAAGTTTATCCCATCGTACACACACACAATCGTGAATCAATTTGTACAAGTTGGGATCATTGTTATGAACAATATCTTTTATTTTCCCCAACATGGTATCCATCTGCTCATACACCTCGCCAATCACTGATTTATCTGTATCTACAAACTGAATCATGTGATAAATGGGCTTGGTGAAATCCAATACTTGCCTCACATGTGCCCAAAACATACCATCAAGAGCGGCCTCCTACACCAGTTCAAAACCTTGCCTGTCAGCTGCATTTGTAGTCATTTCCTTTAATACCTACTAGTGTGGACTTGATACCATGCTAGCCAATGATTCTCTTACCTTCAAAAGGCGCCTGAAGGTGAGGTAATAGCTACCAAATCTAGTCCTCGCAATCTTCAACAACTCCAATCTTGATTGGCTGTGGAAAAGGACATGGGTATTGCTATGATTTATAATAAATTTTATCATTTGTTTGCCTTTCTTGTACAAACCACCAATCCATTTGTAATGTTCGTTTTTTTTCTTAACAACATCATGCATCAAAAGGTTCATGGTGTGAACCAAACACCCAGACCAAAATATGTTGGGGTATTTATCCTCAATAATTGCTCCCGCTGCCTTACAATTAGGAGCATTATCAGTGATGACTTGGATGACATTGTATGGCCCAATACGGTCAATTGTTTTAAGTAATGGCTCTGCAATGTTGATGGCGGTCTTGAACTTGTTTGAGTAATCATATGCTGAAAGAAAGATGGCACCACTAACAGACACAGCGAGAACATTTATCAATGGCTTGCCTTTTACATTTGTCCATCCATCAGATACAATGGACACCCCATGGTCAGTCCAAGAGCTTGTAATTCTATTCAAAGAATGTGATATTTTTGCTTTTTCATGATCAAGTCCAACGGTTCTTGCCTTGTCATACCCAGGGCTCTTGTATCTTTTAGGGGCATCATTTATGGCAGAAACCATTTCGTGCCAATAAGGTGAGCGAAGAACTTTGAATGGTATCTCACGTGTATAGAGAAACCTGTAAACTTTTGAAACCACATCATTCCTACACCCTTCATCAAGGAAATCTGATATGGTTCTACGCCTTAAACCTGGTGACTTTGTGCCTCCATATCCACTGCCTTGGGAGGATGCTGAAGGAGTTCTTTGTGCATGTGATTGTGAGATTGGTTCAAAGAAACTCTTTGATTTTTTAGATTTGTATTGGGCTTCCTCCTCTTCCCTTATGTATTCGGCTCTATCTGTTGCTGACACACCTGTACAAGTTTTGATTCCTATTTGTTTATCTCCATCCCATGGCATTTTCTAGCAGAGGTGTTTTCTGGCATGGGTGTATGAACCTGTCTAATTATTGTTGCAATGGGGGCAATGAAATTTAGTGGTTCCACCCCCTTTCCCTGCTTCAGGCCTGTTAACATATTTCCACAATGGGGTTTGGTCTTGTTTAGTTTTTTGAGTTGACTCATCCTCCAACTCCTCCTCACAGGGGTTTTTATCAAATCCACTATGTCCCCCTTCTTCATCCCCTTCTTCATTTTCAATTTCAGCCCTCCTTTTTCTACTCTCCAACACCATAATAACCAAAAAATGAACCAAGAAGAAGAAAATGCCAAGAAATATGACCATGATGTTTGAAATTTGAAGCTTTGAATATGCAAAATTTTAAAAAATGGAATAGGAATGGGAAATAGAGAAAGTTTTATTAATTTGTTTAGGAATAATTTAATAAACATTAAAAAAAAATTGCTAGACATTCTATTCAATATTTTCGAGCGGCGAGCCTACCTCTTTAGCGTCCAATCTCTCCTTGCAAGCTCTTCAATCTCCCCTTGCTCCTTGCTCTTTCCTCACTCTCTCCACGCTCCTTGCTCTCTCTCACTCTCTCCTTGCTCATGAGTCCTCACTCTCACCCTCTCTCAATTTCAATTGAGCTCACTCTCACTCTCACAATGATAATGAAACCCTCCTACCCTCCCTCCCTCAATTTATAACCAAAAAACCGATTTTTGTTTTTTTGTTTTTTGTTTTTTATCGCCGGATTTTTTATTTTTATTTTTATTTTTTCATTGGATTTTTTTATTTTATTTTTTATTATTTATTTTATTTTATTTTATTATTATTATTATTTTTTTTCCGCGCCATTCGCTCCTGTCTGTTGTTTTAGTTGCTCCCGGAGCGACGCTTCCTTATTCGCTCCGCAAAATGGCAGGGAGCACAAATTTTTTTAACGGAAGCGCGCTCCCGAGTCGCTCCCCCCCAGAGCGCGGATTGGGAGCGGAATCCGGGGGGGGGGGGGCGCTCCCTCGCAACACTACCCACAACATTGGGTGTAAATCCCACCGCTTGGGTACTTTGCCCATAAAAGCTCATTTTTGTGGGTCATCTCCTGTTAAAATTGGCAACTAGGGCCAAACTCCATGTGGGTCACCTTATTTATGGCTGCTGATATTTTTCTTAGATTCCTCACATCGAGAGGTGTAGGATTGATCTAAAGATCATTCGATTCCTACAAGTATTTATGGAGATATGAATTTATTTCTAATTACTTGACAAATTGTCAAAGTCGGCCAGCAACTAAGTGTGTGGCACACATGCCTAGCGTTTCATATAAATAGAAGAGAGGTTGAGTCATTTGCAACTTATCTTATCACTCATCTTCTCTCTTTCTCCTACGCATTAGATGAGGCTCTCTCTCTCTCTCTCATGTGTGGCTGGAAAAGGAAGACGCAGATTTCTGATTAGGGCAGCGTTGACCAAGTTTGACCAAGGCTGCAGGAAGGTACTTTGACCAGTGTTGACCAACGTGGACTCCTCTTTGACTGTGGATTAGGTGTGGCTGCTTCTCCTTAGCAAGCTGCAAATTTTGGCACGTAAACCGAGGTGATCTGACCTCAGGTTTGACCAGGGTTGACTGTCAAAAGGTTGATCACAGATTTGTCTAGTGTTGACTGTAATTTCGGACTGCTTTGGGTTGACTCTTCTTGCTGTTGGAAGCCGAGTTGACTAGGATATTGACCAAGCTGATTGGAGGTCAAATCTGACTTGTTTGACCAGCTTTGACTTTAGTGGATAGGGTTTTGCTACTGCTGTTATAAAATATTAGAATTATGCATTGTACTATTTCTCTCTACTGAACTATTGAAGATAAAATAAGATTTGATCAAAGGGTTTCCCTGCATTGGGGTTTGTCCCTGGCTAGCCGCCACATCTTGTGTCTCTTGTCTTGGCTTGTTTTCTGTCAATCATTTAATGTTCTATCTGCATTTTACTTTATGTTTATGGGATTGCTAAATAGTGGCTAATAAGAAGAAAAGAAGTAAACTGCTCTAAGCATAGAACATACCATAATTTAACATGGTATCAGAGGTGAGGTGAAGACAAAGCCCAAGCAAGAGCAAGAATAAGAGCAATCATCGAAGGCTGTTGAAGCTATCTTAAAGAAGTCATGGGGTCCTTAGCACACTTCCCTGCTGAAGACAAACTCCATGAGAAGTCTGACTATCACGGATGGAAGATGTCTCTCGATCTAACATTAGAAGAGAAAGAAGCGTTGGACCATGTGAGAGGCAGAATTGTTGAGCCTCCATCAAATGCATTCGCTGTTGCTAGGAACAAATGGACCAAGGGAGAAGTCAAAGCAAGGAAGATCATCCGGGACTCTATCGACAAGCACCTGGTGGCCTATGTTTCCGAGCTGACCACCTCCAAGGAAATCTACAATAGATTGGTGAGTTTATTTAAAGTTAATGATGCAAATCAAGTTTTGTTCCTTAGAAATAAGCTGAAGGAAATTAAGAAGGGCAAAGATGAGAGTATGCAAGCATATTTCTTAAGGATCACCGAGATCAAGAACGATCTCCTATCTATTGGGGAAGTAATTCCTGACAGGGAAATGACACTCACAACTCTTGGAGGACTGCCACTTGAATGGTATATATTCAGGACTACTCTTCTCAACAATAACGTAATTCCTGGATTTGAGGAATTGATGGCCAGATGCATTCAAGAAGAAACAAGGATGGAAGAGCAAGAAATGCCCATACTTAAAGGTCATCCCTCTGCCTTTTCTTCTCATGCTAAAAGAAGAAACAATTCCGGGGCTAAATTTAAAGGAAAGGCTGGACCGAAGGGTGGAAGAAAAGGACAATGTTACAATTGCAATAAAACGGGCCACTATGCGAGGGAGTGCCCTAATAAAAGGGACTCACACCGGGATGATGATCAAAATCACTATCAAGGCAACCAAAGGAATGGCAGAGGTAAAAGAAATGCCGAAAATCAAGGAAGAGGACAACCCTTCAAGAAGGCAAGAAACTCCAGGTATGAATCTAACATTGTTAACAATAAGCAAGATGAACATTATCTACCAGCGGCTCTCTCTACTATTGCTCCCCCGGCCTCACTGGGAAATTGGCTTATTGATAGTGGTGTCTCAAGGCACTTCACTGGTTACAAAGAAGCTTTCTCTAATCTGGTAGAGAAGGAGACCAACCTAGAAATTGTTCTTGGGGACAATTCAAAATATCCTGTGAAAGGCGTAGGGAATGTCACTTTTCAATTGAATTAGGGAAATACAATCCATTTACAAGATGTATTATATGTACCTGATCTCAAAAAGAACCTGGTGTCCATTTCGGCAATGGAAGAGAAAGGCTACAACGTGGCCTTCAGCGATGGCAGGGTACGTGTATGGAAAAATAACTTTAAAGATGCTTTCACTTTTGGGTTTCGAGTTGATTCATTATATCAGGTCGGAGGAAGTCCCCTTGGTGTCATGTCTTGTAGTTGTGACACATCGCTTCAGTCTGAACTATGGCATCGGAGATTTGCTCACCTTCATTACAAAGCTCTACTCGATGTGAGAAAAATGGTGACCGGGATGCCCGAATTCAGATTAGAGCAAGAAGGTGTATGTCCAGGATGTGCCGAAGGAAAACTCAAGAGGGGACCATTCCCCTCAAGCCAAAGCAAGACCTCTGGCATATTGCAGTTGGTTCACTCAGACATATCCGGTATGATGCCTATGAACTCCTTGGGAGGATATTTATATTACCTCACTTTTACAGATGATTATTCTCACAAGACTTGGATATACTTCTTGAAAAAGAAGGATGAAGTGTTCTCCTAGTTTCGGCACTTCAAAGCCTTGATCAAGAATCATACCGAAAAGAAGATCAAGATCTTAAGGACTGATAATGGGACTGAATATGAATCCAATGAGTTTCATGACTTTTGCAAAGAGGCTGGCATTAATAGGGAGACTACTACACCATATACTCTTGAGCAGAATGGTGTGGCGGAAAGGAAGAACCGTACGATTTTGGAAGCTGTCTGTGCTATGCTCCATGATCAAAGACTTCCGAAGGTGAATCAATATTTCTTTTTCCCACTATTGTTTTACCAGTTAAAACATATATATTCAGAACACAAGATCAACAACAAGAATAAATGCTTTTATTAATATAAATTGTGCAGTAAAATAGATACAATATATACATGGTTACAATCAATTTCCAAGCTCCAACTTGGACTTTGGTGAGGCCCCAACCTCCAGAGCACCAACTCTATATCGCCAAGACACCAATCTTGGACTTAGGAGCACAAACTCCCAAGGACTTCAATCCTTCCTACTTCTGAGGCATCAACCCCAAGGACTCCAATCCTTCTCACTTCTGAGGCACCAGCCCCAAGGACTCCAATCCTTCTCACTTTGAGGCACTAGCCCCAAGGACTCCAATCCTTCTCACTTTTGAGGCACCAACCCCAAGGGTTCCAACCCAATATTGTCAAGGCATGTTTGATAGTAATCTTCTGCTCTCAGAACTTTTCTCTGCTGAGTTCTGTCTGTTTACAGTTTCATTGTAGTCTCCAAGCTACAGTATCAATGACAACTAGTCTTCTTATGAATGAGTCTTTACAACTCTGCACACTGCCCACACATAGTCTCCAATAGCCTTCATGCTCTCTGATAATGTCTTCACACAACTCTAGTCAGTCTATTGTTAGCTGCACTAAGCTCTGCATAAAGAACAACTTCCTGTTCAAGCTTATGTTCTCTGCTGGCTACTTCTCCCCTTTGACTGTCTGCTATCCTGTTGGCCCTTCGGCCCTCTTTCCATTCAGCTGGATCCTCTCGCTGCCTCTGTCTCCTCCAGCTTATTTCCACAAAAATGTTCAACAACGTTCAACCTCCTTCAACAACATTCACCACAGTCCTCTGTTTTTACTATTTTATGCATTCCCATGCCTCTGTCCATTCGTTTCCTCTTACACCGCCTCTTAGACTTCCTCAACGCTCGCCGTCATTTCCTCTGTGATCGCTTGATTCTTCAGCTTCCTCACCACTGGCTTGTCTGTCGCTGTAGCTTCCTCTGTCTCATCGTGCTCACAGGACACGTTAATTCATAAGAGAGTGCCAAATAATCCACAGAGAACACATCTTCTTGTTTAAAACTGTAACAGCGCTCCTTTCGACAATGATAGCAGGCATACACAGAGCTTTACGGTGTAACGGACATGCCACGTCCTATCGCAATCGCAACCGGCGTAGTTCATCCTCCTGAACTATCGGGACCGTTCGTTAATGTATTTTTGCCTCAAAAGCCCAGCGCAATACATTTTTGAGTTACACAGGAAAAATATGAAAAATAGGCGAGAAACACTAATGGCGGATTTCAAATTTAGTTTACCCGCACCTATTCCTGTATCGAGTCCATGCTTAAATTGCAATCAACAATTCGTGATTCCCGGGGGTCCTTTATATATCAGACCCATGACTCCGCCGATGGCCGACGACCGATCCACTTGCGGATGCGATATTACATTGAACCATGTTGCAATCGGACCATCGGGTCCATGACTTACATCGCAATCGGCGCTTCTAGTCGGACAACCCTCTATGTAGCATTGTGATGGGCGGATGTGATATGGTATTAAACCATAGTTAATATTCTCGTCGGGTCCGCAACCTTATCGCAATCGGCACTTTCATGTGGCAAGGCTTTACGGCTTGCGATATAGCGACAGACGCGATATTACAATAGGCGCGATATAATAGGACCATCGGGTCCGCAATTGTATATTGCAATCGGCGTTTTAATGTGGCAGGGCCTTAACCACTTGCGATACATAATCTTGACGTGGCGGACGCGATATTAAATTGCAACGTATTGCACTGGTCCCATGGGTCTGCGCATATATTATCACAATCAGAGGGTTTCGGGGGTGACAACCCTTTTGAGCTTTGCGATATATATATATTGCTCTGCTATTTTAACTTTGTTTATATGCTCCGTTGTTTTAACTTTGTTTTTATGCTCCTCCGCTTATGTACCTTACTCTTGGCATATGCGATAGCTCTACTCCTCCGATAGTCCTTCCTTTGGCATTGTTGCTCCGATAGCTGTTAATGCATATATAGATGGGTTTTGCCTCCGAGGAGTGTATTCCTCTTCTTTGGCATATATATGGCATATATATATGCTTTGTTCTGCTTGCTCTGTTTGCTCCTGTAGTCCCGCTAACTCTGTTTTGGTATATATATATATTATATATATATGTGGCTCCTCCTATAGCTCCTCTGGCTTGGCAGTGTCTTTCAAAGACCTCCTTGCATATATGAACACCTCTCTTGCTCTGATATCCTGTAATATGCTTTGATATGCCTCCTTAGGTAACTCCTCTTGCTTATGGCTTGGCTATCTTGATGGCCTTGCTCCTGTCTCTTCAGGGATCGCTCGGCTTCCCCTTGGCTTCATGTCATCCTCTAGTGTCTAGAATATTGCCATATTGACATCAATGACAACCTAGGGCAAAAAGACTTGGATATACTTCTTGAAAAATAAGGATGAAGTGTTCTCCTGGTTTCGACACTTCAAAGCCTTGATCAAGAATCATACCGAAAAGAAGATCAAGATCTTAAGGACTGATAATGGGACTGAATATGAATCCAATGAGTTTCATGACTTTTGCAAAGAGGTTGGCATTAATAGGGAGACTACTACACCATATACTCTTGAGCAGAATGGTGTGGCGGAAAGGAAGAATCGTACAATTGTGGAAGTTGTCTGTGCTATGCTCCATGATCAAAGACTTCCGAAGTTTCTATGGGCTAAAGCTGCAAATACCGCCGTATATGTACAAAATCGATGACCTCATCAAGCATTGGGTTCTAAGACTCCCAAAGAGATGTTCACTGGTAAGAAACCTGAGGTATCTCATTTTAGAATTTTTGGAAGTCCTGTATATTTTCATGTTCCGGAGGAGAAAAGCAATAAATTGGGTGCATCTGGAAAGAAAGGAATTTTCGTGGGCTATAGCGAAAATACTAAGGGTTATAGAATCTATGTGGCTGGTCAAAGGGAAGTCGAAATTAGCCATGACGTCACCTTTGATGAAGATATGGCTCTTAGCAAAGTAGATAGTCTTCCTACTCTAAGAGGATCTAAAGAAGCTGACACCAGGGAACCGAAGGAAAAGGAAGATGAGACTATGCCTGATGTGGAAGAACCTATGGATCCTATTGATCCTCCTCCGCAAGAGCCTTCCTCTTCTAGGGAGAAGCCTTCATGGCTTAGGGGGACACTTGATGATGCTGAAGGACACATTGCACCGAGAGGAACCTTCCGTGAAAGTAAGAAGCCGAACAGGTATTAGGGATACCTGAACATCATGAGCACGATCATCCAAAATAAGCCTTTATCATTCACAGAAGGTGTCAAGCATCAAGTATGGAAGGATGCTATGACTGAGGAATATGAGTCCATCATGAAAAACGATGTCTGGGATGTGGTCCCCAGACCCTAGGACAAAGCAGTTGTCACTTCGAAATGGCTTTACAAGATAAAGCATGCAGTTGATGGAAGTGCGGAAAAGTATAAGGCTCGTTTTGTTGCTCGTGGCTTCTCTCAGAAGGAAGGTATAGACTATGACGAGATATTTGCACATGTTGCTCGATATACCACCATCCACTCAATCATAGCCCTTGCTCTTTCACAAGGATGGAACCTACATCAGATGGATGTCAAGACTGCGTTCTTGCATTGTTTGATCAAAGAGGAAGTCTATGTGGAGCAACCTGAAATATTTGAGATTCATGATCGAGAATCTCATGTGTGAAGGTTGAAGAAGGCCCTTTATGCGCTGAAGCAAGCACCCCGAGCGTGGTATGAAAGGATCGATAGCTACTTGATGAAGCTGGGATTCACTAGGAGTGAAGCTGACCCTAAACTTTACTTTAAGGTTGAAGATGCCAATCCTCTCATACTGGTGCTGTACGTTCACGACCTCTTTCTAACAGGGGAAGACCCTTTCATTCACAAATGTAAGACGGAGTTGGCTTCTGAGTTTGAGATGAAGGACCTAGGACTGATGCACTATTTCCTAGGACTAGAAGTCTGGTAGAAGCCAGGGGAGATTTTCCTATCTCAAGGAAAATATGTGGTGAAGATATTGGAGAGATTCAGATGGTGGACTGCAATCTTGTAACTACCCCAATGGAGCTTGACTTCAAGAAGTTAAGCGGTAGTGTTGCCGGACTTGTTTTACGAAATGCTACCGAGTATCGTCAATTCGTCGGAGCATTGATGTTCTTCGTGAACTCCCATTGGGATATATGCTTTGCAGTCAACACATTGAGTCAACATATGGTTGAGTCTCACCACTCACATTGGATTGGTGCCAAGAATCTGTTGAGATATCTTCGTGGCACAATCACTCATGGGTTGAGATACATTGCCGGAGATGTGAGACTACTTGGATATACCGATGCTGACTGGGCAGGTAGTGTGGTGGACCGAAAGAGCACTTTAGGGTGTTGTTTCTCTTTGGGATCTGCCTCGATATCTTGGATGAGCAGGAAGCAGAAGTCGGTGGCTTTGAGCACTGCCGAGGCAGAGTACATTGCTACTAGTATGGCCTCCTGTGAGGCAGTCTGGTTGCGAAAGCTCTTCAGTGAGCTGTTTGGATTTACATTGGATACCACCGTGATCCTGTGTGACAACCAGAGCGGGATTCGTTTATCAGAGAATCTCGTATTCCATGATTTCTCCAAGCATATTGATATCAGGTACCACTATATTCGAGATATGGTGTAGTGGGGAGCAATAAGGCTCTAACATATCGGTACAGATGAACAAGTCGTCGACATTTTGACAAAGCCCCTGGGAAAGGTCAAATTCTTGACCTTCCGAGAATGACTTGGTGTCGTTCAGAGACCCTCTTATGAGGGACGAGTATGATGTATTGAGCTCTAGGAGCTCCGGGGGGGGGGGGGGGGGGGGGGGGCGGGGTACTTCTTGGAGCGACATGTGACCAGAGGGCAACTCACCATCCCCTGGTGGTGCACTATGTACAGGATGAAAGGTTCAACCTTCCCTTGTGACACCCCGTGGTGACTGTGGAACAGGATGATTAGTTCTCCTGTGGGCCAGGATGATTAGTTCTCCTGTGGGCCAGGATGATTAGTTCTCTGTGGCGACTGTGGAACAGGATGATTAGTTCTCCTGTGGGCCAGGATGATTAGTTCTCTGTGGCGTCTATTGGATAGGATGATTCGTTCTCCTGTGGATAGGATGATTAGTTCTCTTGTTGAGGCATCCTACCCATGCTGTTTGGGACTCACAGGAAGTACCTCTCATCTGATCAATGAGCAGGGAAATGAGGTTAGGGACCATAGTAGTACTATCGATGGACGCATCGTTGTATCTATCGTACTCCCTATGCTAGGATGATCTCCATTGATCTGGGATCAATGATACTGATCTAGGATCAGTGAGAGTGTTGTGACACACTTTGAGACTGACTTTGGGTCAGTGGAGGATGGTATGATACATCCTCGATCATTTCTTCTTCTTCATAGTTCGGGCAGAGCAGGACCAAGCTGTGCAACGCAGTGCATTTGATGGCTGGGATAGTAACGATGGTTAGACGGATTGCGGATGGAGTTCTCCCTAGTTGAGAGGGAGTGTTAAAATTGGCAACTAGGGCCAAACTCCATGTGAGTCACCTTATTTATGGCTACTGATATTTTTTCTAGATTCCTCACGTCGAGAGGTGTAGGATTGATCTAAAGATCATTCGATTCTGATAAGTATTTATGGAGATATGAACTTATTTCTAATTACTTGACAAATTGTCAAAGTCGGCCAGCAGCTAAGTGTGTGGCACACATGCCCAACATTTCATATAAATAGAAGATAGATTGAGTCATTTGCAACTCATCTCATCACTCATCTTCTGTCTCTCCTATGCATTAGATGACCCTCTCTCTCTCTCACATGTGTGGCTGGAAAAGGAATACGCAGATTTCTGATCAGGGCAATGTTGACCAAGTTTGATCAAGGCTGCAGGAAGGTACTTTGACCAGCGTTGACCAGTGTGGACTCCTCTTTGATTGCAGATTAGGTGTGGTTGCTTCTCCTTGGCAGGCCGCAAATTTTGGCACACAAACAGAGGTGATCTGACCTCAGGTTTGACTAGCGTTGACTGTCAAAAGGTTGACCGCAGATCTGTCTAGCGTTGACTGAAGTTTGACTGTAATTTTGGATTGCTTTGGGTTGACTCTTCTTGCTGTTGGAAGCCGAGTTGACTAGGATATTGACCAAGCTGATTGGAGGTCAAATCTAACTTGTTTGACTAGCTTTGACTTTACTGGTTAGGGTTTTGCTGTTGCTGTTATAAAATATCAGAATTCTGCATTGTACTATTTCTCTCTACTGAACTATTGAAGATAAAAGAAGATTTGATCAAAGGGTTTCCCAGCATTGGGGTTTGTCCCTAGCTAGCCGCCACATCTTGTGTCTCGTGTCTTGACTTGTTTTCTGTCAATCATTTAATGTTCTATCTGCATTTTACTTTATGTTTATGTGATTGCTAAACAGTGGCTAATAAGAAGAAAAGAAGTAAACTGCTCTAAGCATAGAACATACCATAATTTAACATCTCCACACAAACCTAGTACCCCAAGGTTTGTGGGAGTACCTCCCAAGCTATAATTTCAACACTCCCTCTTAGCAAGGGAGGTACTACCATACCTTGGAAGCATCTCATCTTCCCATATAGGCCAACAATCCCCCTGCACGACTGCTCTCCATTCATCGTATGCTTCATCATCCATCACGCAAGCATAACCTGCAGTGTGAACAACACTCTTCTTGGAATTGTCCTTGCCACTAGAAGCCTCATGCTTCTTCTCCTCATAGGCCTTCATGCCATTCCAAGGTTCCTCCTTGTCAAGTGTGGAAGTCTCCTTTGTTCCCTCTGATGATGAACTCTTCTTGGCTTGTGGATTCTCCCTCTGAGCTTGCAAACTCCCTCTTAAACTTGACTCCCTCTAAGTCTTAGAAACCTTGTTCTTCCCTTGATCTTTAGGCTTGTGCTTTAGCTTGTATAGAACCTTCTCCCTGACTCCAAATATTGATCTTGTGGAGTTAGAGCCACTGGGCTTGAGTATTACCTTCCCTTAAAGGAATAATACGTCAAACCCCTTAGCCTCAATCGTTGAGACAAACAACATGTTGCACTTGAGCTTTGGTACCCAAAATACATATTGAACTCATAGTTTCCCTCCTGACCCCATCTTGAATGGTATAACCCCCGTCCCTCTAACAACTTTCTAACGCTTATCGCCAATCTTCACGTGCAAACTAGAGTCCCACTCAGCTAGGGTCTCAAATACTTCTTGCAATTCTATCATATGCTTTGACACCTCGCTATTAATGAACCAAGCACCCTCACCAATGTGGAGCTATGAGAAATGAGAGACTAGAGAAAACTCATTGAATCTTTTCGCGAAACATCCTGCTCGGCTGCAAACAAAACAACCATTGTAGTCTCTTTCTTCTTCTCATTATCTCCTTTCTTTCTACGTGGACACTTACTCGCATAATGTGTTATGAAACCAGCTCACGAAAAGATAGAAAAGATAGTTGAACGCCTTAAAATTCAGCCTCTTCGAGGGGGCAACCTCCTTTACATTACACAAATGAACAATTCTTGGATGATACAAATGACAAGACCTCCTTTCTATATATAGGAGTCTAAGGGGTCATAATATAATCAGAGCCGACATAACAATAATAATGTAAGGGCACAATAATAACAATAGTGGGCTTCTATGGGGCACAATAATAACAATATGGGGACTACATGGGCACAACAATATAATAAGGGGGTTGTACTAATAACAATAAGGGGTTACACTAGTAGTATAGGGGCCTAACATGCCCCTCTCCTTCAAAAAGTGTTGTCCTCAACGCTTGAGTAGTTCTTGATGCTTTTGTATAAAATTCTTGTCCTCCCATGTGGAATATTCAGTGGGTAAGTTCTTCCACTTGATGAGATACTCTGAAATTGATCGATTTCGTAGCTGTCGGGTTCTTGTTTCTATGACTGCTGCAGGTTCCAATGTGATTTTTCCTTCATTTTCAAGTTCTGGCAATATTGTTTGAATTGGGATCTTCTGCAACTTTTGAATGAGTGGTCGTACTTCTTCGTCCTTCTTCCATGCATCCCTTGCTTCGTTTATCCAATCTGGTTGGATAATAGAAATAGCACAAAACAATGCTTCGACATCCTCATCCTTTCTTGAGAGTGCATTTGCAACAAAATTTTGCTTCCCTTTTCTATAGATAATGTCAAAGTCATAATCCAACATATTTGTGACCCATTTTTTCTGTTCTTCTAAAGATAACAATTGTTTTAAAAAGTATTTAAGACTATCATGATCCATTTTTACCTTGAAGTGTCTTCCCATTCGTTAAGGTCGCCATTTCTTAAGTGCATGTAGTATTGCCAACATTTCCTTCTCATAAATAGCTTGTTTGAGATGTAGCAGTAAAAATACCCAATCACCTACATCAAAACATTTTTCACTACGATGTTGATCTACCTGTTGTTTCATTCGATTTTGCACCGAAGTGGCGTTATCCTTTAAAAGTTGGAGAACTTGTTGTTGATGCTCGATGTGATCTTTCATTGCTTGAACCTTTTTCTTCTTGATATGTCCTTCTATCTTGAGAGTTTGAGGAGTCGTAATTTCTTCCAATGCTTTACAAGATATGGTCGGATTCATTTTTTGATGCTCGATGTGATCTTTCTCTTCTTGAACTTTTTTTTTTGATATGTCCTTCTATCTGGATAGTTTGAGGAGTGGTAATTCTGGCCAATGCATTACAAAATATGGTTGGATTCATTTCTTCTTTCTTGATGTGATCTTTCATTTCTTGAACCTTTTTCTTCTTGATATGTCCTTCTATTTGGAGAGTTGGAGGAGTGGTAATTCTTGCCAATGCTTTACAGGATATGGTCAGATTCATTTCTTCTTTCTCTGGGGTTGGGTCCTGGCGTATATCCTCTTCTTTTGATGTTCCTTGATCCTTTTTTTCTCCTCTTCATACTCTATGTAAAATAATTTCTTTTCAGCACACTTATGAACTTTAGTGCATTTTCTATCACAATTGTAACAAAGCCTTTTTTCTTCCAATTGTTGTGGTGTAAGCCTTGTAAGTTGTGGAAGGCTAGGAGAAGAAACACTTCCATAATTATAGTCATGAGTGGTGGGATTCCTTGTTTTCATAATTTTGCTTTCAATTTTTCTTGCCAACTCGAATGCCTCCTCCAATGAATCAAGTTCCCAAAAACGAACCTCATGTTGAACGTTATCCTTTAAAGTCCCTATGAAGACATCAATCCTTTGCTTCTCTGGAATATAATTTACCCTTCTATTTGGAAGTCTTCAATGTGCTCTTCCATTGAACCCTTTTGTTTGAGATTTATCAATTGGCTAAAGAAGGAGTTTCTCTTTGTATCCTCATAATGTGCTATCATTTCCTCCGTGAAAATTGACCACGTGACAAGTGGTTTACGAGAACAAAGCCCTTTATACCATAAAAATTGATTCGGTTCTAAATAATTAGATGCAATACATACCTTTTGTAACAGTGGTACACCATGTAGATCAAAATATTTCTCCATCTGTAGTATCCAATTTATCGGATCCTTGCCATCAAACTTCCTCATCTCGCTTTTTCTTGATTTTAGGAGCTCGATCTTGAAACGATTGTAACTCTGTAATTTCGGATCTTCCAGTTCTGAAATTGCGACCTGCAGTAGCCCTCTGCGTCCTCTTTCCAATTCCACCAGTTTGATCCAAATTGGATTCTCCAAAGAAGAGTTATGCCAAATCTCCCACGGTGACCTGATTATAGACTAATTTAGCAGAGCGAACTTGTACGACGTGCCATGAGTCACTGCTTTGACCTTTGGATCTGAAAAATGTACACAAAAAACTACAGCCCGTCCTCGTTCTGTAACTTCTTACAAAATCTTAATCTAATTCTCAAAACAAAAGTTATGACTATTTTACCGAGGTCACCTGTTTGGAATGTAATTCAGGATTCTACAAAAAGGCTAACTTCCTCAGATCATATCTCCACAAATATTGCGCAAAAAGATCTGAAATTCGGACCCGAGGTTCAACGCGATTTCATCTCAAATGGGTTTTTTTGTTTGCTTCTGAAACGTCACAGAAAAAGAGTTATAGCGAAAATGCCACGATGACCTATTTGGAGCAGCGAAACCCTAGAATCCAAATCTCTGATACCAAATGCTATGAAACCAGCTTACAAAAAGATAGAAAAGATAGTTGAACGCCTTAGAATTCAGCCTCTTTGAGGGGGCAACCTCCTTTACATTACACAAATGAACAATTCTTGGATGATACAAATGACAAGACCTCCTTTCTATATATAGGAGTCTAAGGGGTCATAATATAATCAGAGCCGACATAACAATAATAATGTAAGGGCACAATAATAACAATAGTGGGCTTCTATGGGGCACAATAATAACAATATGGGGACTACATGGGCACAACAATATAATAAGGGGGTTGCACTAATAACAATAAGGGGTTACACTAGTAGTATAGGGGCCTAACATAATGACCATGCCACCACATGTGAAAGACTTCACTTTTCTCAAGTCCTTGTTCTTCTTGTCATCATTGAACTTCCCTTTACCTTTCATCTTACTAGCAAGGGCCATATTCTCTTCAACAAAATTCTTCTTTTGAAGGTCCTCTTCATCAGAATTATTCTTTTGAAGATCCTCATCGAGAAGTTCTTCCTGGATGAAATCATCCTATAACTTGTTCCAATTTGGCAACTTATCACGAGCGACAATCCCTTTGATAAATGGCTTCCATTCCTCGGTGAAGCCCTTCAAAGCAGTTCTCAATAACTCAGAATCTAGAACATTATCTCCTAAGTCACCTGACAAGGGGATTCAGGATTTGACGAATACGGGGATTCGAGTGTTCGATACGGACACGTTTGTGAAAATTTCTAAAGTAGAAATCCTATTGCAGTGTTTAATATGATTTCTTCTACTTATTACTTCAAAAATAAGTTATCTACCGTATTCTTATGGCAAATATCGAAACAGATTATACTGCAGCCTTCACAATTAAAACATTCCAGAAAGTAAATTTAAGTAAAATGCTGGCACATATACATACACAATGACACAATTATTTTTGGACAATTTTCCCCGGAAAAACCCAATGCCTGCGTCACTCAAGCCAACGCTCCCTCTTCTAGTGTCAATCTGCCCAACGTTGTCCCTTCTACTGCTCTGTGTCTTCGTCCCTGTCTCCCTGACTGATGCTGAACCCTCTCTGTCTCTCCTCCACCTGCAACTCTCCCTCTGAATCGATTTTCTCTTGCCGAACTTCGACCAGTGAGAAAATCGATTTCACTTGGGCAACTGAGTATCTGCCTGGTGTGTTTTCCAAATGACCCTCAAGCCCCTTCTTATATCTTCCTGTTGGGCAACCAACGACCTAGATTAAATCATAATCAAAGGCTCAGATCGTTTTGGCTTGATCCGTGGATTTTTCTAGAAGTTTCACACTTGATTAGATTAATATCCATTAATATTTTAATTTTTCTAAACTAAACTGAACCTCATTAAAAATTACTAATTATTTTAATAAAATCACTTATGGCTGGAATTTCCCAAAATGCTTTCTGGGTTCTTTGGAATACATGTGCCCAAGCCTCCCTGCAAAATTTGAGGCTTAGAGCACATTCGATGCTACCCCAAATCAACACTCCCTCTTAGCGAGGAATGTGCTCTAGCAATACACTGCTACTGCATATTGCTCTGACTCTGAAGCATCGTCCTTTGCACTGCTGATGTCTGACATGCTGTCCACCAACTACTGCGCTGCTGCTGCTACTGTATTGTTGCCTTTGACACTGCCACTGCCAATGCTACATCTGTACTACAACTCCCTCTGAATTGCTGCATCTGTGCTGTTGTTGGCACTACCACTGCCAACCATCCTTGCACTGCAACCTGTTGCTGCTACTGAAACAAATTTTCAACCATACCCAATTTCTCTCTGAATTGAGTAAACTTAGCTCTTCCGAGAGCCTTTGTGAGTATATCGGCCACCTGTGCTCCTGTGGGAACATATTGTAGCTGTACTGCCCCACGCTGAATATAGTCTTTGATAAAGTGACAACGGATATCTATATGTTTCGATTGATCATGAAATACTGGATTCTCAGAGAGTTTGATGCAACTCTGATTATCGCAGTAAACCTTAATCACCTCCATCATTTTTTTGAGTAGGCTCACAAGCAATTTTCTGAGCCATATGTCTTCGTACGTAGCTGTGCTGGCTGCCATATATTCTGCTTCCGCTTAACTCAGTGCTACCGATTTATGCTTCCTGCTGCACCAAGATATCATCCCTGATCCAACACTAAAGTAGTACCTTGAGGTACTTTTTCGGTCTACTGAATTACCTGCCCAATCCGCATCAGTGAACCCATTCAAGTTGATATCCTCCCCTCTAGAGTACTTCAACACATATCCGACTGTTCCATGTACATACCTAAGTATGTGTCTCGTTGCTACTCAATGCACCCATTTTGGTTCCACCATGAACTAACTAAGAGTGTTGACAGCAAAACAAATGTCTGGCCTAGTGTTGACCAGATACATAAGTGACCCAATGAGTTGTCTGTACAAGGTAGGATCTACTTCTTTATCGTCTGATGCATCTATTTTCTTCCTGTTGGTGATCATGGGAGTAGCCATGGGTCGACAATCCTGCATTTAGAATCTCTTTAGAATATTTGTAGCATAACTTCCTTGTCCAAGGAAGATCTCCCCATTCTTCTGCCAAACTTCCAACCCTAGAAAATAATGCATCAATCCCAAGTCCTTCATGTCGAATTCGACTTCAGGATTCTTCTTGTAGTCTTGGATGAACTTAGATGATCTAGTTAGGAACAGTTCATCTACATATAGTATCAAAATGAGTGGCTCATTCTCTACCAGTAAATAGTAGAGATTGGGATCAATGTCACTCTTGACAAATCCCAACTGCTGCAAGTAACTATCAATTCGACCATACCATGCTCTAGGTGCCTGCTTGAGCCCGTATAGGGCTTTGTTTAACCTGCGAACATAAGACTTCTTCTCATGAGTTTCGAAGCCTTCGGGTTGCTCTATATGCACCTCTTCTTCTATCACTCCCTTCAAGAATGTAGTCTTGACATCCATTTGGTGAATCTCCCATCCCATTTGAGTTGCTAGGGATATAACAGATCTGATAGAGGTGTAACGAGCAACTGGGGCGAAGGTCTCTTCATAGTCTATCCCTTCTTTCTGAGCATACCCCTTTGCTACGAACCTTGCCTTGTACTTCTCTATGTTGTCGTCTGCAGCATACTTGATCTTGTAGATCCATCGTGATCCTACAACTGATCTATTTTCTGGTCTAGGTACTACTTCCCAGACATCATTTATCATGATGGAGTTGTACTCTTCCACCATGGCATCCACCCATACTTGGTGTTGAACAACTTCCTGAAAGCTAGAGGGTTCTCCAACTTGAGCTACCAATGCTTGGTATCTATCTAGTTGTCTACGCTGCCTCTTCTCGGCTCTAGGAGCTCCAACAAACTCCTTTGCGTCCCTCAGTGTCTGTGGCACCTCTCTGCTCGTTCTACTACTGGTGGTGGAAGGCTCAACCAACTCTTCCTCATGATCTTGTTGTTCCCTCCATTGAGAAGCATCTGCATTTCCTCCCTTTGAGGAAATACTGGTATTGGTCACTGTACTCGACCCAGGTGTATGTTCTCCTGCCTGTCCTTCTTACTGCCCTCGCTGCTCTTGGAATAATGAAACATCTCCTGACTGATCTTCTGCAGACATTTCACGAGATTTCTTGAAAGCTCTATCTTCCATGAACTTTGCATCTCGTCTTACTACAATCTTCCTGCAGCTTGGAATGTAGATTCTATATGCCTTTGAGGTCTACTTGTATCCCCTTCTCTGCAGTCTGATCCAGTTTGCTGTGCTTCTCATCTGGAATGTGGCAATAAACCACACTTCCGAATATCCTGAGATGAATGACATCCGACTTCTTCCCTATGAATGCTCCTTCGGGTGTTCTCTTCCCCAATGCTCCGTGAGGAGTTCTATTCTAGATATATACTGTTGTGTTGCAAGCTTCTGCCCATAGATATTTAGGTAGATCCTGATCATACAACATGGCTTTGGCTGCCCCAACAATAGATTGGTTCTTCCATTCTGCCACTCCACTGCTCTGGATTATATGGAGTTGTCCACTCTCTTTTAATGCCCTCCTTTGTGCAAAAATCTGTGAAAACTTTGTCTTTATATTCTCCACCATTCTCTGAATGCAATACCTTTATCTTTTTCCCTGTCATATTTTCAACAAGAGCCTTAAACTCTCGGAAACGATCAAAGACCTTGTTGACCTCTACTGGTCAACTTCCCATGCAGTACACCCTCTTTTCTTGGCAGAAAGGGGTAGCACCTGAACGACGTGTCCGTGCCAGCCTACAGTCATCAGCAGCTTGATCATTTCAATTGTAAACCCAGTCTGCATGTATGAATTGTAAATAATCTAAGCAGATCAGAGTCATGTATGTAAAATTGCCTAGGTGGACCTAACTTTCTATGATAATCTATGTCCCGGAAGGTTTTTCGTCTCACCGATCCATGGATCGGCAGAGTTTTCCTTCAAAATTGACCCCAAAGCCAGGATGGATTTTGTCATTAGAACTTTAGGAGAATCCTAGTGTGTTAATATGCTAGATTATAGTTGTGTCGCAGAACTGGGTGATTTATGAGGGTCTGTGTTAAGTGGGCTTGTCCCCTTGAGATGTAAGTTGTAAAAGTCATGATGTAATGTGTCTTGAGGGTCGAAAAATGTTTTAAATCCCCTCGTGAGTCCTAAGTCCTAGGTCCTGGGTGATGTTTCCAAAGGTTTAGTTCGATGATCCATTTAAAAAATGAAATAAAATAATAAAATAAATAAAAAATTTAAAAATTTAAAAATTTAAAAAAATAAAATAAATAAAAAATAATAAAAAAAAATTTAAAAAATAATAATAAAATAATAAATAATAAAAAAATAAAAAAATTAAAAAAATTTAAAAAATAATAATAAAAAATAATAAATAATAAAAAATTTAAAAATTTAAAAAATAAAATAAAATAATAAATAATAAAAATAAAATTTTAAAAATTTAATAAAAAATAATAAAAAATTTAAAAATTTAATAAAAAATAATAAAAAAATTTAAAAATTTTAAAAATTTTAAAAAATAATAATATTTTAAGTGAATAAATCGACGGATGAGATCAAGAGATGTCTTGATCTTCATCAACGGTCGAGATCATTTCTACATGGATCATTCGAACTAGCCGTTGGGATCATTTCCTTTATATAGGGTCTTAGGTGGTCATTTCAGATTCATTCGATCTGTGAGTCTAAGACTGAAGAAGCTCTCTTGTAAATCTGTTTCTGGTTAATAAAGGAAGACTTTGGGGTCCATATCTTGCTGGTGTTACTTTCTTGGAATGCTGTGAGATCATTTCATTTTTTGCATATGTTATTTTTAGCCATTAATATTAGCTTCTTATAGAGTATTGTGAGCACAGGTATCTTGTTCACTTGCTGGGGTTTGGGTGCTGTTAGGGTTTCTGAAGTAATGGCAGGTATCTCCATTACTGTTTGAGATCTAGCAGCATTTTTGCCCTCTTTGTTGACGGTTGTTTTGAGCTGTGCAGAAAACATTTTCTGAAGGAATTTTGTGGGCGTTCGGGGAAGTTCTCGGCTGAACCAGCCAACTCCCGCAAGCATTTTTTGCTGAGCCCAGTTGGATTTGATCCTGGGTCTATCATTCGGTTTATTTATTTGATTTGCATGAGAAATTTTCTGAAGTTCTTCACAGTGACAAATCTGAAATTT
Source organism: Pinus tabuliformis (assembly GCA_031772625.1). Taxonomy (NCBI): domain Eukaryota; kingdom Viridiplantae; phylum Streptophyta; class Pinopsida; order Pinales; family Pinaceae; genus Pinus; species Pinus tabuliformis. Next base: position 633,038,302 of record CM062819.1, on the reverse strand, counting down.
TCGTTTCGTTAAAATATTTCCGTTCTTATTGCTGAATCTGGCTGTTAAGGGGCCAAATCTGTAAATTAATCAGTTGTCTTAGGGTTTCAATTTTCTCTGATCTAGGGTTTCAAATTTTTTGCTTTATGCAGTGTTTATCAGGGTTTAGGGTTTTTAGGTTTCATTTTATCACATAAAAAATTTGGAAAATCATTTTTGCCAGTTTCAGTTGTTTTTCATGTTATATCTTAAGATCTGAATTTTTCAAGTCGAGATGCAAATATGATATCTAGTTAATGGTCTAGGATTCTCGTGGTGGTTTAAAGCATTTATCTTTTTTGAAAATTCTTAGTCGCTGGATATCGTTTGGTTATGTGATTTCGCTGATACCTTTTGATGACAAATGATTGCTGATCACGGTTTATTTTTCTATATCTAACAAGTAATCATTTTAACAATAATCTCTTAAGGCACTGGTCTGCTCAAATAATCAAATCATTTTAGTGCTTTTTATATCGTATCTCGTGTCTCCCAACCAACTGGTCGACAGTTGGTCTCATCATCTCACAGGGACTACCCCCCTTAGCCGCGGGAGACAGGCTTAAACGGAGGGATCGGGGATCAGAGTGACAGCCCCCGGTCTGAGCGTTGTCGTGTCAATCCGCGCGACAACATTTTTTGGCGCCGTTGCCGGGGAAATTGTTTTCTCGGCGTTTCAACGACAATCATCCTTCTCATTCCTTATCTTTTCATCTGGCCCGGCAATGCCAACATTTTTTGGCGCCGTTGCCGGGGATAGAGTTTTTCTGTCCTTGGTGTTTCAACGACTTTTCATCATTCATCGTTCATCTTTTTATCATTCATTTGAGCCGGCAACGCCAACATTTTTGGCGCCGTTGTCGGGGACAGAGTTTTTCTGTTCCTGGAGTTTCATCGACATTCACCTTATCATCTTTCTCATCTCTCATTTTGAGCTGACAAATTCAACCTTTTGGGTTATCATTTGGATCTTTTATTGCTTTATTTTTCGCCATATCAGTAGCATCTCTTCGGTCTGTTTTTTGTTTGGGTGGCGACTCCACTTTCTTATTTTTCCCAGACAAGAAGCTTTCCTCATATCTGCTTGTGGTTACTTTTTGGATCCTAGAATCAGATTCATTGTTCAAGTGGCGACTCCACTTCTCTCATCTCTTAATTTTCTTGAGCAGAAATCTCTTTCTATCATCCATTTGATCCTTCATTGTTCATCATGGATTATTCATTTAAACCATGTCATTTTACTGATAATCTCCATGATCTTCCGAAAGAGACCGTTGGTAAATTATTTAAGTTCTCGGGTGGTGATTCGGTCACTGTTGAACAGCATTTAAACAGGTTTACTTGTGTAATGATCTTATATTGTAGATTTCCTCAATATAATCATGAAGATTTCAAGATGCGTCTATTTGTCCATTCTTTAGAGGGTGATGCTTTGAATTGGTTTAATAATTTTCCTAATGATTTTTTCACTTCTTTACAAGACATTCTCAATGCTTTTAAAGATAGATATGATAGTCCAAACAGCTTGCCTTCTGCCTCTAAAATTGTGCAACAGAATGAAAGTAATTTGATAAGAGGTCCAGCTGAAAGATCCCAAGACGATTCATCATGTCAGAATGTGTCATCCACCGGAAATATTGCAGATCAAGTTCATGATAGTGAAAAATCAAGGACAAATGACAATGAAAGGGAAGAGCAAAAGCAAATTTTACGAAATCTAATGATGCTGGTAAGGAATATGGAAATCAACCAAACTAATTATGTCAATGATGTGAAAACTTTATGCGCCCACCTGGAAAAACGTAATAGGGAGATTGAGGTCACGCAAAGTCACCATGCTAGAGAAATTGAGGCCATGAAAACTAAATATGAAACAGAAATTGGAAACATGCATAGCAAGATGTCAGTCTTAGAGGAAAATATGGTGACCATGAAAGCTGATCATGATAAAGAAATTGACTCTATGCAAAACAAGTTATTAACTATGGATGAGGAAATGACTATCATAACGTTCAATCATAACAATCAGTTGGCTGACATGCAAGCGAATCATGAAGAAAAAATAAATTTCATGCAACATTGCTTGATGGACATAAAAGAAAAGAATGATAAAGTAATAAAACACATGCAAGAGCACCATGCCATACAAATCAGTGCTATAAGGGATGAATGCTCTAGACAGATAAATGCCATTAGAATACAGGTTCAAAGGTTTCAACAATTGGAAGATAAGAGAAACCAACAAACATCAACAGATCAGGAGTCTTCTCATTTGCTGCAACAAGATTCATCTTATTATTGGGAGGTTGTTGATTCGATTGAAAGATGGTTGATTGAGGGTGATCCAGATAGACTTAAGAATGATAAAGATCAGATGCAAGATGAAGAAAGACATAGCACGCATATCTTACATACTTCATCTGATAGCTTTGAAACAGAAAGTACCAGGTCATCAGTAATTCAACCAGCCAGAAAGAAAAAGCGCAAGAGAAAGAAAATGAGAAGAAGATTTGACGCATCAGACGGCCGCAAGCAGCTTGATTTTCGGATAGGAAAGAGTCCTACCATATGCAAAATGGGACATGGCACATCCGACAAGCAGCCGACAGATTTGCCTGAAAGCAGACAAATGCTCAGTATGCACTATATTGAACACATCTGATGCCGTAGGGCATCCTTTGTATCGTATTTCTAACCCTACTCCTTGTTTTTTCCGCATTTTCGTTTCTGCTTTAGATAGTTAATAAATGAAGAGCTTGTATCTTTATTGTGCTTAATGTATATGATGATTTTGGATGGACGCTACTTATTTTTGTGTTGTATGGATGCAGATTCTGGATTCTCACATTCCTGCAAGCAGCAACGTGTCCCCAAGTAGAGCCAGATGTTGACCTCTACTGGTCAACTTCCCATGCAGTACACCCTCTTTTCTTGGCAGAAAGGGGTAGCACCTGAACGACGTGTCCGTGCCAGCCTACAGTCATCAGCAGCTTGATCATTTCAATTGTAAACCCAGTCTGCATGTATGAATTGTAAATAATCTAAGCAGATCAGAGTCATGTATGTAAAATTGCCTAGGTGGACCTAACTTTCTATGATAATCTATGTCCCGGAAGGTTTTTCGTCTCACCGATCCATGGATCGGCAGAGTTTTCCTTCAAACTTGACCCCAAAGCCGGGATGGATTTTGTCATTAGAACTTTAGGAGAATCCTAGTGTGTTAATATGCTAGATTATAGTTGTGTCGCAGAACTGGGTGATTTATGAGGGTCTGTGTTAAGTGGGCTTGTCCCCTTGAGATGTAAGTTGTAAAAGTCATGATGTAATGTGTCTTGAGGGTCGAAAAATGTTTTAAATCCCCTCGTGAGTCCTAAGTCCTAGGTCCTGGGTGATGTTTCCAAAGGTTTAGTTCGATGATCCATTTAAAAAATGAAATAAAATAATAAAATAAATAAAAAATTTAAAAATTTAAAAATTTAAAAAAATAAAATAAATAAAAAATAATAAAAAAAAATTTAAAAAATAATAATAAAATAATAAATAATAAAAAAATTAAAAAATTAAAAAAAAAATGAAATAAATAAAAAATAATAAAAAAAATTTAAAAAATTTAAAAATTTAAAAAATAATAATAAAATAATAAATAATAAAAAATTTAAAAATTTAAAAAATAAAATAAAATAATAAATAATAAAAATAAAATTTTAAAAATTTAATAAAAAATAATAAAAAATTTAAAAATTTAATAAAAAATAATAAAAAAATTTAAAAATTTTAAAAATTTTAAAAATGAAATAAATAAAAAATAATAAAAAATTTAAAAATTTAAAAATTTAAAAAATAATAATATTTTAAGTGAATAAATCGACGGATGAGATCAAGAGATGTCTTGATCTTCATCAACGGTCGAGATCATTTCTACATGGATCATTCGAACTAGCCGTTGGGATCATTTCCTTTATATAGGGTCTTAGGTGGTCATTTCAGATTCATTCGATCTGTGAGTCTAAGACTGAAGAAGCTCTCTTGTAAATCTGTTTCTGGTTAATAAAGGAAGACTTTGGGGTCCATATCTTGCTGGTGTTACTTTCTTGGAATGCTGTGAGATCATTTCATTTTTTGCATATGTTATTTTCAGCCATTAATATTAGCTTCTTATAGAGTATTGTGAGCACAGGTATCTTGTTCACTTGCTGGGGTTTGGGTGCTGTTAGGGTTTCTGAAGTAATGGCAGGTATCTCCATTACTGTTTGAGATCTAGCAGCATTTTTGCCCTCTTTGTTGACGGTTGTTTTGAGCTGTGCAGAAAACATTTTCTGAAGGAATTTTGTGGGCGTTCGGGGAAGTTCTCGGCTGAACCAGCCAACTCCCGCAAGCATTTTTTGCTGAGCCCAGTTGGATTTGATCCTGGGTCTATCATTCGGTTTATTTATTTGATTTGCATGAGAAATTTTCTGAAGTTCTTCACAGTGACAAATCTGAAATTTTCGTTTCGTTAAAATATTTCCGTTCTTATTGCTGAATCTGGCTGTTAAGGGGCCAAATCTGTAAATTAATCAGTTGTCTTAGGGTTTCAATTTTCTCTGATCTAGGGTTTCAAATTTTTTGCTTTATGCAGTTTTTATCAGGGTTTAGGGTTTTTAGGTTTCATTTTATCACATAAAAAATTTGGAAAATCATTTTTGCCAGTTTCAGTTGTTTTTCATGTTATATCTTAAGATCTGAATTTTTCAAGTCGAGATGCAAATATGATATCTAGTTAATGGTCTAGGATTCTCGTGGTGGTTTAAAGCATTTATCTTTTTTGAAAATTCTTAGTCGCTGGATATCGTTTGGTTATGTGATTTCGCTGATACCTTTTGATGACAAATGATTGCTGTTCACGGTTTATTTTTCTATATCTAACAAGTAATCATTTTAACAATAATCTCTTAAGGCACTGGTCTGCTCAAATAATCAAATCATTTTAGTGCTTTTTATATCGTATCTCGTGTCTCCCAACCAACTGGTCGACAGTTGGTCTCATCATCTCACAGGGACTACCCCCCTTAGCCGCGGGAGACAGGCTTAAACGGAGGGATCGGGGATCAGAGTGACAGCCCCCGGTCTGAGCGTTGTCGTGTCAATCCGCGCGACAACAGACCTCATCCTTGGTCTTTAAGAAATAGATCCAGGTTTTTCTAGAGTGATCATCAATAAAAGTGACGAAGTATTCGCCACCACTAAGAGCCCTTGTGGACATAGGACCACAAATATCTGAGTGTTTTAATCCTAATACATCCTTTGCTCTATTGTTACTTTTGGAAAAAGTTGCTTTAGCGTACTTTCCTAGCACACATCCTTTGCACAAGTCATCATGTTCATTACTTAGGTCTGGTACCCCTGTAACAGTCTCTCTGAGCATCCTTAGTGCTCCATGGTGTAAGTGCCCCATTCGCTCGTGCCATAATTCATTTCGCTCCTCACCATTATAGTTGCTGCCTATCAGTGCCATTGGCGATTCGAGCTGCAACCTATACAACTCGTTGCTTCGAACCCCAATTTGCTTTTTCTTCTTCCAGCTTGGATGCTTAACATATACTTTCTTCTCGATGAAGTATACATTATATCCCTTGTCCTGTAACGGGACACTGAAATTAAATTCATTCCTAATCCTGGTTCATGCAGAACATTGGTGGCTCGGATGTTGGTCCCTGCTTCCGTCTGAAAATCTATAGTGCCTCTCCCTACTGGAGTACATTTCGTTCTGTTTCCCATAGTTATATGGAAGTCCATCTGTTCTTCTTGATAGCTTGCGAAATGTTCTCGTACTCCAGTCATATGAGCTGAAGCCCCGCTATCAATGTACCAAACATCCGCTGATGCTGAATTAGCTAGGCATGCGAATTCTTCATCTAATTTGGTAGATAAATCTGAGACACTTTGAGTATCCATATTGTGCCAATTTCTGACGCTAACCTATCCCAACAACTGCTGTAGGAAAAACTGCATCCCACCTGAAATAATCCTCCTAGCTGAATCTTTTGTTGTGCTGTCTCTTCTACCACTAGTGAATTTCGATTGGAAAAGACTTACCTCTCTGTCGACTCACTCAGAGAGAGTTTTCCCATGAAATCCAATCTCTTTGGTTTGAACTGCGCAATCCTCTAGGAGATTCGAATTTCTGCCCTTGCAGGAATTTCAAATTCCCTTCTCTTCTCAATGTTGGATCCTCCAACTTCTCTCTTCTGCTTCCCTGTAGCTCTGATACCATGTGAAAATTTCTAAAATAGAAATCCTATTGCAGTGATTAATATGATTTCTTCTACTTATTACTTTAGAAATAAGTTATCTATTGTATTCTTATGGCAAATATCGAAACATATTCTACTGCAACCTTCACAATTAAAACATTGCAGAAAGTAAATGTAAGTAAAATGCTGACACATATACAAACACAATGACAATTATTTTTGGACAATTGTCCCCGGAAAAACCCAATGTGGGAAAACCGGTGCAAGAGAAGAGGGTTTTATTATTCTTCAACAAAAAACATCATATACAAGCTACACCCAACAGTATAGAGCAATGCTTTCTGAGAAAAATTTACAGGTGTTCCTGAACAAGTATTTGACTCGAAAGAGAGGTTCCTCCACCCTCTGCGTCTCTTTGGCTTGCCCAACGTCACTTTCTTTGGCGTCTGGACTAGCCTGTGCAATGCCTGCGTCACTCAAGCCAACGCTTCCTCTCCCAGCGTCAATCTACCTAGCACTGTCCCTTCTATTGCTCTGCGTCTTCATCCTTGTCTCCCTGACTGATGCTGAACCCTCTTTGTCTCTCCTCCACCTGCAATTCTCCCTCTGAATCAATTTTCTCTTGCCAAACTTTGACCAGTGATAAAATCGATTTCACTTGGGCAACTGAGTATCTGCCTAGTGTGTTTTTCAAATGACCGTCAGGCCCCTTCTTACGTCTTCCTGTTGGGCAGCCAACGGCCTAGATTAAGTCATAATCAAAGGCTCAGATCGTTTTGGCTTGATCCGTGGCTTTTTATAGAAGTTTCACCCTTGATTAGATTAATACCCATTAATATTTTAATTTTCCTAAGTTTAGGCCTAGGAACCTCATTAAAAAATATTAATTATTTTAATAAAATCACTTATGGGTGGAATTTCCCAAAACGCTTTTTGGGTTCTTTGGAATACATGTGCCCAAGCCTCCCTGCAAAATTTGAGGCTTAGAGTACATCCAATGCTACCCAAAATCAAGAACGTTGATCCCTTGGAACACGATATGTTCGGATACGTTATATATATATATATATATATATTTCAAACATAGATCTTCATCTAGATGTAAGTTTTACAAAGTAACATTATGCACACAAATACAATTGTGACATAAATGATAAATCATAATACATATTCAATTCATCAATGATCCAATAGGAGAAAGACAAGAGAGTAAGATAAAAATACTATAGTTTTCTCATTAAGTAATCAAAATCAAAATGTGTTACATAGGAAGTGCAATGCCAATGGAAAATAAAAATAGCAAATACAAAATGTTGATTTTGGGTAGCATCGAATGTGATCTACCCTTGAAAATTGGTGGAGAGGCTAAGACACATGAGATCTCCAAGACCCAGCAATCGTTTCGAGAAATTCCACTCGGATGAGGAGTTATTAAAATAATTAATATTTTTAATGGGTTCCTAAGTCTAAACTTAGGAAAATAAAAATATTAATGTGGATTAATAAAATATGGGTGAGAAAGTTCTAAGTGATGAATATCAAGCTATTTCTAATCTTAGCTGTTGATTAGGGACTTAATCTGGGCCATTGATTCGTTAACACGGCTGATGCAGTGAGACGCAGAAGCCACAGAGGTTGACGTTGGGCTTCAAAGGCAGCGTTGGGGAGATTTTGTGGCGCAGATTGGGAGTAAATCAACAGATTTTTAGTCAGTATAGGGTGATGCAACTCTCGAAGGAGTGAGGCAGTTCTAGATTAGAGCTTGGAGCAGCTTTCGCTGTCGAGCATAAGGAACAACCGGAGTCACTGTGGGGTTTGATCATCCGTTTGCTGATTTGCTGGAATATTTGTCTCTGGATTGAGGTACTACTGCCAAGTATATTCTCTGTTGGGTGAGCCATTTCTGGCACCCTAGTTGTATTCACGAAATTTGCTTAATAATACAAACCCTCCATATGCTGCACTGGTTTTCTTGAATTGGGTTTTTCCGGGGACGATTGTCCAAAAATAACAGTGTCCCTTGTGTTATTGTCTCTGCTTATTTCAATGCACGATCTGTATATTTGTGAAGGCTGCAATAGTGTTTACTTCGATGTTTATGCAATTAAATAACTTGTTAATGTAAAGAACAAGTAGGAGATTGTAAACCAGTAATTGTAGTAGGGGTTTCTGATGTTTTAGATTTAGGACTTTTCACATGGTATTAGAGCAATTACAGATCATAGGCGATTGAAGACACCAGCGAGGGAATTTGAGAGTTTGCAGTAGAGAAGCAACTGTCCCGAGAGATAGCACTGTTCCAGAGCCAAAGAGGCAGAAGGAGGAGTGATGCAATGCAGAAGAGGTGACGTAGAGGCTCACGCAGTGCCTGTGTCAGCACTCTGAGCCGGGAGAGGAAGAGACAGTAGCTGGGAGGAGCCCACGCAATAGTTGTGTCAGCCATCAAGGCTAGTGCAGATGCAGAGAAGGGTAGATCAGGCTCACGCAGAGCCACATCATATTTCTTAGCCAGGAAGGATTGACGTAGTTGGCTGGGAGGAGCAGATTCAGCCCATGCAGAGATTGCGCAGAGCTTGAAGGGCTCAAATTCTTCGAGCTTCCAGGGCTAAGGGAGTTATGTAGACTTTGATTTGAGGAGCTGGCGGGACGCTGTTTCTTTCGTTGCAGAACAGTGTCTAAGGAGACTAAACCAAGGTAGAGGGAAGCACTACCTTGATAGATTTCTTACGAAGAAATCTAGATCCAGGTTTCAGCGGCAAAGGAGGATTAGAGAGGAGTGATTCGATGGTTGGTCGGAGGATTTCCGAGAGGGAAATTAGGACTCAGAGGGAGTCTAGAGAAGAGGAGAAAAGATGGAAATAAGTGGGTTGAGGGATCATGACAGATTGGATGGAGCATCCAATTTTGTCATTTGGAACACCAAGATCTTGGCAATTCTAGACAAACATCGCATCAAGGACTATGCCTTGAAGGTCGTTGCTGAACCATTCGGCGCTGATCCATTGAAGAAATACGAGGAGGCCTAGGCTAAGGCCAAGTGCGTGATCCTAGACAGGGTCAAAGACCATGTAGTACCACACATTGCTAAGAAGAACAAATCAAGGGAGATGTGGGAGACCCTGACCGCCTTGTATCAGGGCTCTTCTGTGCAACAGAAGATGCTATTAGAAAATAAGATGAGACAGTATTAGATGTAGAAAGGAGAGGAGATAGATCCCTTCCTTCTCAGGTTGCAAGGGATTCGCGACCAGCTTACTTCCGTGGGGTCTACATCAAATCCAGAGTTCATGGTCTGGACTGCCCTGAATGCGGTCTTCAAGGAGTAGGAGACGTTTGTCCAAAAATTTTTGGGCGGAGCAACTCTCCCCAGTTGGGAGGAGATGTGGGCAGCTCTTTGACAAGAAGAGCTCAGGAGATTGACCAAGGCAAGGAGTAGCGGTAAGGGAGTTCGAATCAAGAAGGAGGAGGAGGATGCAGCTCTCGCATCAGCGGGACAACAAGGGCTACAGAAGAGGAAGAAGAAAGACATCTCCAAGGTCAAGTGCTTCAACTGTGGGGAGCTGGGACATTATGCCTCTCAGTGCCCTAGGAAGAAAGGCAAGGGAGAAGCTTTCAACTCAAAGGATGCTCTAGCAAAGGCAAAGAAGGATGTCGAGACTGATGACGATTGTGCCATGAGTGCTCATGCGCCTCTAGAGAAGAGGTGGGGAGACTTGGAGCTGTAGTCGAGAGGACTACAGAAAGGGGCAAGATCCTTGAGGTGCCCAAACTCTTGGATCACATCTGGCTATGGGAGCCCTTAAAGACAGTAGCATGATGACAGGTGTCGAGTGGAGCAAGGTGTGATGGAGCAACAAGGCAGTGCTAGAGTGCAGAAGTCTATGGCAGCGCAGTGGAGTTTGTAGCAATGCGAGAGGCACAGAAGAGGTTGCAGTAGCGCAGTGGCAGCAGAGGGAGCACATGATAGCAGCAAAGGTGGCTTCAGCATCACGAGGCTTCTAGACTGACCAGGATGTTAGTGTTTGGGTGAACTCAGTTACTTACTTCTCGGTAACTGAGTTGCAGTTCAACAATTAGCAGTGGCAGTGCTATGGGCAGCATGATGCAGCATGTTGAGAGGGAGCTATAGTACAGATGTAGTAGTGGTAGTGGCAGTGTCATGAGCAGCGGTATAGGAAGCAGCAGTGCAGTGGATGTAGGGAAGCAGGCCAAGCATCAACACAGAGGACCGATGCAGAGGATCAATTTGATGCTTCTATGGTGAAGCATTGTTAGAGCACATTCCTCTCTAAGAGGGAGTGTTGATTTTGCGTAGCATCGGATGCGCTCTACCCTTGAAAATTGGTGGAGAGGCTAAGACACATGAGATCTCCAAGACCCAGAAATCATTTCGAGAAATTCCACCCGGATGAGGAGTTATTAAAATAATTAGTATTTTTAATGGGTTCCTAAGTCTAAACTTTGGAAAATAAAAATATTAATGTGGATTAATAAAATATGGGTGAGAAAGTTATAAGTGACGAGGATCAAGCTAGTTCTAATCTTAGCTGTTCATTAGGGACTTAATCTCGGCCCTTGATTCGTCAATAGGAAAGGTATAAGAGGAGGCTTGAGGGTTAGTTGGAGACACACAAAATTGATCAAAGAATTCAATTTTCTAGGGCGAGGTTTGCTGAGGAAATCAAGTTAGTGATCAGGGTTGCAGTGAGGGGGAGTTCAACAAGGAATTTTCATCCGAGGCTGAAGAATACATAGCAGAGAGGCAACGCATTGCCGGGAGAGACAACGCATTGTCGGGAGAGACAACGCAGGCCCTGGAAGGGATGATGCCGAGGTCGTAAAGCTAATGTAGAAGACACAGAGAGCTAATGCGGTGAGTGGAGAAGCCGCAAAGGCTGACGCTGGGCCTCAGAGGCAACGCTCGGGAGATTTTGTGGAGCAGATTGGGAGCAGATCAAAAGATTCAGAGCCGGGATAGAGTGACTTAGCTTCTGAAGGAGTGATGCAGTTCTAGAGCAGTGCTTGGAGCAGCTTTTGTTGTCCAACATAAGGAACAACCAGAGTCGCTGTGGGGTTTGATCATCCATTTGTTGATTTGCTGGAATATTTGTCTCCGAATAGAGGTACTACTGTTGAGGATATTCTCTATTGGGTGAGCCATTTCTGGCACCCTAGTTGTATTCACGAAATCTGCTTAATAATACAAACCCTCTATATGCTGCACCGGTTTTGTCGAATTGGGTTTTTTAGGGAACGATTGTCCAAAAATAACAGTGTCCCTTGTGTTATTGTCTCTGCTTATTTCAGTGCATGAGTTGTATATTTTTGAAGGCTGCAAGAGTGTTTACTTCGATGTTTATGCAACTAAATAACTTGTTAATGTAAAGAACAAGTAGGAGATTGTAAACCAGTAATTGCAGTAGGGGTTTTTGATGTTTTAGATTAAGGAATTTTCACACAGAACAATTACAAGTATACAAGCCTCAAGGCAATAGATAGCTCATGACCCATGAGTCATCAATCCTCATAATCATCATCAAAATCAACATCATTGTCCTCATCATCATGGTCACAACTGCTCTCCTCTGCTGCATCCTCCCCTGTATCCAAAGTCATCTCTACATCTGCTGGTGTGGAGGATGACCCCTCTACAGTATCACCATCATCAAATGTGACAGGCTCCAGCACTGGATCTTTGAGATCCAAGTTGGCCAATGCCAACTCAACACTGCTGTCCAGACCCATATCATCAGGAAAGACATCCCATATCTTTGTTTTACCCTTCAACCACTCATTCCTTTGCCTGTCAATAAGATGAAGGTTGGTGTGCACACACACCATTGTTTCTTCCCTGGAATGCTCAAGCCTGCTTTTCTTGACACTATACAAATTCCCATATGTGCTCCAATTCCTCTCGCAATAAGAGGATAAAGTCACCTGAGAGAGGAGCCTCATGGCTAACTGCTATAGAGGAGGGCTTGTTGCCCCATGATTTTCCCACCAAGAATAGGGCTTCTTAACCCCCTTGTCTCTAATAAGATCATATCTTGCAAATCGACCAGTGTCAGTGGAAAACTTTGCAAAGGCATCATCCACCCCATCAAGGGATGCTCTATCTTGAAAAATCCACCTGAATGCATATTTCCTCCCCTGTGAGATTTCACCATCCATGTAAGGAGGGAATCTATGGGAAGGTCCACCATTCAGCCACTCATGGCTGTAGTATTTTGGGTTCAATGAGTGAGCCAAACAATGTAAAGGTGTGTAATTCTTATCCCATCTGCTGATAAGAATATCCTATATAATGGTGGAGAAGGCCTCTGATGATGTCTCATACTCGAGGCACTCACTTTGTAAAATAATGCTCCTCACAGACTCAATCATGGAATCTCATCCCTCATAAACCTCTCCTAGGATGGGTTGGTCTGTATCTCCAAATCGAAGCAAAGAAATGATAGGGCCCATGATCTGAATAAGTAGATCTACCCTCTCCCACCAACAATCATCTAACACTGTGTCCTTCACCCTTTAAGAGGCTACTTGATTTGTCTTTCTCCAAAAAGACCAAAACTCTAAAATAACCATGGCCCTAAGAGCGGTCTTGATTGTTGATTTGTGGTAGCATCCGATGTGCTCTAGCCATGAAAATTGGTGGAGGGCACATGAGATCTCCAAGATCGAGAAATGGTTTGGGGAAATTCCATTCGGTTAGAGAGATATTAAAATAATTAATATTTTTAATGGAGTTCCTAAGTCTAAACTTAGGAAAATTAAAATATTAATGGGTATTAATATAAAATTGGGTGAGAATGTTCTAAATGACATGGATCAAGCCAAATCTAGTCTTAGCTGTTGATTAGAGACTTAATCTCGGCCATTGAAGACTCAACAAGAAAAGAATAAGAGGAGGCTTGAGGATCAGTTGGAGATACACCAATATTGATCAGTTAGTTCGATTTTCTGGAGTGGGGTTACTGAGAAAATTCAAACAAGTGATTTGAGTTGCGGTGAGGGGCAATGAGTACATAGCAGAGAGGCAAAGATAGTGCCAGAAGGCTAGCGCAGTGATTGAGGAGGCTACGCAGAGCCAGTAGGAGCCACGCAAAAGGCTAAAGAGATTGCGCAAAGGCTAGCAGGGCCTGCGTGGGTGACGCAGAAGGCTAGAGAGCTGACACAAAGAGGCAGAGAACTGATGCAAGGGGTTCCAGAGCTACACAGAGGCTAGCGGGCTGACGCAGAGCCTTGGAGAAGTGCTGGAAGGATTTTCGTGGGGAAAACTTGCTGAATATTTGCTTCCGAAGAGGTATTACTCCCAGATAGAAATCTATGTTGGGTGAGGCAGTTTGGCACCCTAGTTGTACTCAAGAAAGCTGCTTAACAATAAAATCCTCAGAACTGTTGCACTGGTTTTCCCAAGTTGGGTTTTTCCAGGAACGATTGTCCAAAAAAATGGTGTCCCTTGTGTGTTTGTCTATTATTTCAGTTGATTATCTGTATATGACTTGAGACTCCATTTGTGGTTATTTTCAGTATTTATATGGTATTTATATGGTTAGATAACTTGTTAAGTAATAAACAAGTAGGTGAGCTAAACCAGATAATATGGGAAGAATTTCTAACGTGCTAGACTTAGAAATTTCAACATGGTATCATAGCATTGTAGATCACAGGAGAACTGAAGGCACTAGCTTAATCAGAGGCATTTGCAGCAGTAGCAACTCTTATAGAGTTCAGGCTTCTGTGATCCATATCAAGTTTGTGAGAGATTTTTCGGCGTAAATCACATGGAAAACCATTTGTCGACGCGTTTCGAACCAACTAGTGTGGTTCATCGTCAGGACGATGAACCACACTAGTTGGTTCGAAACGCGTTGACAAATGGTTTTCCATGTGATTTATGCCGAAAAATCTCTCACAAAGTAGCAACTCTCCCGAGAGACAAAGCTACTCCTAAGAAGGAAGCAGCAAAGGAGTGATTCAGAGGGCTTGTGTCATCATTTCGAGCCAGAGAGAAGGCCAGCGCAGAGGTAGAGAGAGGCAGAAGAGGCTCACGAAGATCCACATCATCCTACTTAGCCAGGTAGGCTTGCTGCAGTTGGTCAGAGGAGTGATTCAATCTTGCCGGGATTGTGCAGAGCTAAGAGGCTCAGTTTCTTCAGCTGTTGGGGCCTAGGGAGCTGTGAGTAGATTGTGGGTTGGGAAGCTGGTGGGGTGTTGTTAACTGTCGAAGCATAACAGTACCTAACGGGACAGAACCGAGGTAGAGGGAGCCGTTGCCTTGAGGGATTTCTGGACAAGAAATCCAGATACGAGTTGCAGTTGCAAAGAGGACCGGAGAGGATGGGATTGACAGTTGGCGGGAAGATTTCCAGCAGGGAAATCGAGATTCAGAGGAGTCTAGGAGAGAACTTCCAGGAGGGAAGTCGAGACTCAGAGGGAGTCCAGTAGAAGAGCGGAGATGGCAATGAACGGACTGAGGGATCAAGACAGGTTGGACGGGGCCTCCAACTTTGTCATCTGGAAGGCCAGGATCTTGTCTGTTCTGGATAGACATCGCATCAAGGGCTTCGCCTTGAGAATTGTGGCTATCCCAGTCGACCCAGCTGATAATGAAAGGTATGAGGATGCAATGGCGAAGGCAAAGTGCATAATCCTTGATGGGGTCAAGGATCATGTGATACCGCATATTGCCGAGAAGAACACGACAAAGGAGATGTGGGATACCTTGACGACATTGTATCAGGGCACTTCCATGCAGAGGAAGATGCTGTTGGAGAATCAGCTGCAGTCGTATCAGATGCAGAAGGGGGAGCAGATAGATCTATACCTCAACAGGTTGCAAGAGATTTGGGACCAACTTACTTCCATAGGGGCCACACTGGATCAAGAGTTCATGGTGAGGACCGCCCTGAATGCAGTCTCCGAGGATTGGGAGACATTTGTCCAAAGCATTTTGGGCAGAGCTGATCTTCCAGGATGGGAAGAGATGTGGGAAGTAGCAGCAAAGGAGGTCGAATCAAGAAAGAGGAGGAGGAGGATGTGGCTCTGGCATCTGCGGGACAACAGGGGAAGAGGAAGAAGAAGGACATCTCCAAGGTAAAGTGCTTCCATTGTGGGGAGCTGGGTCATTATGCAACCCAGTGTCCCAGGAAGAAGAATAAGGGAGAGGCTTTTGACTCCAAGGCAGCTCCGGCTAAGGCGGAGAAAGAAGTCGAGACTAATGACGACTGTGCCATGAGTGCTCATGCACCTCTAGAGAAGAGGTGGGGAGACATCGAGCTATAGTCAGGAGGACTACAGAAGATGAGGTGCAGGATCCTTGAGGTACCCAAACTCTTGGATCATATCTGGCTACGGGAGCCCCGAATGACAGTAGCAGGATGACGGATGTCGATAGAAGCAAGATGTGGATGCAGTGACAAGGTTGTGCTAGAGTGGAGAGGTCTGTAGCAGCGCAATGGAGGTTGCAGCAGTGCAAGAGGCACAGAGGTGGTTGCAATAATGAATAAAGGCACAAAGGAGGTTGCAGAAGTGCGAGAGGCACAAAGGTGGTTGCAGCAGTGCAGAAAGGCACAAAGGAGGTTGCAATAGTGCGAGAGGCAAAAAGGTATTTGCAGTAGCGCAGAGGCAACAGAGAAAGCACTAGATAGCAGCAGAAGTAGCTTCAACGTCAGGAGGATTCTAGGCTGACAAGGATGCCAGTACTTGGGTAGATTAGTTACTTACTTCTCGGTAACTAAGTTGTAGTGCAACAATGGTAGTGGTAGTGCTATGGGCAGCATGATGCAGCATGTTGAGAGGAAGATGCAGTACATATGTAGCAGTGGCAGTGGCAAAGCCATGGGCAGTAGTACAGGAGGCAACAGTGCAGTGGATGTTGGGCAGTAGGCCAAGCATTAGCATAGGTACCGCTGTTGGATGATCAATGTGATGTTCAGTGGTGGAGCATTACTAGAGCACATTCCTCGCTAAGAGGGAGTGTTGATTTGTGGTAGCATCAGATGTGCTCTAGCCATGAAAATTGGTGGAGAGGCTAAAGCACATGAGATCTCCAAGACCCAGAAATGGTTTGGGGAAATTCCACCCGGTTAGAGAGATATTAAAATAATTAATATTTTAATGGAGTTCCTAAGTCTAAACTTAGGAAAATTAAAATATTAATGGGTATTAATATAAAACTGGGTGAGAATGTTCTAAATGACATGGATCAAGCCAAATCTAATCTTAGCAATTGATTAGAGACTTAATCTCGGCAGTTCAAGACTCAACAGGAAAAGTATAAGAGGAGGCTTGAGGGTCAGTTTGAGATACACCAAGATTGATTAGTTAGTTCGATTTTCTAGAGCGGTGTTGTTGAGAAAATTCGAACAAGTGATCTGAGTTGCAGCGAGGGGCAGTGAGTGCATAGCAGAGAGGCAGAGATAGTGCCAGAGGGCCAGCGCAGTGATTGAGGAGGCTACGCAGAGCTAGTAGGAGCCACGCAAAAGGCCAGAGAGACTGCGCAGAGGCTAGCAGGGCCTGCGTGGGTGACGCAGAAGGCCAGAGAGCTAACACAAAGAGGCAAAGGGCTGACGCAGGGGGTTCCAGAGCTACGCAGAGGCTAGCAGGGTTGACACAGAGCCTTGGAGAAGTGTTGGAAGGATTTTCGTGGGGCAGACTTGTTGAATATCTGCTTCCGAAGAGAGGTATTACTACGAGATAGAAATCTTTGTTGGGTCAGTTAGTTTGGCACCTTAGTTGTATTCAAGAAAGATGCTTAATAACAAAACCCTCAGAACTATTGCACCAATTTTCCCAAGTTTGGTTTTTCCGGCGATGATTGTCCAAAAATAACGGTATCGATTGTGTGTTTGTCTATTATTTCAGTTGATGATCTGTATATGAGTTGAGACTGTATTTGTGTTTATTTTCAGTATTTATATGGTTAAATAACTTGTTAAGGAATAAACAAGTAGGTGAAATAAACCAGATAATGCAAGAAGAATTTCTAACGTGTTAGAGTTAGAAATTTCAACATTGACCACCCAAAAGCTCTTCAACATGATGAGTGAAGAGGCAAATCGTGTATCCGCAATCTTCGACAATGATAGATTGTTGTACTCCTTGTAGATAGTGAGGGCATTTGTACGATTTTGTACAAAGTTGCGGATATGCTGTGCATACTCAATAACATTACCAATCCAAAGCACATTAGAAGCAATAGATTTCAGTGCTAAGTTCAATGAATGGACAATGCAAGGTGTCCAAAACACTTGTGGATATTTAGCTTCCACAATCATGCCAACCACCTTGCAAACAGATGCCTTATCTGTAATGATTTCCACAAAAGAATCAACACCAACATCTTCAATAACTTAATAAACAACTCACCCATATATTGTGCATCCTTGTATTGTCCAAGTGCATCCACTGCTTTCAAGAAAACTGGACCATTCAAAGAAGGGACCATGAAGTTGATGAGTGGGTGTCGTGCTGGATCGGTCCACCCATCAGAAACAATGCTAATCCCAGATGTTGGCCATGATGCTTTAATAGGCTCAAGCATTTTTTCCACCTCTTTTTTTGCCTTCGTCAACAATGTGGTTCTAAGCATCTTTGACCCAGGAGGCACATACCCTGATGGATCCCCTTGAGTTAGAGCTCGGCATGTCTCAATAAATAGAGGTGAGCGTGCAACATTAAAGGATATGAACTTTTGATAGAAAAAAGGCAATGGTGAGATCCAGCTCTTCCTGTTTCTTCTTCTGAAAATCTTGTCCATTGGACCAAGTGAAATTGTCTTTCTTTTTGTTGCTTGTCCCCCACCAGAACTCTCAAATGGGAATTTGTTGCTGCTTTTCCTCAAGAATGGAAGGGGGTCATCATTCTTGGTTTTTTTTTTTAATTTTGTAGCCACATTTTCCATACCAACGTTGGAGTCTCTTTCCATTTCTTTCCTCTTTGGTAAAGGCACCTTTTTACAAGCTCCAATTCCACAACGTGGTAAAGCCAACAAATGACCTTTCACACGGAAATATGTGCTCTTGAAAGCATTGTGGAAATAGATGCATTTCCAACTAACATTGCTTCCTCCCTTCACCTTGTTGCTTGGCCCTTGCTCTCTTGTGACATATTTCCACAAGGGATATTTGTTACCTTGAGGAGGAAGTCTTCCCTCAACATTTGAAGTTGCTGATGTAGCCCCACTTGCAATAGAGGGAACACTTGCAGCAAACCTTGATGAAATTGGGAGAGGAGGGGCATCTCCAATCGGACATTCTTCCCTTTCCTTTGCCCCTTCCTTGTTGCTCTTGATTGAGCCATGAATGCTATAAAAAATAAACAAAAAATGCACAAATTTGTCAAAGAAATGCACATGTAAATTGCTATAATAAAAATGAAAAAAAAATAGAGAGAAGCCACACTTACTTGTTGCTTGAATTTCCTTGAAAATGCTCCCACACCCTTTGCTCCTTGCTCCCAAACACCCACAACAAACTAAACAACTCAATGTGAAAATAGAATGGAGAAAATTTCCTTTATAACCCCGCGCGGGTTCTTAATTTATAGATACAAATCTGAACATCGGGACACGATCCGGGTTCGATTGTGTCTTGATCGGACACAACGTGTCCCGATTTTTGGACTCGAATCCGCCCGAATCACTTCTGATTCGCCTGATTCGGGACATGACGAGCCTGGGGGATGAATCTGGTTTAATAGAAATAACACATTTATTTTGGACCAATGTCCCCGGAAAAACCCAACTTGGGAAAACCGATGCAACAGTTGAGGGTTTTATTATTATGCAACAGTGAAATAATCTGAGTACAACTGGATGCTGAAACTGGCAAAATCCTACAGAGAAATATTGGCAAGAAAATCTAGTGAGGAGAAATTCCTCACTCCATAGGCAAATCCCGACACTGACCTCAGCTCAAATTGAGCTGTCCAAACTGCCTCTACGAAGTGACTGCGTAACCATAGTGTAGTTACTACTGCTCTCAGCTCGAAACAACTTCTCCTCGAGCCATCTGACCAACTGCTGTCTGGGAAAACGTCTCTCCTGGCCTCTGGAACCTCTGCCCAACTTTTGGCACTGAAATCCTGCTTCTCCCCAACAATTCAACTTTGCCTCTAGAGGATATTGTGCTACTCTGTGTCAGCCTCACTGTGGCATCTCTGCCTCTCTGCAAATGCACTCACTAGATCAAGAAATATTCCTCTGGCTTCACTGTCCCTTCCCCTCTCTCACTGCTTCGATTTCTCTGGCTCTCTCTCCGACAACTGAATGTTGCTACTCAGGAAATCGAACTTCTCATGAAATCAAACTGCTCAAGCTATTTATCCAAGCCCCATCGACTTCTTCTTATAATCCTCTGTTGAGACTTCAACGACCAAGATTAGTTCTTAATCGATGGCTAGGATTAACTTGAAGTCGATCCGTGAGTTTCTAGAATGTTCACACCATAAATTAATTAATTCTGATTAATTAGTCATATTCTCTAAGTTTAGACTTAGGAAATATTAAAAAACTGACTATTAATCTAATTAAGTCATTTCTAGGCGGAATTTTCAGAAACGATGTCTGGGTTTTGGAAATCTCATGTATTCTAGCCTCTCCACAAAATTTCGTGGTTAGAACATATCCGATGCTACAAACACTAACATAAGAGTCATGTGGTAGAACACCTACATCATAATCTGATCTTGGGCTAGATACCCGACTTACCAAAAGGTAAGGATCACATGCCCCAAGCCTCCTCAACCCATTGGCCAGACGGGGAGGGACAATCCCAACAAGCTCGGCTTGTGGGTATGATGCCAACTGGGGTATACTATACAAAGACCAAGATAGGGGAGAAACATCTCCAACCCTATGGGTAACAGATAGGGGTGATACCCTATTGTCTAGAGATCCCTCAACCCTAGGAGCCCTCCATCTCAATTCCACACCCTGGGAGCTCAAACAGGGGGGAAGAGCTAGCTCAGTGTCCTCGATCAACGATGCTCTCTGTAGATCATAAACATATCATCGTGCTCATATCTTGGTAATCATCATGTCTCAATAGCAATAGTCTCTTGTTCATACAGGACATCAAATCAAATATTATATCACAAAAAGGATACCATAGTCATCCTCCTTCTCACGGAGGTAGCAACCACAAGCCTAAGCTTGTCTCGTACAACAACACCAGCTGAAGATATCTGCCAATTGGATCCCACTCATTATTATCACAATGTATCCTTGTCATATCCAAAACCTACTCAAACGACTCTCCAAAAAGCTTCTTCATCCTGCCTCATAGCTAGCCATGCTAGCAACATCGTACTCAACCTCGGTCGTGCTTAAAGCTACGAACCTCTCATTCGAAATATTATGGCAGATCTCATACTAAGGCAACACCCAGATGCGTTCATCAATAATAATCCCAAACAACATTAGTACATCCATGCAGTCACATATCACAGGAAGAATGTCTCAGACCAAAAATAGATCATCCCATGCAAATATCTTGAAGTGAGCTTGGCAGCAACTGAATGCATATGAAGCGGCTCACTTATGAATTCACTCAGGTTCTATGCACACACACACACACACACACACACACACACACACACACACACATATACACGAGTGGGTGTTGGAACATCAATGCTTCAATCAACTATCGGTTTCCAAGTCGGGTTCAACAATATATCTTCACGACTTCTTGAAATTCAATTGGAGTGTCCAAGGATTTGCATTTCCATTTTCCAAAAATTCTTCAATAGCTTCAAGATATAGAATTTTTTTTCTTTTCCCAACTTAAAGATGCAATCCAACTGCTAGGATTCTTCATTTCGAACTTCAAAGGCCATATCCTTTTTACTTTGATTATCATAGGCTCATTTCCTGTCAAGAATATACCATCAATGTATAAAACCAAAATCAAAGTCATACCTTGGACCCCTTTTGAAGTAGAGATTTAGGTTGACACATCTTCCTGACTTTACCAGATAACTGTCAATACAGACATACTAGGCTTGAGGAGCTTGCTTCTTACAACGCTTTCTACAAACATAACACTCGACCCAATATGCTTAGCCTCACAATATTATGCAATCAAATCAACTAAGTCAACTTGTCAAAGTTTAGATGCCATATCAAAACTAATATCAAAATCATCAATATCACTGTAAGAAATTCTTTCGAATCAAGTGACAGGTAGAGCTCCCATCGAAATATCAAGTAATGACTTCATATATTGTCATGCCAACAAACTGTCATTTACCAAGCAATATCAATCCAAATTTCATCAAGTTATCCTCATGATCATAATATAAATCATTTCTGTCACTAGATGCAAATGCATACACCAAGGATAAGTCATGTAGGTTCCATCCATTTACTATGAGATTACTTCATAGTACATACTGAATCACAACTGTTTATACTTCAACCAATGAGCCAAAGCCAATAAAGCCAATACAAAACCATTATTCAATACCAGTATTAGTCACTAAAAGTTACTATGCCCTTATAGTACTGTCATCAAGGCAAATCATCAAATATGAAGTCAAATCATTAGTCATCAATTCAAAACCCTAATCTGTCATCTATGTGAATTCAAATAATCCATAAGCCAAAACATAACTATGAACCATCAAGCATCATGTCAAAGTTCTAAAACATCATTAATCATTCAAGCCAATATGCTCACTAAGTCAAATCTTGTCAAACCCATGTAATTGTTATCATATACTGTCATACACTAGCCTCAATGGTTAAATCATAATGACATGCATATCTCGGTGACCTGCAAACACAAGTTTAGTCAGGATATTCACATTATAGTAAGTCAAACATTCCAACTTCCTTGCTCATAGAACTTTCAGTTGTTTTGCTCCATATCTGTAGGACTGTCATACTATGGTGCACTCCTGGTTTTCATGCACAAAGTTTCACCTTTGTGTCCTACATGCATAACCACACCCAAATGCCTTCCTTCGTGTGGTTGAGAGGCTACAGTCGCACCCTTAGGCTTGCTTCCGTGCGACTGAGGCTTAGAGTAAAGAAAATTCTTTCTTCTTAGACCAGAACTTTGCTACAGACCAACAATATCATATATTTGTCTATTCATGTCCATAAATCTTACTTCAACAAAAGAGTCTTCTATACATATAATGCAAATGATAATAGGTGTAGGGATCTTATGGAGAGTTTCTCCCTCTTAATGAGCATTCCCTTCAGCCATAAGTCATCAACCTGTCTATAATACTATCATGCATCAACATAACTGTTAGATCATAAAGTCAAGCTATATCATGTTCTAAAACATATATCATGGTCATAACATGTTAGCATCAACTACTTCATCATCACATCATGACATCAATCTTTCATCAAGGGTTAGTGTCAAATAGCTAATAGGAGTATACTTCAAGAATCATGATCACAACATCACTTCTTTATCACATAACTCAATCCATCAAGTCAGGGCATTCAATTTTACCATATGTCATAATTACTAAGCTCATCAAAACCTAATCACGGTCAACAAGAAGATCTTGATTTGTTATCCTTCTATCATCATGGTTATCATGCTCATCACAATCATGAATCAAGCTATCATATGTCAAAAATAATGAGCTAGCCTTCTTATGAAATCCATCATGTCTAAGATGTGAGATGCTTTGCCAAATATCAAGTATACCAATATATCAAAAATCAAAGTAGCTTTACCATGACTAGAATGTAAGATACTTGTCCAATACCAAGTGCACCATCTCATCATAAGTACCGTGAATCAAACTTACTTTCATATGCATGCATGAGCCATTTGTGAAGTGATATCCTCACTATACCTTAGGGCTTACCTTTGTTGGAAAATGTAACTATGGTTGGTCTTCATTAATGTACTTGAGTCATCGTGTAATGTACTTGTCAAAATAATAAAGAAAATAATTTTTATTATTGTAACAATGACTTATTAATGCATGAGTTTCATGCTTGTGTCATCATTATATCAGTCAAAGTCCCCATTGTGGACTCCTAGGATTAATATTGAGTTTATAGAGTCATTATACATTCAAGGAAACCTTCCTGGGATTTTGAATCATGTAAAAAGGTTTAGTATTGAGTCAAATATGATTTATGTATCCTCCACATCAAGTCGGCCTAAGGACCCTAATTCGACCCACAAGAAGCCTATAAATACAAGCTAGTCGAAGTCATTTGGAGCATCAACTCTCAAGCTAGTTCGATATCTACAAGAGTAGCTGGAG